>WBNO01023171.1:1210786-1257263 GCA_013400575.1 Peucedramus taeniatus
CTGGGCTGCTGGTGGAGCGGGTGCGTGCGGGGCACCCGGCCCGGCTGCTCCCCCGCTCTCCCCCCGGCTGACAGCTGGCGCAGCTGGGCGGACTTGGTCAGAAAAATGCTCCTTTTCGCGCTGGAGTGTCGGCGCTCAGCAGCTCCCCACCCCCGGCTGGGCCCGAGGCGATTCCCGCACCTCTTGGTTCCCTTCCCGCCTGAGGACCGGCCGCCCGCTTCCACCTCCCACTGCCCCGCGTCGTGCCACAGCCCCCGCCTGCCAAAGCACGAACCATCCCGTGGGCATCCCTGCCCGGGTCACGCACTGGGATGAAAAACACCTCGCTAGCAGAGAGATTTAGTGCGGGACCTACCGTAAACAAGGCTTGAGCTCCCCTTGCTGGTCCTGGAATAGCAATCCTAAAGCAACTTCTGAGAGACACCATCCCCAGGCAACCTGGCAATGGAATCATTTTCATTCGAGGGAGCTTAAAACAAGCCCATTACTTTGAGCCACTTTGAAGACAAAGAGTAAAAAGTCATAAATAAGCAGAGCCCGTGGGGAAAACAGAGAGACATATCCCATCTTTTAAAAGCCTTTTTACAAGCTGTAGAAGATAAAAATAAAAATCAAAGTCCAGCCAAGCAAAATTTGGCAACGTCCTCCATCCTGCCTGCGGGATCAGAGCAGCTGGAGGAGGGGAGGAGGGCTGTGCACCGGTGGGGACCGGGTCAGTGCCGTGGCTGCTGCAGCCTCACACGGCTGCGGGCAGGGGCTGCCACCCCCGGGCTGTGGCGAGCCCAGGACTGTGCCCAGGTCTCCCTGGCCACCAGTGAGGAAGAGCATTTGCAGAGGAACCTCATCAGCTCTCGCGTGTGGGTGGCACACCAAGCTAGGCTCTATTGCCAAGTCCCGCAGCCCCTAAAGCACTGGAGGCAGCTCAGCCAACGCCGGAGATGGTAAAAACCAAGGGAGATGCTGTAAGATATGTGCTGCCCAGTGGATGTGGGTTCCAGTGTGTTGCTGTTCCAGCCTCTCAGAGCTGACGGGCTCCTGGAGTGAAATGTACAGACTGTGGAAAACATCTAGGGGACGATTCTCACTGTCAGCCTCAAGAACTGTATTGAGAAGGGCTGAGGGCTGGGGCTGCAGGAAAAAGGACCTCTATGCCTCAAATGAGACATGGGTTCTGATTAGAGAGTTTTGCTTGGCCCCACCATTCCCACCAAGGAGGAAACATCCTCAGCTTGTACATCCTGAAACACCACAACCTGCAAGGACCTCAGCACAGTTCAGACTTTTCGTGTTCAAACAACCATCCCATCTGGGATGGGACCTGTTGGGGCTGCAGCTCCTGGCTCTGGAGCTTTGGCTTTGGTGCTGTTCGTGCTGCCTTGCCCTTTCCCCTCTCTGCAGCATCCACAGGGCCCTGGATTTTCCCCTGTCTGAATGTTGCTGTGGGGTTTTTGGAATGTTGATCACTGCAGAGGTGCAGAATGCAAGACTGCAAAATGGTTTGTGTACTTCAGCCTGAAGAGCCAACACTTCAGTTCTGACTGATGATCTGTGGTAAAGATGTTTTTAATTTATTTCTTGAACAGGCATCTTCCAAGGGTTTTTTTTTTTACTTGGAGAGTTTGATCCATTTAAAATTGATGAAATGTTAGTGGATTTTCTGGCTGTATTTGTGCACGACTGCATATGCTAGGCTTATAGGCTCTGTGAATTTTAATCTTTATACTTGGTTGCCGAAGTCATCACACAATGTTCTAGAGATGTCCTTTTCTCAGCTTGAATTTGATACAGATTTCAATTAGACTTTCCCATTCTCCCAGCTACACATATTCAGGTAATTTATATCTGTAAATGATTATTAAAGTGTGAATTTAACACCCCATACAGATATTTATAAGACTTTCTCCACAGGCTGAGGTCTGAGCTGTGTATGTCACCAACAGCTTGGTCTTTCAGTTCAAAGTCAATTTAAATGCAGGAGGAGTTAAAAAAAATGAAGATGGTGGAGTTGACTGCGTCACAGAGCAGGCACTTTGCCTGGCCTCATCGAAAGCAGAGCGAGCTCCAGTTTGGGCAGGGGGAGATGCTGAGGAAACCTAATCCAGCAAAACACTTTGACACATCTTTGTCTTGAAGTGTATAAATAGTCCCACTGAAATCTAGGAAATACTCCTGTCCTTAAGGTTAAGGATTCCCTTAAGTGCTTTGCTGGACCAGTACCAAGACGATTATTTACAAAGCGCTGTCAAAAACATTGGACACCAAGAAAAAACTTTTTCTGATAAAATCCTTTGGCTCAGAATGTCCTATGTGACTGCTCAGAACTGCAGCAAACAACATTTTTCAGAGATAGGAGACATTCCATGAAAAAATTTCCCTCTAGACCCAAGAGTAACAGGTGGTCCTTTGTTTTGTCGCCTGAAAAAAGCATTTAAAACCAGGTGATCTCTAAGAGCTCAAATCTACAGCCACAGAGAGCTCAAATGTTATCAGGACAGTTCCACAGAACTTGCCAGGAACAGAATCAATCATTTTTCACCATTAATCTTTAGTAAAATGAGGCCAGTAACACAGAGTCTGCCAGTTTTGCTTCCATTCCTTGAAGCCAGTTGCAGGCATAGCCCATTAGCTATCTCCTACTGAATTACTCTGATTACACTCCTCCTTTGGTACCATCCCAGCTGTGAGGAGATATCAACAGCTGTGAACCTGTCTCTGAACCTGCCCTGCTGACATCCCCTAAAGGGTGAACTCAGGGAGTTTTTTCCAGCTGCATGAGAAAAAGAGGAATCGTTTCTGTGGCGCGTTAAAAATAACGGCGGAGATTCAGAAAGAATCACAAGCACAAATGCTCTGTCCCACTCCCTGCCAGGGCAGGGGCAGCTGGATGAGCCAGAGGCATTTGGAGCCTCAGTGGTGCCTGTGCAGGTTGGGATGAGTCCCTGCTCTCACCCAATTGCCCCTCAGCAAGGAAGACTCTGTAATTTAGGGGAAAGCAGCACGATGCAGGCGAGGGAGGCTGGTACTCTCCTGGATGCTGTGGCCAGGGTGGGAGCCCATTAAGGCTGCAGGAGCAGCCAGCCCAGCCTTTCCACCACCCACACCTGTGGACAGCAAGCAGGCAGGAGCCTGTAGAATACCAGGCTCATTATTTCTGCTTTCCACAGCTTTTCCTCATTATTCCATGTACTCTATTATTCTTAAGCTGCCTAGAGCTACACAACAATACAGTTTTCTTAAGATTTTAAATATTTTAGCCATTTGTGTCAATGCTGGACTGCTGGCTGCCTTGTCTCATCAGACAGGTATGTGAGTTCACATGGGTGGGTTAAGAGTCTTTAAAATTTGCCCTTGAAGGAAGGTGCAGACAATGTTTTCACTTTCATCTATTTTACTTCTGAACATAATAATGTCTCACATCTCTCATAGCATGCACCTTTCTGATTTAGGGCACAGGTTGCTTAATTCTTCCTTGCATCTCTCCTTAGTGGCCAACACTGATGCTGCTTTTACCCAAGAAAGCCCAAAGCTCAGTTGCCCCTGGAGCAGGAATCATCTGCCCCTCACTGCTGCCCTCAGTGAGTTTGGATCAAGCATTTGGGACAGATCAGTGAGAGGATCCTGCTGTGCTCATGTCACCCTGCCAGCCTCTCTCAGCAAGAGGGGATTGATTGAGCATTGTCACCTCTCAAAATCCAGGAGAAGAAGAGTTTGACAAAGACCTGGTTCACAGCAGGACTCCCTGGCTGGACCCTGCCCAGGGGTGGCACCAGCTCAGCAGCATCAGAGGGAGGCACAATTCCTCTCAAATGCCTTTCTTCACATCTTGGAACAAATCCCTGCTTTAAATACAGGGCTAAGCAATGTCTTAGGTAATACTTCTGAAACAGTTACAATCACCTGAAATGTTATTCTTCTCTTTGCCCAAATTCATCCCTGTCAGCCCCACAGAATCACTAGCATGTTTTCCTTCTCTGACAGCTTGGAGGCCGATTTTCAGAACAGCCTGTTCATGCACCTTAGTGAGATGACTGAAGTGCTTGGTCCAGTTGATCAATCCTTGCAGTGCTGAGAACAACAAAAATCCTCACTCCTAATGAAACACACATTTGTACCGTTTCCCATGTCTTACACAATTGCCTTTTGGGCAGAGTTTGGAGTTTCTCAGGGGACAGGGAGGTGATACAGAGGTTTGTGACGAGTTCCAGTATGAAATCTGGTCCAAGGCAACAACACTGGCAGATCCATTTTCCCAGCCTGTAGATGGGAGAAGACTGGGATAAACCCACTTCCAATGCTCAGCAGAGATGCCCACCTAAAGTGAGAGGCCAGAGGCTGATGAAGGTTCAGTGGCTTCCTTGAAGCCTGTGGGCACTTTGGGCTGCCTTCAGCAGGTCAGGACTCATGCAAGCTTCAGTGTGGAGCTGTGTTTGGTTATTGCTGTGTGTTTGAATACTCTGAGGATGTCAAGAAGTGTCAGAATGTTTTCCTTTATCTACAGTTTCTAATGCTGCTGTGCTCAGCAGGCACAGCTCTTCCCCAGCACACCTCAGAGGTCACTGTACACTCCAATTTCCAACAGTGCTGTTTAAAGGCCCTGTAACACATCTAAAGAATTTCAGAGAGGAAAGGTGTGTGTCACAGCTCAGCTGAGAGGGACAGAGAGGATGAGGTTGTGTTGATCAAATGTAAGAGCAGCTGTGGGAAGAAAATTGCCCATTGGAAACTTCAATAAAACAACACACCTCTTTCATGTTGCTACAGCACAGCTCACAAAAACTCTGATGCAATGTCCTAGAGGTGAAAGAAATACTGCATCATTTACTTCATAGGCATTTTTGCTGGTACTTGGATTCTGATGAGTCCATTCTTTCATCAGGAAAACCTCCCATACCCTTTTAAGTCAATCCTCTTGTACCTTGACTTCTGTCTACATTCTCCCCATCTACTGACTCTGAACTCCTTGCCTCCCTTCACTGAGCATGGAGCTCTTCCTGCATGGGCTGGTGTGACAAGCATTTTTTTTGCTTTTAGAGCCAGGCAAGCTTCTGAAGGGGAGAGTTTCCATCTCTCCTGTTCTCCTCTGCATGTGGTTCCTTTGCTGCACAACACCCACTCTGGGGCACTCACCTGGAGGCAGGTCCTGAGGTGCTGCCACTGCATTCCACACTGCAGGCTGCCCAGCATCCCAGGGTAACAGGCAAGGTGGATCAGGGGTGTCCTTGGACTCGCCCCTGGAGAGCTAAATCCAGGCCTGGCTGGTGTTCACTGCTTCTTGCACTTTTTGAAACACTTCCCTGCCCTTCTGGTATAAGGAGGAAGTGTGCTTGGTAGTAAATTAAAGGAAAAACTAAAATAGTGCATCCCCAAGGGAGACAGTAGAGATGAAAAGTGTTTGTCACGGCATGCCTCACTTAGATGACCAGGAAAAAACTCATAAATACGGGTAGTGTAGTGTCTCCAAAGTGCCTCCAGTGAATCAAAACAAGGAAACCTTTAAGCACAGGAGTCAGAAATCACCAGGACAGCTACAACACAGAGGTGAGAATAATTTACAGAGAACCCAGAGAGGCAGAATGGGTTTGTGTTCCCCACATGTTCTCCTGCAGCACAAAAGTAACCTGCTGGTGGAACAGGTTTTCAGTGATTTATTTCCTGCTGCCTTTCAATTAGTATTGAAGATTTTTGACTTATAGCATAAAAAACCTGTTGGTGACATCATTCCAGGGCAGTAAGTCCTGGCATAAGGAGGCCACAGAGACTCCCAGCCCTCTGCACCTTGGGCAGAGGTGCAATTTCTGTAATGCTGCTGCTGTGGGCAGTGATGTGGGGTGTTCATTCCTTAGGCTTTATCTTTGCTGCTCCAATTCCAGCCTCAGCAGCACACACAGACACAGACACCTCAGTCTGGTCCCATACTGGGAACAGAGGTTACACCAGTGGTTGCAGCCCTTCTCTGACACTTCAGGGCACTGGCCAGAGACCAGACATGCTACCAAACTGAGTGTTGGTCTAGGTCTTGCTCAATCAATAACTGACATTTATTGACTTAAAAAATTTAAATTTGTACCTGGAACCATATTGCCCAAAGCCTCCTTTGTAGAGCTCATTATTGTTTCTCATGTGATGCTCTCTGGGTACTTTCATAAACTATTGTTGCACATTTCCTTGGGAAGTCTCCATGGTTGTAAATCATCAGCAGATGTCTCATTTTTTCTGAAACATCAAGAAACTGGCAGCTTTACTGACAGAAGAGTAAGGGAGAACATTTTTCTTGTTGTTACGTAGCTCCCCGTTAATCACAGAGGTCTGCAGTTCCTGTGTGTATTTGTATTTTGTTGTTTAGTCTTGCCCCCAAGGAATCCATCCCTCTGATATCCAGCCCTATTTTGAAACAGACACTAGAAATGCCATTTCTGTGCTCTCAGGTTTTGCAATCCTGACAGACCCCCAGGCTAGCCTGGTGTCCACCCTGCCCAGAAAGCCGAGCTCATTACCAGGGTCACTAATTGCCCTGCTGTGATCCCCTGGGCTCTTTGCTGTCCCTCTCCCTGCAGATGCAGAGAGCTGCTGGCTCCTTCCTGCCTCAGGGAGGCCTGAGGGATGCATGAGCCTCTGCAGCTGGAAGCCAAGCACCACATTTAATTCCTGCTCTGCTCTCCTCCTGAGCCTGAGCCCACATCAGCCACAGCTGGCAGGAAGAGGCAGGGAGTTAAGCTGTGCCTCTGTTGGTTCCTGCAGAGCTTTGCTTTGCTTGTTTTGATGAATTTTGTGGGTTTTTTGTTTGTTTGTTTGTTTGTTTGTTTGTTTGAATTCCATTTAGACACAGTTGTAACCCTGCAAACACAGTCTGGTGCAGCATCACGTCCTAACCCAGAGCCAGCCCAAAGCACCAAATTTCTGGGCTTGTTGGCACCAAACAGGCGTCAGCCACTGAGAGTACAAACCACTGTTGGATGGTGTTCCTTGCAGCAGCACAGCCCAGGTGTATTCCAGAGCTGGTCCAGCATATCAACACACACACAGCATTTCTTTCAGGCTGGCACATTCTGTGATCCCTTAAGGGCACACTCTGCAATGCCCATCACTTCTGCAAAGAGGCTTTTGGATGTGTTAAAATGTGAACTGTCTCCCTGGATTTAGAAAAGGGAGGAGGATTTCTCTCCTGTCTGCTGGGGGATGAACATTGTGTTTGTAAATCAGCAGCAAAACCTGGGCAAAACATCTGCATTAGAGAGAACACAGCCTGAAAGGAAAATAGGAAAATGGCATTCTCTTGCATTGCAATCTCTGTGAGGTCTGCCAACCTTGTTTATCCTATTTTTTGGCAAGCTGAGAGTTTCAACCAATTATTTAGTGCTTCCTTCCTCTTTGCTAGTGCTGCTCACAGCAACTCATATCAGCTCATCATTTCTGTGCTATTAGACAAAGTTCTGTTTGGTGTTACCAAAACAAAGGGAAACAAAGCATGAGCAATCTGTTTCAAATCCACTGCCACTGCTCAGGTCCTGCCTCACAACAGATCTTTGAACACCTTAAATCTGTTCTGTCTGCTGAACAGGACCTGAACTGAGCTGCTTTTCACCTGAAAAACCACAACAACAACAACAACAACAGCAACAACAACCCAGCCAAAATGTTTTCTGCATTTTCAGCCCAAGAAAAACAAGTTTAGAAGAAATGCAAAATGTGCATGTCCCAAAGACCACAGTATAGCCAAGAAATAATTTCCCCATTGATATCCATGAATTTACCACAGGACAAGGGAAAGGCCAAGGCTGTACAATTTTGGCAGCTAAAGAACAGTGAGTTAGACCAGCAGGAGAGGCTTCTCTGCCTCTTTCTTTTAGTGGCAGTTGATCCTTCCTTTCCCTTTTTGGTTTTCCTACAGTACTGCAGTAGGACAGGAACCTCTCAATGCCTTTGTGGTTTTCCTGAGCCCAGTGAGTCCTGCAGAGCTCTCCTGGTGCCAGCAGCCCAGCTGCTGTCCCTGTGCTCACACGTGGCAGATGTCCCCAGCCACAGACATGCATCATCCTGTGCTGTGTCCAGTGGGGCTTAGAAGATCCTCCAGTCCTGGAACTGAGTTGTCATAGAACAACAATGCAATGAGAAAACTGATTTGAGCAAACAAGAATGGGTCTGGTTTATGTATAAATAATTCTGTTAGACCTGGAACACAAACACATCGAGCATTGGGTCAATAAGCCACGAGACAAACAGCAAGGAAATGTGAATTGGCTGTTTCACACCCCAGTGTAACCAATATGCAGAAAGGCCACAGAGGCCAGGGAGGGGATCTGAGAATGAGATTTCTGCATGTCCTTGAGCATCCACAATCTTTTGGGCCCTGATGTTAATGTAGAATCCAAACCATCTGCAGTTTTTGGTGGGATCTAACAAGGCATGAGGAATTCCAGAAGAATCAGAGACCTGATTCAAAGAAGGAGAGATCAGACTGTGTTGCAGAGCTGCAGAGAAGGTTGGAGTCTTATTCATAATCTTCTTGGAAAAATATTTAAGAACTCAGAAAAATAGTAACATGAAAGGAATGTTTTTACCACTGAAAGAGCAAATATTTAAAATTCCATTGAAAAGCCCCAGAATGTCTCAGAGGTGTGGAGTGGGCCAATTGATTGTATTTCCAATTCATCTTTTTCTCTGCAGAGAAAGGCTCTTTTCAACAGATTATCTGCTCTTGTTCCAATCCTCAGTAACAACAGTGCAAACCCATTTGAGCTGCTGGGTAACTGGGATGTGCTGCCTAATCTGCCCATCCATCTGCAAGAGGGTGCCAGGTCCTGCCTTGTGTTTACTGAGTGATTGCTGCCTTCATTGTGTTGACTAATTTGGCAAAGTGAAATATAGTTCCTTATCCAGCTCTATCTCCTTGTCAGCTGTGAAAGAAGGTTTTGCATGCAATCAGTGTCATGGAATGCTTCCAGTCACTTTAAGGGTGTGACCTTACTGTTTTTGGAAGAATTGTAAATTTTGACAGGAAAATGGAGGACCAACAGCTGCACAGGCTACTATATAATGGTAAATAAAGTCAAAAGATGTTGAAGAAAGAATCACCTTTTATGTCAACTCTCCCTTTCCTTAGGATGGTTAGCAGGCTGCTATATTGGAAAAACTGTTTTTCAAGGAGAAAGAAAACTCCATTTCCTCTGTGTAAGGCTACTGGCATGAAAGAGAGAATTCCCTCTGTGAACCTGCACAGCCCTTCCTCATGCCTCAGCTTTGTTCATATATTTTTAATATATTTGTTTATATATTTGTTTATATATTTGTTTTATATATTTGTTTATTCTTTTACTCATCTGATCACTTCTGTTTCTGCTGCTGCTGGAACTGGAGGGTGTCCATGGCTTTCCTTGTTCATCCATTTCCCATTCCCCATGTGTGGGAGCAGCTCACAGCCTGTGTGCACCCATGGTGAGGAAACAAGGTGAGATATATTTTTGCAGACTGTGTTAAATAAAAAACACCCCCAAACACCTCTGTTGGGTCTCTAGAGTTCCCTGAAAGAGGGGGTTTGAAAAGCCACATTTGAACTGATCTCATAGGAAGGAAGTATTGGGAATGGCAAAGGGGAATATGAAGGTTAATCATTATTAGGAGTTGGGTATAAAGCAAGAATGATGCTCTTAGGGCATGCAGGTAAGGAAAAAGTCCAAGGTAAGCCAGTATGGTCTCTGATTCCTTCCAGTGTTTTGCCATAATTACAACTCACCTGTGAGAGGTGCAGAGTCTGCTGGACCCTCCTGTGCTGCTGCAGGGTTCTTGGCCAGAAGGACTCTCAGCATGGTCCCAGGCAGGTCTGATCCTCTGCACAGTCTTTAGGCCACTGCAAGCACCTTGCATTGATGGAGTAAAGGAGTCTGAGTGTGATGTACATGGGAAAGGGAAAAGGACAGGACTCTCCTGTTTCCTCCACCCTCTGATCCCCATCTGGGATCACAACTTAGGAACCTGATAGGATCTGAGCAACCTCTTGTTTCAGAAGAATTCCAGGAAGGGTTTGCATAAACCAGCTGAGGAGTTCCTCATTCTGTATGTGACTCTGTGACTCCGGAGTCTGTCCTGTGCCAGGGGGTGTAAAGTTCCTTTCATTATCCAGCTTGTTTTCTTCTCACCCAAACATCTATTCAGTGACTTTTTCTGAGGACCACTGGATTGACCTCAATCTTCTTTTCATCTTTCACTCCTCCCTGAGGCATTACTAAGGTCATTCCCTACTGCTCAGTTTCAATCCAGATTCCAGTATTGGGCAGTGGCTGCCCAGTGTCCTTGAGAGTCCATTTGGCAATTGCCTATCACCCTTAGGAATTCTCACTCTCCGTGGTGGAAGTGAGTCAAGGCTGTCACTCCTCGACAGCCTCATGGCCTGAGATGGTATTTAGTTGCTTTTCTACACCATTCCCATTCCTTTCTTGTATCTCAACCATTCCTGTTGCTCCCACTGAATTTGTAACAAACGTCTGAAAGCATTCTCAGTTTATCTGTGGTCATTTGTAAATGTTATCAGCTGTATGTCCTGGCACATTTCACATGCAGAGCACTAGGAAATAGACCATAGTTAACCTGCCAAACCTCCTTGTAATGGGGGTGAGCTTTCTGATCCTCCATCTATCCGTGCTGAGGTTCTCTGGTTTCTCCAAACTCATAAAGCAGTCTGCCAGAACCGAGGTTAGGCTCAGAAATCCTGAGCTCCTGTGCTGGGATCTGACCTTGCTGCTCCCACGGAAACCTCCCCATTCGGTTTGCAACTGGCACATTGCACATTGCAATCCATCCCTGCCCACATCACACTGCCAGGAGACTTTAACCCCTTCCTGTCCCCACCACATCGGGAAAGGCTGCAGGTGTGTGCAGGGATGGGTACAGACAGGTCCCCCTGCCTGAAAACAGTTCAAGGAGTTTTCCCCAAATGTCAGAGGAAGTCTTTCAGCTTATTGTGAGATCCATGTTCAGTTTTACATGCCCTGGACTGGGCATCTCCTTTTTGCACTAAAAGTCACAGTAATTACTCTCCCTGTAAACAAAGAGTTTAATATGCTATGGGGAATTCACTTAACTGAAGCCATGGCAGATTTATAGTTATTAAATTGAATGCCAGGAGGTTGTTAGCACTTTGAGAATCCTGCTTTGTTATTTCATAATCACATATTTATGGTTCCCACAGCACATTGTTTTTGTCTTGCCTTTCATTTATGGCAGGTCTATTAAACTGCCACAGGCCCTGGGCTGTAACTCCCTCCAGCACTGCTGTGATTGCACTTTCATTCTTCTGGGGCTGCTTTGATGGAGATCAATACCAGTACCTTGGAGAATACAGAGGGAGCATGTTCTGCCTTATGAAGCAGGCACAAAATGTAGCCTGTGAATGATCTATCACCTGAGGAACCCACTCCTTACACGAAGGATTTGTTATCTGCCAGCCCAGGTGTGGCTCTTGGAGTGAGCGTGGATAAACTGAGCCCACAGTCTCCAGACTGGTGAGCTGAGCACTGGGGGTTCTGCTGGGCCCTGAGGGGATGGAGCAGCCCCCCACCTCTGCCACAGCTCCCCCTTCACACAGAAACTTCACAGGCTCTGCTGCCCAGCACTGCCAGCATGTGTCCACACCCATGCTCCTACCTTCTCCAGCCCCTTACAGGTTTTTCAGTAAATTTCAAGCCTCAGTTGCTCTCATTTTTTCTGCTTTTAATTTATCTCTCTCTGATCTGCTCTTCTCCTCCCTCATCATTTCCATCAAGGCCTGGGGTATTTGTGAAGCATTGCCAGAACATCCAACCCCATGCCACTTGTCACATTTATGGAGGAGAAGGACTAGAGCCCAACAGTGCTACTCTAAAGTTAGGAAATCAGGTGAATTTCAGCAAGAATTCTTTCACAGGAAGGGCTGTAAAGTATTGGAAAGGGTTTCTCAGGGATCTGGTGGAGTTCCCATCCCTGGAGGTGCCCAAGGAATGCCTGGACATGGCACTCAGTGCTCTGAGCTGGTGACAAGGTGGGGATGGGGCACAGGTTGGACTGGATGAGCTTGGAGATCTTTTCCAGCCTTGGTGATTCTGTGATTCTGTGAAATGAGATGCATTTGTAAAGAACTGGTATTTTAAGGGGCCTTAGAGAGGAAGTCTTATCACAAAGGCAATTCTAGTTCTGGAATTCTCTCAAATTTTGGCCAATGTGCAACTGTCCATAAGTGAGGACAGTGTTTAGGGCAGAGCTTGAGTACACTGCACCACAAAGAATTCATCCTCCCAACAGAGTTTTTTTCTTCACTTTTCTTTTGTAGTAAACAATTCAGATGATGCACTGAAAATCCTTGTCTAAGTATCTATTTTTTTCAGTTGACTCATTCTCACACAGGGAATAACCTGGAGAGTGCTCTTTTGTTTTTCTCTGCCTCTTTAGAAAATCATAAATTTTAAGTTAATGGATAATCTAGAATGCTACAGCTTTTCAGTCAAGTCTAAAAAGTACATACCAAAATAAACCCAAAGTTTCCACTTTGTACCCAAAACAGTAAAAAAAAAAAAAGCAAAGCAATGCATGAGGGTTTTAATTCAGCAGCCAAATCACTGACTGTGTGTTCCCAAGGACAAACAGGCATCTCTGAGCCTGTGGGACCTGTGGGAGCAGCTCCCAGGGACCCCCGAGCTCAGGGAATCTGTGGCAATAAAAGATCATAACCATGGCAAAGTAAAATACCAAAAGGCATATAATGAAACTTGGGAGTCATTTGGATCATTAAAAAATGGAGAATTGAGCCAAAGTAGCAGAAAATAGAGCAGGAGGAGTCTGAGATTTATTCAATTGTTAGTGAAGAGAATTCCTGAACAGCAGTGGAAGCAGGGCCAGAATCCTGGGCCCCGTGAACTCAGCTGTGCTCCTGTCCTTGAGACTATCAACAGGACTTGTTTTCTCTCCAAGTCTTGCATTCATTTCTAGGAAAAGAAGTCAGCAGGAACAGTGGGAGCTGTTCCCTTTTACGTATAACCAGCAAGGTTTGTACCTAAGCTCTGCTGTGGTCCTCTCTTCCAGCCTGATGCCCTCAGGTTGGGAAATAATTAAAGTATGTTAGTCATAAGGGCAGTAATAGTGGAATAGGGCAAGTGCCATCAGTGTCCTGCCCAGAGCACACACTTTTCACTGGGGTGAGATGTCAGTCAGCAGAACAGCACCACTGGCAGCACCTCAGACATGACACAGATGCTGTTTGATTTCCAGTTCTGCAGTGCCTCAGCTCCTCGGGCTGGGTCAGTTAATATTGCCCAGAACCAGACTCACACATTTTCAAAGGAACTTTCAGGTCAAATGAAATTCATCCTGGTTAGAAGGTAGCTGAGAGAGGTGGAACTTTCCCCCCGTTCACCTGCAGGATCTGCCTGGAGCATCTGTTGCTTGCCTGTGTTTTGGGGTTGCAGTGGGTGCACAGACAGAGCAGGGGGAGCTCAGGCAGGCTCAGCCTCCCCAGCACTGCTGCAGCAGCAGCAATTCTCATCCCTCACAGCCTGTGGTGGGTGGCTTTGGCTTTTTTGGCTGGAATCCAGCAGACAGCAAGGATATCAGCTCTTGTTATTCCAGCTCGTTTCCCTGTCTGCCTTCTGGCTCCTTTGTGGTGTGAATGCAGAAACTGCTGTGTGCGTGTGTGTAAAACACAACAGCCCATTCAGACACTTAAAAAAAGGTTTAAAACTATTATTTTTGGTGCTTAAAAAACTAGCAGATGCAACTGAAATTCTGCTAAAGGACACAACTGAATAGAGGAAGCAAGTGAGTATTGTGTTTGTATGGAAGGAGGGTAAAGAATAACAGAGTGGTGAGCAATTTTTTGTTTCCGTTTTCAATATGTTTATGTTTTATTCACTCTGGAAGGTTCTCTGTGAGACCTGGATATTCTAAAGAGACTTTTCTGTGCAGCAAATCAGCATTACCAGTGCTGCCCACTGTACCTGTCCCTTACCATGCTGTGATTGGGATCTTTTCTATCTGACACCACCAGGTGGGAACTTTTTCATAGGTGTTTCTAGCATCAAGCAAAGCATTTCCTACTGATGCTGGGCAGTTCTGGGCTATCATTAGACTGGCTTGGCCTTGCCCCAGCCCTTCTGCAGTGCCTAGGCCAGCCCCAGGCTCTGTCAGTGGCTGCAGAGTTCCTGGCAGGTGACTCACCCTGACCAGGCTGAACGTGCTTCAGCTGCTTCCTATCCCCAAAAACCACCCTTGCCAAGTGCTTTCACAAAGCTGCCCCTCACCAAACCCAAAGGGAGCTTCCACCACCCCTGCTCACCTCTGCATTCTTGTCAGCCAGCTAAAGCAGCTGGAGCTGGCAGTGCCAAGGTCAGGGCTGGGTTGGAGTGTGCAGCTGATGGATTTGTTACTTCAACCAGCTCACACACTGCTGGCACCCAGAGAGCTCGTCCCTGTCCTCAGCAGTGTCACCTGTCACAGGGATGTGCCAGTGTGATCCAGTCAGCACTGAAGATCAGAGTAAGGAAAGCACCTGGAATGCAGAGATACAAAGGAACCTGGGACAGAGCACTTCTCATTAGCAAGAAATGTCCTCCAACCACCCTGCCAGGGACAGGGGCTCCTTCTCTGCCTGCCTGCCCACTGACAGGCTGACAGCTGAGCAGGCTGCTTGTACTGAATCCATCTGCATGGAATTTGCTGGACTGAACTGCTAACAAATTTATTAGGAATCATTTTTTGCACAGCTATCACCAAACGTAGTTGTAGATTTAGAAGAGCATTTTTGAGGTCCAGCAATCAGAGTGTGTTTGGAAACAGGGCACACACACTGAAGTCAGTGCTGTTAGAACACAAAATTGACATTCTCACACAGAATCATAAAATCATGGAATTGTTCAGGCTGGAAAAGATCTTTAAGATCCCAAAACCCAACCATCAACCCAGCATCACCACCATGTTCTCCAGTAAATCCTGTCCTCAAGTGCCACACCCACAGGGATGAATCAGGAAGCTGAAGGCAAACTTCATCTTTCAGCAGAGCTTACAGCCAAGTCTATGCTATAGGATAAAATATAAAAGTGAGGTGTTCCAATTGTTTAGATATTCAAATATTTCAAGTTTTTGAACAGGTCCACAGGTTCACACTGAGTGGGGTCAGTTCTGAAGTAGAATAAGAGATAAGGAGACACTGAGTCATATCCCAAAATCTTGTCAGCCCTCAGTAAATAACCACCCAGCATGTCACATGCCTCAATTTAGGATCATTTAAAAGCAAAAATCATGTGCATATCAGTCCCACCACTAAGCCACAGCAAAGCTAATGGTAAAAACAGCTCTTGTACTTTGACTTCTGCATGCAGCTGAGAAAACTCTCTGCTTCAGGGGAGTCCCAGCTCTGTGATGTGTTGTGACTGTACAACTGTAACTTTTTCCCTCAGTGATGTGCACACTCATGTTTATGGATTGCCTGGGATGAATTTGTGTCTCATCAATCACTCCAGCACGGCAGGAAGGCTGATTCTGCCAGGGATATTTACAAATTCCACCTCGGGCAAGGTGCGAGGGTGCAGAGAGTTCACCAGGGAGGCTGGAAGGGGTGATGCAGCAATTCTACCCCATTATTCAAATCCTGCTCCAGAGTTAGGAATTACTTGTCTACTGCAAAATATCTCTCTTGAGCACATAAATATCTGAAGTAGGCAGCATCATCAGCAATATTAGCTGGCTGATTTAAATCCTTTTCTGACCAAATACATCTCTTCTGTCTGAGGCTGCCATTTCCCACCTCCCTGAAAGATTTGGTGAACCACAGAGGATTATCACAGCACCCAAACAAGAGCAATGCCTGATTTTATCTTGTTGAAAGCCCCTGAAATCTACTTTATTTTAAGTAGATGTTGACCTCTTTTACAATAACTGGTATTTTTAAACATCCATATTTGTCAAGACCTTTCTGAACTTATGAAATATTCATCCAAATCCCTCTGCATGGGGAAATGAACTCGATACCTGTGCTCAGACCCTTCTCCTGCCCTGGCTCATCAGCTTGCACAGCCCACACTGAGGGGCAGGATCACAATTCTAAATTCTATTTCCAGTTAAAATAAATTTGTGTTCTGTTTTGCACACTTTGGTTCATATCTCAGCTCCTTGGGTTAGGCTTGACACCCAGCATGAAAATGTTACCAATATGTACAGAATTTGCTTATATTAAACCCAGGTCAATATATTATGCCTGATTAATATAAATTTAGGAAAGGTTGTTAGTTTGACAGAAGCCATAGCTCTGTTCCAGGCTTTGTCACTGGCCTGGGAAAATCTGCTTTCTGTTGCTCTCTAATCTCCAGTTCATGACCTTTCCTGTGCTTGGGTGCCAGCTCTTCTGGATAAATGCTGTTTGCAGGTACAGTGCCTGGGGGGGCTGACCTGGGTGAGGCTCTCCTCGAGCACTAACACACTGCTCAGTGCCTCACTATCTGTGTTGCAGCCTCTTGGCTTCTGGTGCATGGTGAAGGGAGGAAAAACCCTTCCCACGGCTTCTTTGCAACTGCTCAGGGAAGGAGTGACTTGGGATTTCTAAGGCAGCCACAGCCCTGACTATCTTGGTAGCAGGGATTGTCCCCAGTGCTTGACATACTTATATTCAAAGCAGAAAAATCCTTCTTGTCTGCTACACTGCTAAATTATTCAGAAGTTCCTGTTTTCCCTGTAAAAAGCTGAGAGGAGACACTAAACAAGATACAACTACCAAAGGTCCTTTCCCCTGAACACCCCATGTGGGGTGCAGCAGATGTTTTACGATCCCTCCATTCCCACAAGAGAATTCAAAAAGCAGAAACCTTATCTAAATAAAGACAACCTTGGCAAAGCACATAATTCCAGCCAGAGATTTCTGTCAAGGCAGCGCGCGGTCACCGCAAGGCCACGAGGCAGGAACGGGGAGCGGAGGAACAAGAGAGACATTTTTGTGGAAATAAACAAGAGAAGGAGCCGATGGTGAGAGATGCATGTGAGTGCAGGGGCTGCCTCCCTGCTGCCCAAGGGAGCACTCCAAGAATGGTTATTTCCTGACAGGCTCTCTCCAGAGCAGTGTTCCCAGCCTTTACACCCTTCCTAAACCCCAAGAGCCAATGCAAGCAGGAGCAAAGTGCTTGTAAACATCCTACACACATCACAGAGCTTAGTATGCCACATGTGGGTTAACCCTAACCCTACCTATATGTTAATTTATTATAGGATCTGAATTTCCCTTGAAATGATGGTATTCCTTCAGGAACTCAAAGGAAGTGGGATTTCAGCTTTATGGAGCTCAGGGAGAACAGAGAGGGAGCCCAGACAGGGATTACCTCCAGGGGTGGTTTGGTTCAGCAGCAGCTTCTCACAGTGTGAGTTCTGCCAGTGATGACAGACTCAGGCACACGAGCCTTCTCCATAATACACAGACCTGATTTACTTCTCTTAGTCAGGACCTTGGAAAGTCGAACCCCTTGCAGAAATGTCCCTGCTGTTTAATACAGCCTCTATTTAATACAGTAAATATAGTCTTAGATCAACTGTAACTGCCATTCAATCAGCTGTGGAGCTCATGATAGTTGGGATAAAAATGGGATTGGCAGGGAAATGTTCTGAGATACCCTCAGCAGAAACTGGAAATAAAAGAGTGAAGAGCTGAGCAGGTCTTTTCACACTTTGGCAGGAGCTGACAGGAGTAGGCAGAGTAGGCTGACAGGAGTAGGCACCAGGAGTAGGCAGGAAAGTTTTTCAGATGTTTGGATGTTCATTCTTCTCCAGACACATGTTTTCTCCTACCTACATCAAGGGAAGAGAAGTGTAAGTGAGGTGGCCCCAGCTGACCCCACCAGTCCCTGCAGGAGACAGAGGCCTGTGAGAACTCCTGTCCTGTCTCATGCTACACAAAAATGTGATTATGGATTTTTTTTCTCCTTCCTCTGTTATCTTTTTGCTCAAGAAATTAAGTTAATGCAACTTTAAGGCCGTGTTCTTTTGCAAAGGTTGTAAATTGCAAAATCCTCTTAACTCTGGAGCATTTCTCAAACTCTCTGCTGTCCAGCAGTTTTGCTGATCTCAGAGCTGGTGACACACTCATGAATTCTTCTAGAAGCCACATGTGACAAACCAACAGTAGGAATGAGACCTTGGACAATACAGTGTGGATCAAACAGGCCTTCTACTCCCTCCACCAGTGCAGCATCATTACTTCTGAATCACACAGATGCTCTGAAGACAAAACCCTCAGGTTTTTAATCCTCAGATGCCTGACCCAGCACTGGAATTAAAATGCTGACCACAAAAGCAAGGTGCCTTGGTCATGTAGTCCATGCTCTCCTGTCAGGAGCCAGAACACAGTTCCCCAGGGTCCTGTGAGGTACATGCAATTACAGAGGCAAACAGAAGCCCTTTCTGTTCAGACAGGGTTTGTGGCTGTTGTCCTTAGATGAAAAATACTAGTGTGGTCAGGAAAATGATGTGCATGGAATCCAGTTTCTAATTTTGTACTGGATTCCCACTTAAACTTCTGAAAGAAACAGCAGAAAATATCCATCCCAAGGGCGGGAATGAAAACAAATAAATATGTAAATACTGTAATTTGTCTGGGTTGCAATCACTGCAAAATGGCCACTAAATTCAACAGGGTGAGTAAAACTTTACAGTTTGGTTGTTATTTTGGAATACTGATGACAGATATCATCTTGCAAAGAAGAGTGATTCATCCAAGTGCTTAGAGGATGGGAGCCCTGGACAGGTTCTGAGGCTGATGACCAACATAAACAGGCTGTAAATTCAGGAGGTAATAGTGCAAGTCAAAGGAAAAGAGGGAGAGAAAGGAAAACATATGGCCAGAGTCAGAGAAGTAGATCAAAGTTTGAACAGTGAAAACAAATCCAGAAATTCAGACAGGGAAGTATTTGCTCCTGCCTAAGCACATGCAGCAAATCCTGCTGAGGGGATTGCGTGGGACATGGTTCACAGAGCCTCAAATGGAAACTGAGCTCAGACACCTCTGAACTAATGGAATCTGCAAACCCTCATCCACACTGAGGACCAGGGAGGCCCTTGACTTGAACCCTGGAGGAGTCCAGTTCCAAATGCTGTGGCTCTGACCCTCTCTAACAAACACCTCCTCCAGGCTGTTCTGCAGCAGCTCCACTGTCTGGTGATGGCTGACACAGCTCAGTGATTACACACAGATTGTAAAATGTGAGCTGAAGCATTTTGTTCAAGAGCTTGACCAGCACTGAGGCATAAAAGAGATTGTGAAGCAATGTAGAGACATGAGTGGTGCTCCCCTAGAGCTGGCAGTGGCTGGTACTGGGTGCAGGTGGCTTCATGGCTTCACCTCTGCCAGGTAGGCAGCAGGTTATGGAAACCATTTTATTGTTTGCATGTTACATGGTGAGCTGTGACTTCCCTGCAGAGGAGTTTGCACATCAACATAATTTATTTTTGGCCTTGACGACTTCTAACTTCTGTGATGAGTAAGAGCACTTGTCAAAACCCACTCAGATGTAGGTAAAGATATCTCTTAATGGCTGAACAAATCCAGCACTGGTAACTAATCTCAGTTATCTTTGAGATCTCATGACAAAAATAATTATGTGCAAGAGAGTATTATTGCCACAGACCTCAACAACACAGGGCAGGTTGTGCACAATGACACAGGTTTCTCTGTGCAAAATGACACAGCATTGTGATGTGTTTCCTCTCAGGGAAGAAGTTAGTGAGGAAATTGAAGTGGACTGAGGTGGAGCATTGATCCTGCACAGCAAGGACGTATCCCATGCATCATCACACCTCCAGTTTGTGTCCCTTGCCTTTCAGGAGTGATATTGGAGACTCTGTCCAACCAGGCCATGCCCAGCCCTCATTTCAAGCAGGGAGGAGCTGGGGCTGCTGTGTCCAGGAGCAAGAGAGGTGCTGCATTCCTTCACATGCTGCCCCAGGTCTGGCTCCTCAGGCAGCACAGTGAAACCTCCCAGTGGTGCTGAAAGGAAGGAACCAGTCTGGATCTGCAAACCCAGCCTGGACTTGGAGGTGAAGAAGGGTTGAATGCACCACAGGGATGTACAAACAGCTAAACCCCAGGTGGGCAGTTGAGATTGGAATTTGGAAGAGAACTGATGATGGCAGAAGATAAGAAGGTATCAGAGTAGTGAATTCAGCTTGGAGTAAGTTTTTGTTGGGAAGAACTATCTGTGTTTGCCAGCACAGTGTGTATTGACAGTCTGCAGCTGTGGACAGCAGCTGAGTGTGGATCTGCCTCCTGCCTGAGCAGAAATCATGGGCTGGGAAAGTACTTCTTCTGGCAAGCAACTCTAGAGAGCTTACGTTAGAGAGCTGGGTGACACAGGCACAAATGCAACCCAGAACCCATGGTTAATTGTTGATGAAGATTTACCCTTTGTCCTTATTAGCTTGCCTTTAAACAGACATGATAAATGCTGTTCATTACTCAAATGTATTCTGAAGGAGTCTAAACTTCCCCAGCTCTCTCTTTAATCATCCTCTGGCTTACACATTTGTCTTTCCTTCCAAGATGCTGGTAATAAATAAATGCTTTTTAAATGGTCACAGTGCTGTGGCAAGCCTGCAAGCCCATACATCTTGTCCTTGCGTTGTTGGTGTTTTTTAACTGCCTCTATATTTCTTAATTCAAAGACTTGAGAAGTTCAGGACTTGTTTCCTGCCTCAAGATGTCTGGTGAAATGTCTGCTGACATCTTGTCTCTAGTGTTAGTGCCAATGGCAGGTGAATAAGCAAAACAAGAGAGCAGCTGCCTGGAGCCTGGGCCACAGCACAGGGAGAAGGGAGAAGTGCTGCTCTTTTGTCTCCTTCTTGTCCTCCATGACTGGACATGAAGAGAAGGTGTGAGCTTATATGTGATGTACATTTATACCTAAGTAAAAGCATTTTTACTCTAAGGATGTCCAACACTGGAACAACTTGACCTGAGAGGATGTGGAGGCTCCATCCTTGGAGATGTTATGGCCCTTATAATACAATCAACAAGACTGAATATTCTCTCTGCTGCAAAGCAAGAAACAGTGCTGGCATCAAAACCATCTCAGTGTTGGAGTGAAAGAGGAGTTGGTGTCTCAGCAGCAGCAGGAGATAACAACACCCATATATCTCCAAGATTTTTGCCAGTTTGGAAAACTGGAGGCTGGAAACATGGCCAGAATCACCTAGGATAATCTCAGACAAAGTACAGAACAAATTAATTAATAACATCTTTCTTGGACCTCTGGATTGATGGATCTGTGGCTGATTAATTGTGGTGGTGTGCTCCCCAGGACTGATCATGCCAGCTCTACTGCTTTCCATGGAGGGAGTTCAATCCTTGGCTTGGGAGAGCGTTGGTAGAGAAGTTCTATGATGAAAGAGAGCTTGAGCTTTTAAGATATTTGGATCATTAAGGAAGAGTTATTATGTGTAGCATTGATTCATCAACTTGTGCTTTTAAGTTAACGAGCTCTGTTTGGCAATTGCAATCTCTCCTTTTTCTGGACTGCAAGCAGTAATCAATCAAAACCAGCTCTGAAGTGACTGGAGAAGTACCAACAGCAAGCTGTGCCCTTGGCAAGGATCTGGATATTCACTAGAACCTGCAAAGAGCTCTGGCTGCCTAAAGAAACTTCCCATCTTACACACTGCTGAATCACCAGCCTGGGGTTGTGCTGGGATAGACAAGAAGAGTGGAGAGAACATTACCTGTCAGAGAGCTGTCAAGCACTGAAGAGAAAGGAATTCCTTTGCTGGGACTTTTCTGGCAAAAATCTCAAAGCTGAAGGTGCTCACCAATTATTGGACAAGTCTTCACATGAATTGCAGATCCAACAGCCAGAGAATTGCAAGGTCCCAGCATATACTTTAAATATTTTCCAAACACTCACCAGAGTTAAAACTTTCCATGCAGTTTCTCCACAGTCTCCTTGGTGAAGCTGTAAATCAAGGATGAATTTTACTCAATGACTCCTAGACAAATGAATGGAAGCATCACAGCTATTCCACATGACTGCTTTTCTCCAGGTCCTGGAGCTGAGTTCCAGTGGTCTGTTCCCACCTGGCAGTATGTTTCCATGAGCACTCAAAGCTGCACTCAGACATCATTTATATATCAAGCCAGAAAAGGTTTTAATTTTTGAAAGAAAAATACCAGAACTAGCACCACCCCCAAGTCTCATAGGAGAACTTCCTGGAATTCCTTATGGATGGAAAGAAGCCTCAACAATTAACATTTGTTGATTCCTCCTTGAGGCTGGAAAAGAGAACATTAAATGGAGGAAAATGTTAGTTTGAGTGAAAACAAAAGCAAAACCTGTTCTAGAGCCAGGACTGAGCTGGAATTTCTTTCTAGTGTCTGCACAGGATAATAAAATTAAGCACCAGGAAAACATCACATCTCACAATGATGAATGTGATTACATCAGACTTTCTAAATACAGCTTGATGAATAGGTGCAATAAATACAGAAATAAACAGAGGAAAAAATCAGAAGTCATTTGACTTTAGGTAGTACAACTCTAAAAACCATTTGTGTTGTGAATCAACTCTTCTGCAGGGTTTTTCCAACCAAAGTTACAAAGTACTTCACAAACTGGGACCAGCTCCTCATCCTTTGAATGATTTGGGGAAATATTTCCCTTTGAATGTGGGAGATAACTGAGACATGGAAGTGAGCAGAGGTGAAGGAATGATCCAGTGGCACAGGCAGGGAAAGCCTCCTCTCCTTCCCTCTCAGGATGAAGGTGCTTTGGCATCAGACAGCAGCACAGCAGCTGTGAGCCAGTGCTTGGATCTGCTGCAGCCACTGGCCAGCCTGATAAACCAATTTTGCCTTAGTAAAATGCCTTATTCAGATCAGCACCATTGTTTAGGAAAGATGCACAGCACAGGTGTGAGAACCTGTGATCATGAATTTCAGATGGCTCACTGGCACGTTTTAGGATGTTGTGAACACTCTGCCTCCACTGGAAGGGATTCTGGGTCTTCCCCCCCAAAGCAGTAAGGGCTGAAATCCTCAGTTCAGAAAGGAATTCCTGGAAGTATCCCCAGTTTGACTCACCTGGACTCCTGCAAACATTCCTCCTTCTCAGGGAAGGACATAGAAATCATGTACACATTCAGAGCTCATGCTGAATTCACTCTGTCTTTACCCCTGTCATAGCTGAGGAAGTGCTTGCTAACATATTTTCCAGAGGATTATGTTGTTAGCAACTCTATGGCATTATTTAATTTTATTTTACTCTGCTAATAAGCCACAAAACAAATCAGAGACCCTCCTGAAGCTACTCATAGCTGACCTCCTTTCTATGGGATGGGCAAATATCCATTCATATCACCCCAAAACCACATGACCTGTTGTTCTTGACTGCAATACCTGTCCCAGGCTACCTGGCCTCTGCTGCTTTTGGCTCTGTCTTCCTCTCTCTGTGGATCCCTGCAGCTGCTCTGGAGCATTTTTAGTTATCAAGAGACAGCTCAAGTTCCAAGAACACAAAGTAAATAAACCATTAATGGTGCCTGTACCAAATTAAAACCTCTCTAATCTTTGTACTTCTATCTTTATTTATTCTACTAATTTCATGGCTGGAACAAGTCTAAATATAAACAAAACGTTCTCCACTATCCATCCACACAGCCCAGAGTCTTGGCTCCAAGGAAATGTGCTGACACTGTTAAAGGAAACCCACAGTAGCAAAATCCAGGAGTTTTCAACCTTTCCTAAATGACCACTCAAATGCTGTGAACTGGGGTGAAATCAGGAATCTTCAGCCCATTAAATAACACAGAAAATGGAGCAGGTTCATCATTCTCTGACGAGTCTTCTCACCTCTGAGGGCTCTCAGAGGGCTTCTCCAGAGCCTCTCTCAGGGCAGGAATGCAGGCAATCAGATCTGTTTCCTGGCCACTGTGCACTGAAATTACTCAGTGGATGGAAGGTGAATTTCTTCTCTTCTGGACAAGACTGTCAAGAGGGAATATCTAGAAACTCTTCACAGCAATGTGTTTTTAAGACAGTGGAGTTATCTCTCATTGAAAGTGGTTGAAAAATCCACCCAGCAACCTTTCAGAAGTGAACATCACAATGTTATGTATGCATAGGCAGAAGGAGGAATGGATGATTTCATGGGTTCTTTTTATTTCCAAATGCTGTAACTCTGCTGCCTTTCCTGCCCCTGTCCAACATCAGCCAGCTCACACTCTGAACACAACCACAGAGGAAATGCATCAAGGCAAGAGTTCTTAATAGTCACTAAAAAATTAGTTCTAAAAATGGATAAATGCTTGCAGTGATCTAAACAGTAAAATACTGCAAAATACTTATTTTTCTGCTTGTACCAAACAGTCTTTGAGTATGACTAATACACTATTTCCACTGGCTCCAAAACATGCAGGTACAAATTATTGCTTGAGAAAAGGGAAACATCTGTTCTTCCCCAGCCTATTGCCTTAAGACTGTGAGGTTTGAAATCCTTGATTTCTAAATGTTAATGACCCATGTATGGGGTTGGTTGACCAACCATGTGTGGCCACAGAGAGGAGAGTTTCTGTTGAGAAGTTTCTTCTAGCACAGCATGAAGAAATTTAAGTCACCTGGGTCATCATGGTCCTCTGAGGTTCCTCTGAGAGTCATCAAATCCAGTCTCCTTAGCAAACACTAAAACACAAGGTAAATGTCATTAAAATGATGGGGCTTGCACAAAAAGCATTGTGGGAAGGAATATTTCAATATCCTGCCATTGTAATTTTCTGTGTCTATGACACTGTAAGCTGCTTCCACACTGCCTAATTAACACAGTCATTAATATCCTGTTACAGGAGCCAGAATGTGTTGGGAGTGTTCCATGGGGTTTTGCTGACTGCCTTTATTTATTCACACAGCTATGGTGAATTCATTATCACATTCCCTGAATATCCCCCCATAATGGTTGTGAAAACCTGTCTGTGCTAAGAGGATGGCCCTTGACTAAACAAGCAGCCCTTTGCACCTTGCCTCTCCCACTGGATCCTTCAAGGCTAAGGGAGGCCACTGCCAGGATCCAGTTTGGTCCCTGAAACACAAGCCATGGCAATTTTGCTCAGTAACACCTGCACTGAATGATATTAGGATACAGGCTGCCTTGCTGTGCAAATAAACTCCCTTCAAGTTTGACAACTGCTCATGGAACTTGAAATCTTTCATAAAATCTTCCAGACCTAATTTACTTATCTGAAGTGCTGAAAAATTTACAGCCTTTCTCTTGAGAGCCTGTTGCATTGGCTCCCACCCCACCTCTAAAAACCTGTGTTGTGTTCCTTGATTGCAGCTTTGTAACTCGAGGCTTCAGCCCTGGCATTTCATTATGCCTCTGCTGGGCATCAGGGATGGAACAGGCTGTTCTCCCAGGATTCTCTCTAGCAATGTAGCTCTGAGATGGAGTTTTGGTTGCTTCAAGCCAAGCTGCAGCTTGGTATCAGTCCCCCTTTGACTGATATGGCCAACTCATCAGAAGAATTCAGTAGTCCCTCATTGTCATCTCCTTGTGCCATTGCAAAAATTTTTACCTTCTACAGCTGCAAAAACTAGCAAGAATTGTGTGGGGGAAGGGAATGTCTGGGTGAATGTGGCAGGGAAAATTACAGTTCTTGCTCTCAGATAGCCTTGTGACCCTCTGAGCATGTCAGGAAACAGAGCTCTGACATTCTGGCTTTAATCTCTGAGTGTATCCACACCCAGAAGTGAGAGGATGTCTGTGTGTGCTGTTGCACACAGACTGACACTCGTGGCTCCCACGGGCCCTCTGCTGTTGTACCCATGTCCCACTCCTGGCACTGCTGTGCCCAGAGTTACCCTGTGACAGATGTGACTCTGCTCAGGGCCAACCCACCCAAACCCATCCACCCCCAGCTCTGGCTCCCCAGGGAATGTGTCCTCCAGCTTCTGCTCATTCTTGTGGGGGAAGCAGTACCTGCCTGAAGAGTGAACTGGGAACACAGACCTGTGTTTATCTGGAGGATGGGGTGAGGTGCTGTGGCAGGACAGCAGGAGCTCCCTTCAGTGCACCTCTGCCCCTCCTCTGCCTGTGCTTTCATTCTGTGGGGCAGAGCTGACAGGCTTGGTGACTGGGTACTTCCACTTCCTTTGCATCAGATTAGTTGGGCTTTCACCCTCTGACCTCATCAGGGATCAGGGGCTGCTCCCTAAATTCCTTGTACTGCAGAAAGCATTCCCTGTTGTCAGCCAGCAAGTCTCTCCTTTCATCAGGACAGTGCATGTCTCTTCCCCCCCACACACAGGTTCACACCTCCACCTGCACAGTGTTCTGTATTCATTCTTTCCCTCTGTTTCCTCTCCCCATATTAGAAGACAAAAATACATCCTCTCACTTCTGGTTTTGAATACACTCAGAGATTAAAGCCAGAATGTCAGAGCTCTGTTTCCTGACATGCTCAGAGGGTCACAAGGCTATCTGAGAGCAAGAACTGTAATTTTCCCTGCCACATTCACCCAGACATTCCCTTCCCCCACACAATTCTTGCTAGTTTTTGCAGCTGTACAACATAAAAATGTTTGCAATGGCATAAAGAAATGACAATGAGGGACTACTGAATTCTTCTGACAAGTTGTCCATGGTGATCTTAAGGGGAATCCTATTGGCAAGTTTTTATTGATAAAAAGCAAAAATACAAGTGGAAACTCCCAGTACACCAGCGTCAGAGTCAGATATCCCTGTTTCCCTTCCTGCAGAGCCCTCACTCCTGCCCACCAGGTATGTACTAGAACAGAAACTCCAGCATTATCATAGTTCTGTGGAACTGGCTCCATTAATTTATGCCTTTTAAAAGGGAACAGTCCTTGCTCCAAGACTTTCCAGTCTAGAATAAAAGCAGAGACTGCTTCCTGAAATTCCCAGGAAGAGAAAATGCAAGAGGTATCACAAATCATTAGGAATAGTTCTTTGCAATTCCCACCACCATTTCATACAAGCCAAATCAAAAATTCATCCAAAAACCATTGCAGAAAAGGATTGGGTTGTTTTCTCCCCTCCTTTCTATTCCTACTGGAAGAGGCACAGGGCACATTTCTGAGCAAAGGGGTTTCTTTCTTTCAGCCCTCAAGCCACTGAGTTTAAAGATAACTCAGATACCTCTGGCCCATGTGGCAGCCTGTTCTTTGCTCTGTTGTTTGACCTCCCTGACATTCCAAGAGTCTTTCACTTCACCCTCTCTCAAATCAGTTTGAGTTTTAATTCCTAAATCTACTTCTAAGATAAACATGTTGGAACCATGGCCCAAGACAGATCTGTAACATAATTTAATTCCATTTTCTAATTTTGCTTCTTATACAGGTCAGTATTGCTTAACACCCACTAAGAAGTTCTCATATGGGGCATACAGAAGTCAAATCTCACAATTGCAAGAAAGAACCACTGTGGGGAAGATCCCCAAAAGCAGAACCCAGATAGACATCTACCTTTTCCTGGCTTCTAGGGCTGCAAAGTTATCAGTTCCCATCAGACCTCACCAAACAAACCCATCCAGTCTGAGACTGTAACATTGCTTTCTGCTGAGACCATAGGGGCAAACAAAAGCTTTGATCAACTAACCACTGCAAACTTTTATTTATTTTTAATTTCCTTTTTACGTAGCAGACATGGTTTGCAACAAAAGGTCATTTGAAAAAGTGATTTGGCCAGTGCACAGCAATGTTTTCCACAGCACACTCAGCTTGGCTGTGCCAGGGCTAGGAGGGCCTGTCCTCGGGCTACCAGGGGGGTTATGGCCACTACTGTCATCCAGATTTTTGGCTATGCTAATTTTTTCTTCAGCTTTTGGAATGGTATGGGATGGGTTGACACAGAATAAACTTCTGCCTGGGAAGTCTGGTGATGCCTTTGAGATGTTTTCTCGGTGCCTGTTTCACTGGCCACACAACTAAAGAGTTCTCTCCGTCCCATTTCTTGCATAACTGGTAAATTTTCAATTTCAAATCCATGAGTAACCAAGTGATACAAATTCCTAGGGACAGTGGAAAGCAATGGAGTGAGTGGTGCAGCTGTGATTGGAGACAGGTCTGGCACAGGTTTCTGTCCAAGCCAGTACCATGGCACCTGGATTAACCCCGTGGCCTGACAGAAGAACAGAGTTTCTTTTCCTCTTTTCTCTTTTTTTTTTTCCTTTGTTCTTCCACCTTTCAATAATGCTCTGTTATGCACCTCCATTCTTGTGCTACTGATCTGCCTCACTGGCTTCTTTGAAGGGAAATAAGGACATGACTTTCCCCTGTCCTGGTCAGCAAACCCAAGGGATCAGAGACTAAAGTGAGCTGTCCCTGGGTGTGCACATCACTCAATATTGCAACCAAATGACTGAGCAAAACCAGCCAGTTATTCCCCCAAAAGCAGCTCTCATCTGCTGAGAATGAATATTGCATCATCTCCAGGAAGAAACCTGTACAGGGTCCAGCCAGTCTGTACTGACTGCATCCCACAACAGCCCCTGACAAAGGTAATTAGGGTGGCCCTAAGAAATGAATAACGAGCAGGAGGATCACAGGAGTGCTCTGCCAGCACAGCTGCACAGAGGGAGTGGGATTTAGGGTTTAGGAGTGGGATTTAGGATTTCAAAGGAGACAAAAAACCTGACAAGACCATTCAAGAAAATGAAGAATGAGATTTGCCAGCAATTGCAGAGAAAGGAAAAATCACACATGATTTTGAGGTTTCATAGAAATATCGACAGTATCCTATTCCTGTTGGGTCTGGAACATCTTATGCATGAGATCCTTGATGACTTCAATGGAAATTCCTCAGACCCCATTTTCATAGAGTTTATAAACAATGAAAATTCACCCTTGGCAGCATTTGCTACACCACAGTGGTTTGAAAAGTGAGTTCCCACTCCTTGCTGAGCCTCCTGCAGCACACCACAAGCACAGGACACAGGACTGCAGTCCTGGAAGATAAACAACAGCTTCACAGAAACCAGAGAGACCTCAGAGAACAGGTAATCCATCTTTTTACCACGAACCAAGTCTAATCAAAACCAAGCACTCCTGACCTGCTCCTAAAGACCTTCAGGAACAGACCTCACCACATCCCCAGACAATCTGTTCCAAGGCTTTCACTGTCCTTTGCCAATACTTCTTTTTATTTTATGTCTCCCTTTAATCATTCTCACTGCAGTTTACGCACATTATTTCTGGTCTTACCCAGTATGAGCTCACAGAACAGATTATTCCCTTCTGTGCAACAGCATTGCATGGATTTGCCACAGTTCTCTGTCTTTGTAGGTTATGAAGGCAAGTTAAAGGATCTCTGATGGTTTCTGTCACTCTGCCTGCAGGCTCTCCAGCCAGTTTGTATTTCCCTTGAAGAGCAGCCCCTCTAAGCAATGGGATTTGAGGCTTTACCCAAACTTAGCTGAGCTATAAGGACATCACTCTGACAAGACTCTCCATCCTGGGTTACAGAGGCAAACAAAATACAGTGATCCATGCAAGATGAAAATGATCAAGTGGCTCAAACCACTCAGTGACTCATTGGTAGACTGAAATGTGATGGAGCTCTCATTTATCTCATCCAGGTATGTGCTAGGACCACACTGTTCAGCCCTTTTGAATGTGAAATGGAATCTACAGCCTAATTCCTTTTGGCAAGAAAAAAGACCTGAAACTCTCTAGGAATCAGCAGATGAACTCCTGAATTTAATTGCATGACTACTCCATGCCATCTTTCACATGATGAAACAAATGTATCATGATTGCATTGTCCTAAACCAAGCTAATGTTCTTTTTCTCCCATTTCTTTTTTTAAAAATCTGAATTTATATTTGGCTTGGGATCACATGCTGCTCATATTGAACAGACAAAAGTTGTCAGAAAGTTCAAAGACTTATTTGGAATTCCTGTTACTGAAGTATCCAAAGTGTGTTGGGAAAACTTTTCCCTTAGGGCATTATTGGGATCTCAGTTTCCAAGAAGACTTCCAGACTTGTTTAGTTTCAGCCAAGCTAACAATCTCCCTCTGTGGCATTTGGTTCTTTTCCTTCTATTCCTTATCAGGAATTTTAAGATACATGTGAGACTAGAGAAAGCAGAAAGTGACTAAATATAGTCAGCACCAGGCTGGACATCTCCAAAATCTTCAGTAAGCAGCTAATTTTGACTGGAGGATAATTTTCTGGTTGGGGACTTGTCTTTGGTCAGTGGCTGACTCAGGAAATCTGCAGCCAAAAAAAGATCTGTTCTTTCATTTGGTATTTAACTCAAAGATGGGATAAACCTGCCTGTCCAAACTGGTCAGGGAGTATCAGGGCCACTGAATTTAATGCTGCTGTGGCTGAGCTGTAACTGTGCCTCTCACTGAGCTGTGCTGGCCAGCTAACTTACAAATCCTGTACATTAAAGGTTCCTCTCTAACACCTGAATCACTGATTCTGCCTGGGAAACAGGGGCATGTTCCTTCTAGCCTAACCAACTGGTGAATTTTCTCTGGGGAAGGTTAAAAGCAAAATAATAAGGAAAAGGAAAAAAAAAGAAGTCACAGAATGCAGGCAGTCCCCACCCCCAGAGCACTGCTCTCTTACTTGCTGAACTACAGTGGACACCTTTGAGCATCTGCTTGAGAAAAAGATGGAAAAATAAATCGGATAAAACCACAACAATTTCCACTGTTAGGAATGCTTTTAGCAACCCTTCAGTGGTCCTATTTTTAGATTATTTTTAAGTTAAACTTAGCAATTTCTAAAGTTTAATTACAGAGTTATTTCGTTCAGCCTGACAGCAATTTCTTTGAGTTTCATTTTGGATGTACACTGGAGCTTCTTTCTGGAAATGCTGCCCTTGGTTTGAACATCCTTCCAAGGGAGATGTGCACAGATTGCTGCAGTAGGGAAAAAATCCACATCAAACAGTCACATAAGTACTCTGTGCCTAATTAGTATGACTAAAGCTAAAGATCAGAAATGTTGCAGATGAATATTATGGCTACACACTGCCTCATCCTTTCCTTTTGGGAGCAATGAAAGAAGCATTTAGCTAAGAACTTGCATAGGTAATGTTGCCATCTTGCTTTCATTCTGAGTTGACAACAGTCTGCAATTTATGCATGAAATATGGAGCATAAATACTGCTCCACCGAGGGGAAATATGGTGATGTAGAATTCAAAAAAGAAGTGGGGACTAAAGGGCCATTAAGTTTTTTTTATTAGCACTACCTCACAAATATTCCAGCATGCTGATGGACTGTCTCTCACCACAAACTCTCAGTGCAAACTCTAGGGCTGCCCCAGAGGGATAGAGCAGGATGCCAATATTTGGAAAGACTAGAGAAAATTAGACAGAAATGGAAAAAAAAAAAAAAAAAGGGTTAAAGCTTAGGACTGTTTGTTCCTCTCTCAACAAACTGAGGCATCTCTGAGGAGGGCACAGGCCTAACTTCAAACTGGCATGGAGGACTTGAGAATTAGGGAAGAACTGGCACATGAGAAGCTCTGGTCACTTTGCTCACTGCTTCCTCTTGCTTCCAGGAGTATTCCACACAGATCACACAGGATTTACATAAAGCATTGGGTCATCACCTCAACTTGGCTCAACTTCCACCCTCCCAGTCTCCCTCCCTGCTGTTCCCACAGCTCCCACGTCCCCACACCTGTGTCCCACAGCAAACTCCTACAGTGGTTAAATGAGTTCAAGTGTGCCTGAGCTGGGGTGAAGGGGGAGGCTGGGGTGAACTTGTGGATCTGAGAACAGCTCAGCACTTCTCAAAAGGTCTCAAAACACCTTGCAAAAGTGAATAAAATATCTTCCATTCTCTTTGAATTAAATCCTTCTTTTTTTCTTTTGTTGTTGATTTTCCCACCTTTGCCATTTCTGCAACAAAGCAAAGAGTAGCAGAACTCTCCAGATTTCTTTGCTTCTACTTTTTGAGAACCTTCTCACAAAGCCACATCACTGATCCCATTTCCTGCATCCCCTTCACTGTAGAAGTGCTGTGCTTTCATTATTGTGACATCATATTTCCCTGCTTTAAATCCTCTGTAACTCTGTGAAATTTGAAGTGACAATCAAAGCTAGACACTTCTTGAGGAGATGATGGCTTGTTTTGTGGTGCTATCAGAAGATCATGGCTCTGGGGACTCGAAGTTCCACAGGATTTCATAACCCTACACAGCATCTTTGTCTCCCTGCCCATCCTGTGCTGGAACAATTCCTTGCCTTCTGTTCAATTCACACATCCTCCTCCTTCCAAGCTCCTTGGGCAGTCTTAGGCAGTCTCCCATCATTTTTTCACTGAACAGATGCCTTTCTAGAACAAAAAGATGCCTTTTCCCAAAGAGGCCAGGATGCCTTTTCCATGACACGAGCATCTGTCTGTCTGTCACTTTGCACATTCACTCCCCCAGCTGGCCCTCACTTCCAAACTCTCCTCAGGGGTGATCAGGAATTCACACCATCCTCTGGGTTTGCTTTAATCTCCTTTCTTTGTGTCCTTCCCAAAGGCTGAGGGTTCCTTCAGGCTCCCTGCTGACCCTGTCAGGATGCCTCAGTGAATGCTGCTGCCTCCCTGACCTGCCTGGCCCTGCACATGTCCTGGCACTGCCTCAGCAGAGCACCCAAGGTTTGTTTGGCCCACCTGAGCATCCCTCTGGGGAGCCTCAGCAGGAATCTACCTGTCCTCCAAAATCTCCTCTCTTGCCTTAGGCAGGATTTAATTGACCACTTGTAGGATTCAGCACAGAAGGAAGGAATTAGGGAAGGTTGGCACAGAGCTACCCAGCTCTGCTCCTTGCAGAAGCCCCACTGCCTGTGGTGGAGCTGAGCCACTTCCAGAGGAGTCAGCACATCCAGCAGCCCCTGTTCCACACCAGCTCCAGGAGCTTCAGGCTTTTCCCATCCCTGATGCAAGTTCTGAAGTGAAGCAGCCAGCCCCAGGCAAAAATCCACAGTGATTTATGTGCCACTGGCAGGCTGTTGCATTAATCTCTATAGGTTCAGGTGTATAAGATGCTTATGAAGGCTTTAGCTACAAAAAAAAATCAATTTTATGTTCCAAGTCCCTGATTGCCTTGGCTATTGCTGGAGTTTGCTTAGAACTTTGAGAAGGAAATCAGCCAGCAACTCCTGCTGCTTCCAGCTCCTCAGATCTGGTTCTTCTCCTTCCCCCATGTCCATAACACAACCCTCTGCTACCCTCTGTTACCTTCTGCTCTTCTGCCACTGACAGATGCTTGTGCTCTTTGGGTTTTAATCTCTACTGGGTTTACATTTGAGCTTTATTTTGTCCTGAATTCTGCTCTAAAATCAGGATATCTGTTACCTATGACTCATGTGCATGTTCCAACATATAATTCAGCTACAGGACAAGGTAAAGATCCTTTTTTTGGAAAATAAGTCCTTTTCTCACTGCAGTTTCTCCAGCTGTGTAAGAGTGTGATGGGTGTCTCCCACTGAACAATGAACCCTCTTTCCTGCAGCTCCTTAGGAATGGTGGAAATCCCAATATAAGTCTGGAAAAGGAGGCATGTCACCAAACAATAGTAATGATGGTTAATGAACACCCATGAGGTGCTGGGAAGCAAAGATCCTGCTCAGGCTAACGGGAGGTGGCACCTGACCAACCAAAGGCACCTCTGAACACTCTCCTGTGACAGCAGTATGAACAGAAGAGATTGTTACCCAAGGTGAAATGTTGTTTTACAAGAACTAAACAAGAAATAACTGCCAAACCCAGACATTTTCCTAAGAAACTGACTGCCAGTGCTTGTGGGACACTGAAGTTTTATTTGAGTTCAGGGAAGGCGGCAGCTGGAAAGCCTCAAAACTCACTGGAGGAGAGAACAAAAAGAGCTTCAGGGCACAGAACTGGCTAGGAAAGTGTGTTTGAAAACTGCCAGCATGGAAATTGCTAGCTATTGCTGACCTTTCCCATGTTTACAGAAGCAGAACTTTCATCACCTGTAACTGGGAGGGAATGAGCTGAAGAAAGATCTGACTCACATCGTCATTTTCACCTCCTAAGAGAAACAATTCTGTAAGGCTCCAAGCACTCACCATGCAAGCCACAAGGCAGTGTCCCTGGAGAACAAGCTGTCTCTGAGCTCTGCCACCCAATTTCATTCCTGGAGTTCATTCCACACCCCTCCTCATCTCTGCCAACAGCATCCTGACTCCACACTCGTGGTCCATTCACTGCTGCTGCTCCATGCCCTTGCCTCCCTCCCTCCCATGCTGCTGCCTGGCACAGACAGATCCTGCCTGACCTCACACTGCAGCTCTGCTGCCCATGAGGGTGTTACAGGAGGGCTCTCATCTCTCACACCACTGGCTGTGCAAGGTTTGGGCAGACAGGGCTCTGTCACTCCTTTCTTGCTGAGTGATGCTGCCCAAGCTCAGGAGGGGACAAGGAGCTGCTCACACACAGCTGGACAGAGCAGCACACGGGGTCAGGCCTCCCTCACTTGGGACAAGGTGAGAAAGGGACATTGTGGATGTAGGCACTGCTGGGATGCTCTTGCAAGGAGAATAAACAGTGGAGCTGTTGCCCAGCCTGTCAGAGTCCTCAGGGAGAACTGAAATGCAGGGAGACAGGACAGGCCTTGAGTATCACTCATTGTTCACTGCAGAAAAACCAATTCACTGGTGTTGAGCTTTTGGGTCCTTTTTTGGTTATCCTGTGCAAATGGGGGAGATTTAAACTTCTGCTTTCCAAAAAACAAACCAATGAGACTGGGGTTTGGATGTGGTCATCTGGCAGCCACAGCTGAAACTAAAATCTGCACACTGCATGATTGGTGATGAAATTCCATGTGTTGGCAATGTCAGTGACAACCCAGCTGCAGCACGAGGCTCATGCAGTTGTCTCCATGTTCTTCTCCTGTTTCTTGAAGGAACTCACTATTTCATCTTCCTGCAAAATATTTAAGCAATTATTTTCTCTGTACAAGGCAATTTGTGACACAGGATAAGGAGAAAGTTCATTGGAAATAACCTTTGGGGATTTTTATTAATATCTCACTGCTACCAGAATGTGGGTTTGGGTTCTTTCCCCTTCTTTAAAGTTTATTTTTATACCAAGTTTATAACTGCAACTGCATTATTTTTCCTGCCTATAAAATACCAAGAAAATGGAACTAAAATCTGTGTAATGGCAATCATGTACTTTTTTTTTTAATCTGAGGTAGATTTATTTATCTCTATTAATGCTAGACAGGGATATTTTAGAGATTCATGACTGAATCAATGTAAAGCCAGGCACAACAGGGAGAAACATGAACATGGTATTTTTTGTTAGTGCAGTTTTAATGAAGAAATGAAAAGGAGCAATCCTTTTCATACTCTTCTCCTGCAAGAGCAATTCCATGATTATTGATTGTTACTAGAAATAACTGCCTAATATTGAAATAGCTGTTTGAGGTACAGGATGCACAATGTTCATGCTGCTTGAGCTTTTTATTTCAAAGTGTTATCAGTATTCATAAACCAGAGTTAAACCTGATTTCCTTCCATAAGATGAGATTTAATTACAAGATTCAATTATTTCAGTACTCAAGACTGATTTCTGGAGAAAGAAGTGACAGAGAGACACAGAAGGGTGATGCAGAGCCAATCACAGTTACACATGCATCCCCAGGCCTACAAGCCAAGACATTCCCATTCATCATTCACAGAAATAAATTATCTCAGCAATGTGAACGTTGCTGATTTTTTTTTCCTGGGTATTTAAATGATGTTAACAAATTTTAGCTCATTATCTAATCCTGTAGTGTTCTCATTTAGGGCTTAAAAACTGACTTGCCCCAACTGTTGGGGTCATGGTCCCAGTTCCCCCAGAGCACAGATGTGGAGGGAATGGGCCAGACCTGAGAACTGCAGCAGTGCCAAAGCTGGAAGAGGAATGTCTCATTTTCCCTCACAGCTTTACAGCATGCCCAGACAGGCCCTTTTGAATTAAAAGCACATAGATAGGTGTGGGAAATCTCTCCACTGGTATTTTTAATGTTTTTTTATTCATCATGCAGTGCCTAGGTTAACCCTTATGGTACATAGAACTGTCCTTAAGAAGAATAATTTCCTTGGCAAGGCTTTCTAGACAAGACCCTTCTCTGCTTGTGGAACAAGGCTGAGGGAGCCCTGCTGAAGGTGGAGGAGAGGCAGAGGGAGGGAGACCCAGCCCTGCAGAGATGCCAGTGCCATGGATGATGCCAGTTTCCCTGTCCTTGGGAACATGGCCTCTCCCTCTCACTGTCTGCTCAGCAGGACTTCCAGCCCAAGTTAGTTTTGCCTTTATGACCCCTGGAAGCTCTGAGTGCTCAGTGCCTTGGGGTGGGCAGGGCTGGGATCCCAGCTCCAGGGGAGACACAGGGGCAGAGGTCCAACCTTAGTCCCTTTGATCAGTCTGGCTGGCAGGAGCCCTGGCACAGGGTGTGCAGTGGCATCCTGTGCTCAGTCTGCTGTCAGCTCTGAGTGTGACATTCCCTGAACACCTACGAGTTACCCTCCAGCTTTGATCATCTCAGTTTATTGGGAAACAGAGATTATGTGATACCACTGTGCTGAGCTTCTTGGAATCACAGATATCCAGCAGTTTAATCTGCAAGCAAAGGTAATGCACAAGGTTTGGCCAACAGAAAGTATTTTCTGTAGGATAATAATCACCAAAGTGTCTTTTACTGCTCTCAGGAAAACACACACTTGCTTTGGTGTGTTTGAACAAAACAAGGAGAACTTTCTCACACTGCTCCTTTGCCCTGCTGTGCTCTGGAAGACACTCCCTGCTGTGCCTGCAGCAGTGGGGAAGCTGGCAGTGTGCAGTGCTGCCCTTTAAGAATGTTCCCTGTTCCACTGGGACAGAGGTGCACCACAAAAAGCACAGAAATTATTTTGTAATGGACCTGATTCACTGCATGTGTGTTTCCCTGGCTCAGCTGCCAGGATGCAGGTCTAGTGCACAACTTCTGGCAGTGTTTGGCAATAAAGAATGGCAGTGCCATGCCCAGCCTGCTCCAGGAATACCAGGAATTGTGATCCTGGAAGCACAGTCACAGCAATTAACACATTTGCACCTTGTGCTGACTGTGACAGGCTCTGCACTGTGGGGACCTTCTGCTCACCACAGGCAGCTCTGCAGCACCTCCACATCTCCAGTGAATCATTCCTTCAGTGAGACAGTTATTTGCACATTGTCTGACCCTTTGCACAGGGGAAAAAATGCCACAGAAGCATAGAAGGGTTTGGGTTGGAAGGAGCCTGAAGGTTCACCTTGTTCCAACCCTCTGGCACAGGAACTCAGGCCAGTCCCACCAGACCTGGCTGCTCCAAGCCCCATCCAACCTGGCCCTGGACACTTGGAGCCAAATCTCACTGCACAGGCACAGTTCTGTTCCAAGCACTCCTCCAGACTCTGGGCTGGTGAGAGCACATGTCCCAGAGTGTGTGGGCTGGGAGGGTCTGTGATTTGCTTTACTCTATCTGTGCACACACACACAGATGAAGTTTCAGGGGGAGCCACTTCTGGGGTTTTACTGGCATCAAGTGTCTCCTCTGTTGTGGTGTTTGCTTTGCAGATTTGTACCATCCCCATGTCACTGCCTTTGTCAGTGACTGCCACAGGAGCTGTTGGTGCAGGTGTTGATTCACCCTCTGATGGGATGAGTGAAAATCCCTGCTATTTGTCCCTCCCCTGGGCATGTCCCTTTCCAGGCCCTCTTAGGCTGTTTGGATGCAGCCCTTTCATAAGGAACCTCCAGGAGCCCCTTCCCAGAGGAGGGCAGGGGGCTGTGTGTGAGCACACTCTGCTCCCAGCTGGGTCACAGATAAATGCAGGCAGGCTTCCTTGCAATGCTTTGGAACTTGTATTTCTCATTGGGACAAACATACTGAGGAGAAAAAAAATGTATTTAACTATTACAATTTGTCGAAGTTCCAGTTAAGCTTGAAGTTAGGCAAAAAGGAAAACAGAGCTAGGGAATGCAATGATTTTTTATTGGTGACTTGAGATAAAAGATTCAGTGAGAGGCACCTTCTGAAGAGCTAAACTGATGATGAGTTCTGAAGATATATATCTCTGACAGGATATAATGCTACATAAAAGATATTTTTCAAGAAGCAGTGCTTTAAACATTGACTGGTCAGAGAAGAGACTCTTAATGTGTACATTTATGCAAAATATAAACCACAACATGGACCTTCACTGAGAGCAGATAAAGATGCTGTGCATTGCTTGGAAGGCATTAGAAATATCATTTCAAGCATCCTGATTTTCTTCTGCCTCTTCTTTTTTATCATAGAGTGGGAATAGTGGGCAAGATCACTGCAGGTTGTGCAAGACTGCAGCTTCCACGTGCTGCCTGTGGTACTGGGGCACTCAGCTCCCATGGTTTGGCAAGGACAGTCACAGCTCTGAACAAGCTCAGGACACCCCAGAATTCTGCTGCTCTCATCATCCACACAGCACATGCAGCAATGTGGGCATCAGGGTGCTGTTCCCAAGCTGCTGGAGCCTGGGCAGTGGGCTCACACTTCTCCTTGTGCTGTGGCTCAGGAGCAGTTCCACTCCTGCCTGCACCCAGCCTGCCCTCTTGCTCCCAGCTAGGCTGGCATCTGTACCAGGAGAGAACAGGAATTGGCACCTAAGTGCTGTTCTGAGGAAGCTGATGGCATTTTCTGGAAGCCAAGGGGTTTATCAATTGCTTTAGTTACTAAGACACACCCAGTTCAGAGAGAATCCAAGTTCCACATCCTCTCTTAGAGAGGGCCAGCAGCATGCCTCAGTGCACTGGCCCACAGGAATTAGCCTTTGCTTTACCTGCACAATGAGGGCCTTTGTTCCATGGGAAGAAGGCACCTGACTGAAGCAGGTGACACTCACTTGATTCTGAGACTTGGGGAGGTTAAAACTGCCTGACACTTTGTGATCCAGTGCCTGCAGAGGAATGGTCCCCTCCCAGACACCCTGCTCCGCTTGGCTGGGCTGTTTGCTGATGCTGTTATCATTCTGCTATCAGTGGTGTTATCAGCCCCTCTCCATGCCTGGTGAGTTTCCCTTTGTTGTCATCTGGCCACAAGGTGATCCCTCAGCTGTGGTCCCCATGATGAGCTCCACTGAAGCCCAACTTTGTTTGCTTCCCTGGGATTTCACAGGTGCAGCCAGTCATGGAGTTCAGGCACGCGTTCCTCTGAAGTGATAAAAACAAAATTCCTGATGAACCTAGAAATGTGGCTGTGAAACATTTTCTGTGGAAGATCAGACAAGTTAGTGAGGGAACAGGGAGGAAGAGCACAGGTCTGCTGGGGAGTGGCTGAGGGGGCTGGGGGTGCTCAGCCTGGAGAAAAGGAGGCTCAGGAGCTCCCTGACTGGAGGCTGTAGCCAGGTGGAGGTCAGTGTCTTTTCCCAGGTAACAAGTGTCAGGACAAGGGAAAACAGCCTCAAAATGCACCAGGGGAAGTTTAGGTTGGATATTGGAAAAATTTCTTCCAGAAAGGACTGTCCAGCCCTGGCACAGCTGCCCAGGGCAGTGGTGGAGTCCCCATCCCTGGAGGGATTTAACAGGCTTGTGGATGTGGCATCTGGGGACAAGGGACAGTGGTGGCCTTGGCAGTGCTGGGGGAGCAGCTGGACTCGATGATCTCAGAGTGCTGTTCCTACCTCAGTGCTGTTGTGATTCTGTGTCTAAGGAGGAAGTGGAGAAGAAGAAAAAGGGATAGAAACTCGTGTGGAAGTGTGCTGGCTCAGTCCAGCAGGAGTGCATTCTGTGCCAGTCATTCACATGAACATGCTGAGATATGATTAGCTTTGACTTCTCTGATACTTATCTGCATAATTTGTTCTAGGTTTTCACTTATCTCCTCTTCAGTAAGGAAACATGCCAATAACCAAATGCGTGGGTCAAGTTCTATTTATCAATTTAATTTGTTTTGGCTACAAGGTGAAGATTAAAACATGCAAGTGAGAGGGAAATGGGCTGAATATGAAAGCAGGTGACCTGAATGCACAGCCAGAAACCTGGGCTTAGACCATCCACTGCAAACCCCCTGCTTGGGTCAGTAACACTTTCCTGTAAAAGGGAACTGAAGTAATCAGCCAACCTAATGCCTCTGGTGAGCCAAAATGATCTGCTCATTAAATACAAACCACAAGTATCTCAGACCCCCTGTTCTGGATTATCCTAAACAAGATTGATTTTTTTTAATTGGCTAGTGAATGCAGCTGAAAATCACTTTTCTTTTTGTAACTGCTGCTATTGTACAGATGTCACATGGCCAGAGCATTTTGGGAAGAGGATTTAAGGGAAGTTGCTTTCTGCTCAGCTGAAGAACAGAAATTCAAAGGAGAGGCAGATCTTCCCTGGCATTCACAACATCTTGCCCCTGAGTGGAAAGGGCAGTGGGTGTTGGACACCTCCACAGGTGTCAGAGTAAGGGACTTTCACAGAGAGCAGTTCATCCTGCAGACCATGCAGGCACACCCCCTGAGCACAGACATTTTTCCTACAAGAAAATCAGTAGTGGAAAGGGAATGTAAGAAAGAGTGATATTTAATGTGGTGTGACAGAGATAATAATTCATGGCAGATGATGGGGACAGCTGGGGAATCACAGTGTCAAACTCAGCAGAGTGATGGAGAGGAGTTACTGGCTGTACACACAGGGAATTGTTCCTTTCTCCCTGAATAAAACATCCTTTGCTTTCACACATACTGCTGCTGTGGCAGGCAGGACAGTGCAAAGGATAAAGGATACTTTCACTTAAGGCCTTCTAGGAAGGAATTCTTGTTTTGTTGGGTTTCTTATTTTGCAGAAGAACCTTATGCTTGAATCCAACCCTCCTTGCTCTCAGCAGAAGGCAGCTGGAACTGAGCCCTCACACAATCTAGGGAAATATTGTGTGTGAGAGCACTGGGGTAATGGTTAGACTTGATGATCCTGAAGGTCTTTTCCAACCTAAATGGTTCTGTGATTCAATGGAAATCCTAACTAGCTAGGGTAACAGCTAGGGCAGACCTGAAAGGACTGTCTGCTTTCCCTTGACTCAAAAGACAGACTATGATAGCTGGGAAAGCCTCTCCTTAGACAGGAGCCTGATCAGGGCTGGCTCTTCTTGCCGTGGGGTTTTACAGAGAGGGCTGAGGAATATCCATTCCCAGAGCAGGCATCACACAGTGATTCCCTGCCATGACTCACTTGTTGCCCAGGCTCAAACCAAGCTGGAAAATCTTGAGTTGAAGCTGAAGCAGACTCAAGGGACATTCACCAGCTGCCTGAAGGGCCCTGCTGGCTCCTGGCAGCCCAGCCCAGCCCAGCCCAGCCCAGCTCACCTTTCTGCTGCCAGCAGTGACAGCCTGAGGGATCTCTCCCCAGACCAGAGGGGGTCACCCATCAGGAGAGCAATTCTGTGTGTATTACCTGCTTCTACGCTCTCCCTGGAGCCAGGAATGTTGCAAGTGAGCGAGCAGCTACAAAAGAACCATCTAATTATGACCTGAAGTCATAAATCTGTGATAGTTTGTTTTCACTGTGGCTTTATTTGATACTTGCCTCAAAAAGATCGAGAGTCAAGGGCAAAGCAGGCTGTAAGGAATGAAGTGATGGCTTTGTCCTCTGTTTCCTCCTGCACCAGCAGGGCCCAGCGTGGTACAAGGAGCTGTGGGCAACCCTCCCCTCCATCCTGAGGAAACGTGCCAGGCATGAGGGGCTCTGTGGGCTCATCAGACACACCTCACACTCCTCACGCTGCCCACAGGGCTCTGCTGAGCTGGGCCTCACAAGTCTCCCTGCTCTGGGGAGTCTCTGGGCTTGTGCTTCCCCCTGGAGATACCTCACCCTCTGGAGAAAACAGGGCGTTTGGAAAGCTGAGGTGAGCGAAGCAAGAACACTTCTGTCCAAAGTGTTCAGGTCAAAGTCAGACAGGGAAGGTGCTGGAGGCAGGAGGGAAAAAAGTAATCTGGTTTGCTTTTGTCTTCCAAAAGAAAATGAGCCTAGGAAGAAACATACCAAAAAATGACATTGCCTGGATTTCTGTGCAACTTTCCTGGGCACTCCAAGAGCTTGGGCCAAGAAATGTTTGAAGCTGTGAGTGCACTGGGTCCTTCAGAGCAGACTGGCACAATGACAGCTTCCTCCATGGTGTGCACCAAGAGAAATTATGGCCTGGGCCCCTCTTTAGGCAGCTTCTATCTTTGCAGCCCCACATCCCAGCCTGGCAGTGCTGGAGCTGCCTCCCCCAGCACAGCAGCCTGCCCTGTGCCCGTGATCACCGTGCTGTGAAAATGACCTGGAACAGGCTCATGGACATGGCTGCTCGTTTATAATAGAGCAGAAAAAGTCATTCTCACTGCCAAGAAAAGACAAAAGGCCACCAAACAATAACCCAGCCATAAATGAAGGCTATAAATATGGAGATAGGTGGGAGGTAACAGGCTTCCTCTCATTCCAGCTTGGAAAGTGTCCTTCAGGTCAAGATGCTGTGTGTGCCATGAGCAGCCTTTTCTGATCAGAATTTTTTCACTGGAAAAAAAAAGAAAATCTGCTTTTCCTATTTTCAATAGGTCAGCATTAGGATGCAAGGTCAGAGCTCAACTTTGAGTGGAAAACAGGGATAAGTGATGCCTGTGGACACCCTGTGTCTCATACAGAAGGAGCTCCTGCAAGGATTTGAAAGTAAGTTTGAAAAATCAATTCAAAAAATATGATTGACTGCACAGAATGAAGCTGTGGGGACAAGTGAGAGCCAAAGGTCTTTGCACAAAGATCATGGTACATTGAAAAATCACACTGCTTGCAGCTGCCTTCATGCTGTGACTGCCCTCCTGAAACAGTTCTCTGCAAGATTCATTGGGCAAAGGCTGAAATGTTATTTAGTTGTGCAATAACTGTGCTGCAGGTGGGTAAGAACAGTTGATTTGCATTAAATCCTGAGGACATACTTCAGGCAGCAGTTTGCTCCTGCCATTGCTGGGTTTCAGCCCAATTCCTGATCCCAGATGCATCCCCTGGCAGAGGGATGTAGACACACATTTTGGGCTGGATTCTGTTCAGCTGTGGATGGGCTGTGTGCTGGCCACATCACAGGAGATGCATCTGTCCCAAGAGTCAGGTGGACTCAGTGTCAGCAAGTGAAACCAGAGAGGGAGAGGAGAGGAGAGGAGAGGAGAGGAGAGGAGAGGAGAGGATGGGTGTAACAGCAGAAGGAGAGAAAAGGACAAAGCACAACTGGATCTGAGACCTTCGTACACGAAGCCTGGAGAGCTGCTGCTGTTCCTCGGGTCGGGCAGGCTCCCGGCGATCACCCAGTGCCCTCTGCTGACACCAGACCGGAGCAGCCTCTGCAGAAGCCCGAGCGGTATCAACCGAGTTGCTCAACAGAGATCCCGAGCCCTTCATTCCTCTGGCAGCACAAAACCACAACAATTCCCCTCTGGGAGAATGCTGAACCGCGCTGGCCCGTCCCTTCCCGCAGCTCCTGCGGGGCTGCCCCGTGTCCTGCCCGTGCCTGCCTGCCCGAGTGCGCCCATGGGAACACCCGTGATTCATCCTCGCAGGATGCTGTGGAAAAACACTCCCGGGAGACCGAGTTCTGCCCCACATCGTGTGTTTAGGGGATGATCCTCCTGTGCCAATGGAGGGTATCTCTACGTCCGTGTCTCCACCTGTCCGTGTGTCCGTGTGCGGGGGGTGCTCACGATCTGCTTCGCCTCCCCAGTTGATTCCTGCCTGGTCTCGGTGCCCTCTAGTGTTGTGAACGCTCCAGTATGTAAAAAAAACTGTAAAACTGATCTCTGCTTCCGAATTCCTGGTTTTGCTAACTCTTAAACACTAATTCCGTTAATTATGCAGCACAGTTACAACTTAACGGAGACAACGTGACCCTGTGCTCACAGCACAACACCAGACACCTGAGAACACGGTTCTGGAAGCTGAAGTTAACATCTCTAGGGCCTCAGCCTGCAAACCACACCCAAATCTGCTGCCTGTACAGCACTCTACCGGACACAGCCATCTGCATCTGGGATTATCAGCTCTCCCAGATGTTCTCCTGGCTGTGGTGGAGAGGTGCTGATTGAGCTGGGAAATAATCCACCTCAAACAGGAACAACAGGCAGGAACTGGGATTAGAGCAGGACTGCCTGGTTTGGTCTCAGACACAGAGTTGGTGGGCTCAGGCTGGTCAGAGCAATGTGGCTGCCCAGGACCTCAGTGAGGACTACCACTAACCTACCACAAACTATCACTAACCAACCATAAACCACCACAAACTATCACTAACCACCACAAGCCACCACTAACCAACCACAAACCACCACTAACCAACCACAAACCACCATAAACTATCACTAACAACACTAACTAACCACAAACCACCATAAACTATCACTAACCACCACTAACCAACAACAAACCACCACCAACCAACCACAAAGCACCACAAACTATCACTAACCACCACAAACTATCACTAACCACCACTAACCAACCACAAACCACCATAAACTATCACTAACCACCACTAACCAACCACAAACCACCACTAACCAACCACAAAGCACCACAAACCACCACTAACCAACCACAAACCACCACAAACTATCACTAACCACCACTAACCAACCACAAACCACCACTAACCAACCACAAAGCACCACAAACCACCACTAACCAACCACAAACCACCACTAACCAACCACAAACCACCACAAACTATCACTAACCACCACTAACCAACCACAAACCACCACAAACTATCACTAACCACCACTAACCAACCACAAACCACCAACCAGCCCCGCAGCCAGCCACCAAGAGCCCTGTCTGGAGCAGCTCTGCCCATGCCCACCCCTAAGCCGCCCGCTCTGCCGGCAAATCCTTCACCCTGATGCAATCAGAGAAGGATGATTAGAAGGCTTTTAGCAGAAATCATTCTGCCGGTGACCTCTGCTGACGGGACTGCGCCCAGCGGAACCGCTCTGGTGACGGGGCTCCCGCGGGTGTTTCTGTCCCCCACGTCCCTCCAGGGGAGCCCCCCCGTGCCGTGGGTGATGCAATGAGGCGATTGCATCAGGCGCGGCCCCGCTGAGCCGCCCGAGTGAGCGGTGAAATCATCCTGACCGCCCAGAGCGGCTCCCCCGAGCTCCCCGCACCCCTGACCGGCTGAAGAACCGGGCTGAGAAATCCCACCAGGCAGGGAGGGAACAGGGAGAGGGAGCGCAGGTCGAGCTGGGGGGGCTCAGCCTGGGGAAAAGGAGGCTCAGAGGGGACCTTGTGGCTCTGCACAACTCCTGACAGGAGGGGACAGCCCGGGGGGGTCGGGCTCTGCTGCCAGGGAACAGGGACAGGAGGAGAGGAAATGGCCCCAAGCTGCATCAGTGGAGGTTCAGGTTGGATATAAGGGGAAACTTCTTCCTTGGAAAGTGGCCAGGCACAGGTTGTCCAAGGCACTGATGGAATCACCTTCCCTGGAGGTGTTCAAAAGGAGTGTGGGGTGGCACTTGGGGGGATTGTTTAGTGGTAGACACGGGGCATGCTGAGTTAACATTTGGACTTGATGTTCTTAAAGGCTTTTTCCAACCATAATAATTTGTGAAGTTGACGGCTCAACAGAATTTCATTAAATCCTTTCAGTTTTTCCACCCTGACAGTCTGGCTTCTGTTTAAGCTGCTCCACAGTGACAGTGGGCAGCTGAGGACAGTTCTCAAAAGCATTGGCTGGAATGAGAGCGCTTGAAGTTTGAAAGGAACAAGAGAGAGAAATGGGGACCATTCCTCAAAATAACATGTTTAAACACAAACACAGTTCAGGTACTCGTCCTGGCACAGCAACCAGTATGGCCCAGGACACAGAAATGAGCAGCACTGGCTGCCCATCCTGCCCCTCCGGAGGCTGGGAAGGCAGCAGGGTCCTGTGGTGGGCCTGGGTCAGGACTGAGGGGCAGCACTTCGGGGACAGCGCACTGAAGGGGAGCGCCAAGGGCTGTCACTGGGAAATTTAACTCCCCTGCACAAGGAGGTTCTGTTCTACACAGCAGTTCGGTTCACACTGTGATAGAGTCAGTCATTGCACAGCAATCTCGGGATACCTCTGCGCCTCCCCAGAACCACCCAGAGACTGCGGGTGAGTCACGGCAAGTGCTGGGAGAGGTTAATGCAGATCCTGGGAGAAGCCCTCTGCTCTGGGGCCGGCCGTGCCCGGTGTGTGCTGCCCCCACAAACCACACTCACACTGCACACACACTGCACAGCGTACACACACTGCGTGGCACTGGGATCCCGGGACTTTATCCCTTCCTGGTGCGTGTTCCCCCACGGCCGGGCCCGGGGCTCCTTCGGCCTCCAGCCCTCACTGAGGTGCCGGACAACCTCGGGTCTTCAGGAACAGGGTCCCGCAAACCCGGCGGTTCTCTAGTGTCACACCCCGGCCGGTGACACCGGGACCCCCGGCGTTGCTGTGCCCAGACTCCGCTCAGCGCTGAGCTCCGGCCCCGCCGCCGCCCCCCGGTGCCGGTGC
>WBNO01023171.1:1257848-1311284 GCA_013400575.1 Peucedramus taeniatus
GGTGGGCGAGCCCAGCCGGGCCGGGGCGCGCCCACGGCCGGCACCCGCGTGGGTTGCTGCCCCCGCACCCGTCCCGCCGCCTACCTCGGCTGTTTTTCCAGAAACGAGCAGCTGCCAGATGCGGGGGTCGGTAGGTTTAGGTTGTATGTTAGGAGCAAGTTTTTCCCCCCAAAAAAAATTTGTTGTCCCGCCGCAGGCAGTGGTGAAGTTTGGGGAGGTTTAATGGACGCGTGGATGTGGCACTTGGGGACGTGGATTAGTGGTGGCCTGAGCAGTGCTGGGGGAACAGTTGGACTCCATGGTTTTGGAGAGCTTTTACGGCTACAGTGATTCTCTGAGTATTGCAGTAAGATAGTGAAAGTTACTAAGAATTAGATGTTGGGCAAAAACCAGATGGAAATCCAAAGTTTTATGCAAATTGATAGGAGCTTTGGAGATGTTACTTGAGATACCTGGTAAGGCAGAGTGTAGGTTTCCAAGGTGGGCAGCCCTAACTTGGCAAAAGTGACTGGAAAGTGGGCATTGTGCCCTGGGGACTCCTGCTGTGCTCTAAAGAGGGGTGACAGCAGCCCGGAGCGCTTCCTCTCCCACCCGAGCGCTCGGTGCTTTCACTCAAAGCAAACACAAGTCCCCAGCCACTCCAGATAAAACAATTAGTGGGCACTTGTGTGCATAGAATCTCCCGTTTGGGAAACCTGCTGATTTCCAAGCCACGTGGAAAGCCTCGGATTCCATCTTTTTTCCTCTTTTTTGCTTCTGAGAAACCCTTTGCCCAGAGGTGTCCCACTGCTGCAAAGGTTCTCCCAGCAGAGTTTGTAGCACGAGGAGATGAGGAGACACTCTGGACCAGAGTGAGGGAATGGCTGAGCAGGAGACTGGAGCTGACTGTGGCCAACCATGAGGCATGCACTCAGATTTTCCAGATAGCATTTTTTTCCCCCTGCTTTTCACTTGCAGTTCTTATTTAGGATTTCAGCTCTCTCTTCTTAGGTTCCAGTGTATACAAATGTCTCATCTTGAGGCATGGTGCTGCCTGACTGTGCCAGTCAGTCCTGCAGCAGAGTAGAAATCTCCTGTAAAGTGTGTGCTGGCTCATATGTTGATGTGGAGGAGCCACTGCTGGGATGTCTGAGCCCCTGAGGGTGGGTCTGGGCACCTCCTGTCCCAGGCAAGCAGAGACCCATGGCTGGAGGGGACAGGGTCCATGGCTGAGATGGGAAGCAGCCCACCCCATCTCCTCCTGTCCTGCCTGCATCCCTGCCAGCCCCCCCTGCCCCAGTGCCTGCTGGGCAGATGGGGAGAATCAGCAGCTCTGAAGGCTTCACTGATTGCTTTCATTTTGTACCTTTTCACTTACTATTTTCCTCACCCTTGTTTTCCTCCCAGAATCCTTTAGCTGCACACAAAAGAAATAGATTGGATTCCAATACAGTCTAATTTTTTTGAAAATTACACTTTCACAGAGAAAAGACAATGGCTGAGCTGTAGTGTTGTCACAGGGTGGATGAACTGCAGCTCATGCTGTGTCTCTGCTGGAACCATTTCATCTCATGCAGTGAAACTCATTCAGCAGCTCATGGCTTTGGTATCTTAAGGGCTGATGCAGTGGGGAGCCCATTCTGCTCTCCTGCTCAGGCAGGATGACACTCTAAGGCAATAAAAGAGTTCTTTAACAAATTAGAGATGTTTTTAAGTTAGATCTCATACATCTGGGACTGACGGTAGGAGGTTCTTCTTCCCCTCAACCTCTAAGTACATGGACACTGTGCCCCATCTGTACTCATTGTTACTGTGTCACCTTTATATTCCCCTGTGGCTGATAAAATGTGCAGCTCTGGCAGTCTCAGGAAGACTCCATGTGGCTCCCAAAGAGGTGGGAGTTATTTGTTTTAGTTTTTCCTTTAGCCTCAGTAAGAGCAGTTGTTTCAGTCAAACATTAGGTGATCCAAGGTTGCTGCCATACCTGAGCAGTGCCAGGTGGTTTAGATGTATCCTCTGTACAAATCAAGTGTCTGGGGTCTGGTGGTGTTAAAATAAGTACAAAGATCCCCCAGCTTTGAATTTCATGCCTGATATTCAACCAAGATGTTGGTTCCCTGTATTGTTAGAGCTGAGCAGCAGCAGAGCTGCCCTGTGCCCAGTGTCCTGCTGGCACGTTGGGTATGGCTGTCTGCTCCATCTTGAGTGATTCCATCATCCTGGCAGACATCCTTGTGCTTGGAGCAGCTCTGACACAGGATTCCTTTGGCCTGTGTAACTTTCTGTATTTGGCAAACTGCGTTTAAACCGGGTTCTTGTGGGGAGGGGGCTTTGAGGGCATTGTCTCAGCTGCAGGCCCTTTGAAAGGCTGAGAAATTCTGTAAATGTATGAGGAAAAGGGGCAAAGTTGTGTTCACAGGACAGTTTCACCAAAAACCCTGCTGGTTTGGGGTTTTTTGTTTTGTTGAGGTTTTTTACAGCACTTTGGAGGGAGGGTAAAAATCAGCCCCTTGCTTTCCATACTCTGGTATCTGGGTTCCTCTCCTGTTGCCTGCAATTCTGTTTCATTCATCTTGTGCTGTTATTGGGAGCAAAGGCCTGAACCAAACTCCAGGCCCCTGGCATGCTGGGCTCCCAGAGCAGTTGGGTGACACCTGCCCAGTGTGCCAGCCCCCCAAAGGAGTTGTGTGTCATTCATCTGGGACCTGCCTCCCTGCTTTTTATTTTCCCTCCTGCATTCAGCCTGTAGCTGAACCCTGACACCAAACCCTGTGCATCTCCTGGGGCAGTGACACTGGGCTCCCTCTTCACCACCTTCTGAGATGGTGACAAATCTTCTTTTATTCAGTGGTGTCAGGAACCTTTCTGCTAGTTCTAAGCTGTGCCCACGCTCCTCCTGAGGTGCTTGCAAGACAGATTTAGTCCCTTCAGCTCCTGCTGGCCTGTCCCCATGGACTTGGCTGCTGATCCTGTATCAGCCCATGTGCTGTGAGCAGGAGCTGCGTGAGGGAGGGTGACTCATGCTCTGTGCTCGTCTGGGCAGACCTCATCTCCCATGAATCTCGGCCCTCCAGAGCCGGGGGAGCCCGGCCAAGTGTCCTCTTCCAAAAGGCACCGGCAAGGGAGTGGTGGGATTAGGCAGAGGAGGCAGAAAAAGCCTGCAGAGGAATGCTGCTGTGGGAGGGGAAGGAGCTGGGGCAGGAGGTGCTGGGGGCCCTGTGGATGATCCCCCCACTGCTGCAAGAGCCTTGCAGGGGCCAGACATCTGGCCAAGCTTCCCTCCCAGAGGACAGCTCTGGTTCTCCTAGGCAGTTCAGGCTGGTGCCTTCCAAAAAGTGTTCACTATTCCTGATGGGTGTTGAGAACTTGCTCCCAAGGCAAGTTGAACAGTTTCTCTCCTGATTTTCTGCACGAGGTAATAGGAAAAGCAAAGTGGAGATTGGTCTAGTGAAAGTGGATTTTATTCCCTGTCATGGGAAGAACCCCTCTAGAATCTGCAGAAATAATCAGGCAGCCCCAAAACTCCAAATAAATTGCTCAGTTTTGCAGCTCCAGTCTGAACTGCTTGCTGAGATTGAGATGCTGGTCCCGTGCTGCCCTTTGAGCCACCCTTACTGACAGTGTGGCCCTGTGGCTCCTGGGCTGGTTCTGTTATCTTCTGCTGAGCCATTAATGCATCTCGGGAAGGCTCTGGAGGGTGGGAGCTTGTTCTGCTGGTCCTCTGAGTTTGGGATACCAAACTGTGAGGGATACCATGCAGAGATGAAATTCTTGCATGGAGCAAGAGCCTGAGCGACTGCACAGCTCCAGCGTGGAGCAGCAGGGTCACAGGTGTGTGTGTGTGTGTGTCCCCCATTCTGCTGGGGACACAGCAGGGTCACAGGGGTGTGTGTGATCCTCTCTGCTGGGGACACAGCAGGGTCACAGGGGGGTGTGTGTGTGTCCTCCTTTCTGCTGGGGACACAGCAGGGTCACAGGGATGTGTGTGTGTCATCCTCTCTGCGGGGGACACAGCAGGGTCACAGAGGTGTGTGTGTCCCTTTCTGTTGGGGGTGCAGGGTGTGTGTGGGGCAGTGTGTCCTGTTCTGCCAGGGACACATGAGCCACCAGCATTTGGTGCTGTCACACCAAAGCAGCCTCGTTGGCCAGAGCTGGGCTGCTGGATCCTGAAGCTGGGGCTTTTCTGAGCCTTTGCTGGGGCCAAGCTCTCTGCTGGTTGTCTCTGGTACTCAGAGCCATGGCTGGGGCTGGCAGAATCCACTGGTGACCTGAGCAGTTAGTGGTCAGTACTTCAATACTGTGATTAAAATTTCATTTGCCGCATTGTGAGATGACAGCAGAATGGGGCAGCTCTTCACCAGCCTTGCTGGGAAGCCTGGGACTGATGGAGCCATGTGGAAGGAGCCAGGGATTGCCTCCTGCCCAAGTCCCACCCACAGTGCTCAGCAGTGTTGGCTGCTGTCCCAGCCAGGTGATGTCCACCCAGCACACTGCTCATCCTAAATGTGTTAGGGCTGGCTTTGATCCCTCTGCTTTCTCTTCTCTTCCTCTCATCCCCAAGCTCCCCTCTCCCCTTCAGCACAATGGCCTGCCAAGAGAGTGAGTACCTGGATGACCAGAAGAAATGTGTCCCCTGCAGAAAGTGCATGCCCGGGCAGGAGCTTTCCAAGGTAAATTGACTTCTCTGTAAGGAGCAGAAATCATCATGGGTGGCACAGCTGGGTTAATCCTCTGCCAGCCTCCCTTCAGAAAGATGATCTTAGGTCCCAGCATGTTGGGAAGAGCTGAGACTTGGTAGGATGGGATGGTGGATTGCTTCATTTACCCTGGTAGAAGGGTGAGACAATGGAAGCAGGAGGTGGTGAGGGATTTTAAGGAGCAACCTGATTTCCTTTTTGCTGGTGGAAGTCTAAATTTCCTCTGGTCTGTAGCCCTGAGCAAGGTCACACTGCATGGCTGGGCTGCCCATGGGTGGGTGCCAGCAGGACACTGCTGCAGGGGGTCCCAGCCTGGCCTCAGTGGTGGGAGGCTTGGATTGGTGGGAGGCAGCAGGGTTCCCCTGGTGGTGCCTCCTGGGCCGTGGTGCTGCCAGAGCTCTCCAACACCCAGAGCACACCAGTGGGCCCCAGCTGGGCAGCAAGCGGGGTCCCCGAGTGTCTCCTGGGAGCTGCACTGGTGGCAGCTGCTCTCAGCTGGGTTCTGAGGACCCCACATGAACAGTGACCCTTTTTCCCCAAAGAAGGGACACTGTTTCCCTCAGCACTATTTGGAGCCCACGGTGGCCCCTCACCACGTGCCCCCAACCCGGTGCCTTGCAGGACTGCGGCGACGGCAGCGGCGGTGACGCGCAGTGCGTGGCCTGCCCTCCCAGGAAGTTCAAGGACCGCTGGGGACATCATGGCTGCAAGCCCTGCCTGTCCTGTGCCCTCATCAACCGCTTCCAGAAGTCCAACTGCACGGCCACGGCCGACGCGGTCTGCGGGGAGTGCCTGCCGGGGTGAGCGGGGCTGGGCCAGCAGAGCCACCACAGCCACACCTGGGGGCAGGCAGGGAGGGGCTGGGCACAGGGGGCTTTACCTGAGGCCACCCATGGTCCCACATGGGACCTAAGAGGAGCCTGGTGACCTGGTGATGTCTCTGTGAGGACACTGCTAATGACATGGACACATCTGGTGGGTGCTGTCGTAGCTCCAGAGAAGGAAACATGAAGGCTCACGTAAATGAGCTGTGAAAGAAAACTTCCAGACTCACATTGTTCTGTAGACACCAGGGTGGCTGAGCCCTGGAAGATGAGGTGTTATAGACCACTATGGTTAGTAGTCCCCAAAGAGGGGATTTAAGGGGTTTCTGAAATGAAATGGCTGCATACAGACAGCCCGTGCCAAGCCAGGTGCTGCAGACACCGCAGGCCAGCAGTGGGCTCCAGTGTGTGAGTCTCTTCTCAGACAGAGCTGTGGTTGGGGTGTTCCCAGCCCTGTGGGGAGCTATTAACCATTAAAATCCACTTCAGCAGATGTGGGGTGGGGAGGGCCTGTTGGGAAGATGCTGCTTCTTGACAAGTGGATAGACATGAGCAAGTACGTGTGGAGTGGCTCCAGCCAGCGATGAGAGCCCTGTTGCTCCTGTTGCCAGCCAGGCAGGAGTGCAGGATCAGCTCTCTGCTAGGGGGTGGTGGCACAGCTGGCTGCACAGCTGGCTGCACAGCCAGGCTGGTGGGAGCTCGCTGGGGCCAGGCTGTGCTGAGCCTGTGTGCTGTGTTGGCAGGTTTTACCGGAAGGCGCGGATCAGCGGGCAGCTGGAGTGGGAGTGCATTCCCTGCACCAAGCAGACACCATCCTCAGAGCCACAGTGTAGGTGCCCCCATGCTGCTGGGGTCAGGGCAGGTGATGTGGGCACAGGGGAGTCACAGCCCTGCTGGAGGAGGCACAGTTGTGGCATGTGACGAGGGGTGGGCAGGGAAGGGGTGGTCCAAGCCTCGGAGTTTGGCTCCAGCACTTTGTGGATGATGTTTGCAGGTCGCTCCAGAACAAACCTGGTGAAGGTCGCTGTCCCTACTGTACCACCACAGGACACAGCCCTTCTTGCACTGACCAGCAGTGCACTGGTCATCATTGTCCTGGTGCTTCTGGCACTTTCCATCATCTACTGCAAGCGATTCTGGAAAAGCCAGTGCCAGAGAGGTGAGTTGGTGCTCTCCTCCTTGCTGTGACATTCTCCTCCTCTGCCCATGGCCCCTTCTTGCTGCTTTCACAGCACAGTGACCCAGCTGTACCTCAGCTCATACAGAATAGACACCTCATCCTGCTTCTCATGCCTGCAGGACCTACCTCATGTGCTTTGCCTGCTCAATGACACAGAGGAGCCTCTCTCCTTCTTAGGGCCAGCAGGAGGAGGAGGAGGCCATTTCACTGTCGGAACTGGCAGTCCTCCCTTCTGAGATTTTTCTGGTTGGGTGGCTCTTTGCTGCTGAATGAAGAGGGCTGTAGGTGTGGTGGCCAGGGTTGGGGCAGAATGGCATCCAGCAGCATGCCAGGGAGTTGCTGGACTCCCAGCTCCTCACTGGCAGACATACCACAGGGCTGAGGACATGCTAGGGAAGCGAGCCAAACCTTTGCTCAGGCTGTTTCTCCTCTACCCTCCAAGTCTTCCTGAGGACTCAGAACTTCTCGGGCCAGCGAGCAACGTTCCCAACTGCAGCAGCACCTGGCAGGTTCCTGTGTGAGGAGCAGATGTCTGGACCCTGCTGCCTGGGTGTGAAGAATTTGAGCCCTTGCTACAGGCAGGCAGAAGGTACCTGCTCTTGCTGCCTTCCCTGGGGAAGGGAGGGTGGTGCTGGGCTCCAGCTCACATGGTCCCCAGGATGAGATGCCCTGAGGCAGGAAGGATGGAGCTAGATGGTGAGCTTCACTGATGCCTGCTGGTTTCTGGTTGTAGGCCCCGTGGAAGCAGTGCAGTTCATTTCGGATGGGGAAGCCGTGGGTCTCCAGCTCCCCTCTCTCCAGACAGAGATGGACTTGCCACCAGCCATTGCAGCCAGCACTGCCTCCAAGGCCCAGCTGGGCAGGAGCCTCCTGGAAAGCCAGCCCCTCATCCGGGCCTCAGGCCACGGTGACTGCCTGGACGGGGTCCTGCCACCCCCCACCCCCAGGCAGGGCCGGCCAGGCACGGTGGAGGCCCTGGCCCCCCTCTCCTCCTGTGCCTCTGAGATGCAGCACAAGTGGCCACACGCACCCGTGGAGTGCACTGAGCTGGACCTCCAGAAGTTCTCCACGCAGGCAGAGTTTGTGGGTGGTGAGCGGCTGGAGGACGCGGCGAGCCGGGCGGTGAAGAGGATTCCAGCAGAGAGCAGTGGTGGGGTGCAGGAGAGGGCTCATCACTTGCCCACGGCCGAAATCCCACCTGGGGAGCAGCCGGTAAGTTTCTCCTGCCTTATCACTCCTCAGAACTGCTGCCAGTTGCCCAAGGCCCAGGCACAGAGGCTGGGCTCGACATAGGGATGGGAACATGGACTGAGTTATGTTAATATGGGGACAGTAAGGCTGAAGAAGCACCATTCCCTGAGCCCCTGGGAAGGCCATGGGAGCAGAGCCAAGCATTGCTGTTCTCAGCAGACTGTCACCAACCTTGGGGTCTTTGTCTCACTAGGTGGATGATGCCCAGAGCCTGGTGACTCAGATCAGCAGCACGGCCAATGGTAAGTGGCCTTCCAGTCTCACCTTTGTACTCCAAGTATGGGCATATCAGAGGCAGGTTCTTGGAAGGGAGCTCCTCCAGAAGCCCACCAGGGACTTACCTGACTCGTGGCTCTTGGTGCTGGTCCACAGGGCATATTTTCTGTGGTGCTGCCTTGAGTGGCCCAGCTGTCACCAGTTACCAGCTTCCCCAGGACTGAGCCAGCTCCATGTTGCTGAGCTCTAAAAGTGGTTTTGGATTAGATACCTGCCCTGGCAGGGTGGTCTTTCACCTGCTCAGCAGGGGCTGAGGCTGGAGGCTGGCTCTTCTCTTTGCCCTTATCCTGTTTGAGTGGGATGGGTACTAACCCATCTTCGCTGTGTTCTGCCCCCAGGTCTCCCAATAGCAGAGCTGCCCCACTCCTTGGTGCAGTCGCTTGCCTTCCTGTTGGACCCTTCCTTGAACGGTGTGAAGAACTTCAGCCACGTGGCGCTGGAGCTGGGGCTCATGCCCCAGCTGCTGGGGCGGATTTCGGGGTTCGAGCAGCTGGTGGCCCACTTCACCTACGCGGGAGCCGCGGTCACCGTCCCGCTGCTGGCGCGGGCGCTGCAGCGGCTGCAGCGCTTTGACGCTCTGCTCCTGCTCTGCGACCACTTCACGCTCAGCCCCGCGCCCGACCGCCAGCGCTAGGGCACGGGAGGCACGGAGGAAGCTCCATGCACTGCTCCTCCTGTCAGAGAGGATCCAGTGGCCTGCGGTCACATAACCTCCCCGGGGTGCATGGCAGGAGAACGTAGAGATGGTCCTTGCACCGTGGAATGGACACGAGAAGGGTGTCTCTGCACAGGGGTTCAGGAAGTACAGCTGTGCCTTTTCCCTGCTCCGTGGGGGAGGGCTTGCTCAGGCCCCTGCAGAGGCTGTTTTTTCTCTAGCTGTGACACCCTTCCCTGTCAGTTGCTGTGCTGCCCATACTGTGGTGCTCTGGTTCTGCAGTGAGCCCTGTCCTGCCCCACTGTTGCCATGGGGTTCCTCAGCCATGGAGCTCGGTGTCCATGGGCAGTGCCCTCCTGAGCCCAGCCATCTCCTCCCTTCCATTCCAGCTTTTCCATCCTTCCTCTGGCCCATGCTCTGCTTTCCTGGGTGCCAGTTGCCACTTTCTCAGTTTTACTTTTCAGTTGCTTCTCTCCCTCTGTGCTGCGATTTCCTTGGCAGAGGACCTGGCTGATGTGCCAGGCTCCAGCCATTGTCCCTCTGTGCCACCCTGGCACCTTCCTCTTGTGTCCATTTGTGGAGCAGTGCAGCATCCTGGCACAAATTTCAGACTGATTTCCGGGATGAATTCATGTAAGCCCTCATTGGGCTGTGGCTGTTGGCCATGGGCAGGTGCTGGCTCACCCCAGCCCCGTGGCTGTTCACTGCCCGTTGCCTCCAAGGCTGCACAAACCTCCTGTGGTGGCACGGGGTGTCAGGGGCAGGGACACAGCAGCGCGGGTGGCAGCTGAGGGCTGAGGCTGTGACTGTGGTCACAGGCAGCAGCAGTGTGCCAGCCACAGAAGGAGCTCCTCAGAAGCTCCTCCTCTTTTAAAATAATATTTGTCTTTTTTTTTTTTTTTCCTGCCTAAAAATGGCCTGATTTCTCATTCCTGGGAGTTGCTCCTGGGAAGGGGGAGCANCGGGGCTCGGCAGGGCTGCCGGAGCCGGCTGCTCTTTGCACCGGGGCTGAGGGCTCGATCCCTCTGTGGGCCCTTCGCTCCGGAGTTCGACTCCGTGATCTTTGTGGTCCCTTCCAGCTCAGGATTATCTGTGGTGTGGCGGCACCCTGGCTGTCCCGAGGCTTGCCCAGCATCTCCGGGGCTGAGCTGGCGGTGCTTTGTCCCTCTGCCGAGTGCTCTCTGCTGTCCTGCCGGTCACCGGGGTCTCAGCCCGAGCCGGTGGTGTGGTGGTCACCAGCAAGTGGCACTGTTACCCCACTGCCTGCAGCCCCACCCAGGTCCCCTCGGCTGAGCCCACAGAATTCTCCTTTATCTGACCAGNTGGGAAGGCCATGGGAGCAGAGCCAAGCATTGCTGTTCTCAGCAGACTGTCACCAACCTTGGGGTCTTTGTCTCACTAGGTGGATGATGCCCAGAGCCTGGTGACTCAGATCAGCAGCACGGCCAATGGTAAGTGGCCTTCCAGTCTCACCTTTGTACTCCAAGTATGGGCATATCAGAGGCAGGTTCTTGGAAGGGAGCTCCTCCAGAAGCCCACCAGGGACTTACCTGACTCGTGGCTCTTGGTGCTGGTCCACAGGGCATATTTTCTGTGGTGCTGCTTTGAGTGGCCCAGCTGTCACCAGTTACCAGCTTCCCCAGGACTGAGCCAGCTCCATGTTGCTGAGCTCTAAAAGTGGTTTTGGATTAGATACCTGCCCTGGCAGGGTGGTCTTTCACCTACTCAGCAGGGGCTGAGGCTGGAGGCTGGCTCTTCTCTTTGCCCTTATCCTGTTTGAGTGGGATGGGTACTAACCCATCTTCGCTGTGTTCTGCCCCCAGGTCTCCCAATAGCAGAGCTGCCCCACTCCTTGGTGCAGTCGCTTGCCTTCCTGTTGGACCCTTCCTTGAACGGTGTGAAGAACTTCAGCCACGTGGCGCTGGAGCTGGGGCTCATGCCCCAGCTGCTGGGGCGGATTTCGGGGTTCGAGCAGCTGGTGGCCCACTTCACCTACGCGGGAGCCGCGGTCACCGTCCCGCTGCTGGCGCGGGCGCTGCAGCGGCTGCAGCGCTTTGACGCTCTGCTCCTGCTCTGCGACCACTTCACGCTCAGCCCCGCGCCCGACCGCCAGCGCTAGGGCACGGGAGGCGCGGAGGAAGCTCCATGCACTGCTCCTCCTGTCAGAGAGGATCCAGTGGCCTGCGGTCACATAACCTCCCCGGGGTGCATGGCAGGAGAACGTAGAGATGGTCCTTGCACCGTGGAATGGACACGAGAAGGGTGTCTCTGCACAGGGGTTCAGGAAGTACAGCTGTGCCTTTTCCCTGCTCCGTGGGGGAGGGCTTGCTCAGGCCCCTGCAGAGGCTGTTTTTTCTCTAGCTGTGACACCCTTCCCTGTCAGTTGCTGTGCTGCCCATACTGTGGTGCTCTGGTTCTGCAGTGAGCCCTGTCCTGCCCCACTGTTGCCATGGGGTTCCTCAGCCATGGGGCTCGGTGTCCATGGGCAGTGCCCTCCTGAGCCCAGCCATCTCCTCCCTTCCATTCCAGCTTTTCCATCCTTCCTCTGGCCCATGCTCTGCTTTCCTGGGTGCCAGTTGCCACTTTCTCAGTTTTACTTTTCAGTTGCTTCTCTCCCTCTGTGCTGCGATTTCCTTGGCAGAGGACCTGGCTGATGTGCCAGGCTCCAGCCATTGTCCCTCTGTGCCACCCTGGCACCTTCCTCTTGTGTCCATTTGTGGTGCAGTGCAGCATCCTGGCACAAGTTTCAGACTGATTTCCGGGATGAATTCATGTAAGCCCTCATTGGGCTGTGGCTGTTGGCCATGGGCAGGTGCTGGCTCACCCCAGCCCCGTGGCTGTTCACTGCCCGTTGCCTCCAAGGCTGCACAAACCTCCTGTGGTGGCACGGGGTGTCAGGGGCAGGGACACAGCAGCGCGGGTGGCAGCTGAGGGCTGAGGCTGTGACTGTGGTCACAGGCAGCAGCAGTGTGCCAGCCACAGAAGGAGCTCCTCAGAAGCTCCTCCTCTTTTAAAATAATATTTGTCTTTTTTTTTTTTTTTCCTGCCTAAAAATGGCCTGATTTCTCATTCCTGGGAGTTGCTCCTGGGAAGGGGGAGCACCCTTCTGCTTGGTATTTCACCCTGGGGGATTTGTCATAACTTGCCATAGTCTTGCTGTCACCAGTCGCCCTGATTTCAGTGCTGAGCCTGGGGGCTGCAGGCAGCTGGGCTGTTCTCGCTGTGCCCTGGCCACTGGGGCTGTGCTGGTGGCCCTGGGCAGGAGCGGGGGCTGCAGGAGCACGTTCCTGAGCGGGGCACAGCGGCGCGGGGGTGGCCGGGCAGGCCGGGGCCGCTCCCGCGGGGTCAGGGCCGGAGCAGCTGCGGCGGGGCTGCCGGAGCCGGCTGCTCTTTGCACCGGGGCTGAGGGCTCGATCCCTCTGTGGGCCCTTCGCTCCGGAGTTCGACTCCGTGATCTTTGTGGTCCCTTCCAGCTCAGGATTATCTGTGGTGTGGCGGCACCCTGGCTGTCCCGAGGCTTGCCCAGCATCTCCGGGGCTGAGCTGGCGGTGCTTTGTCCCTCTGCCGAGTGCTCTCTGCTGTCCTGCCGGTCACCGGGGTCTCAGCCCGAGCCGGTGGTGTGGTGGTCACCAGCAAGTGGCACTGTTACCCCACTGCCTGCAGCCCCACCCAGGTCCCCTCGGCTGAGCCCACAGAATTCTCCTTTATCTGACCAGGGTACCAGAAAGAAGCGGGTGCCCTTCTCGGAAGGCAGACTTCCCCCACGCCCCAGGTAGTATTAGCTGCTGGTGTTTCCCTGTTTAAAGATGTTGGGGCTCGGACACACCCAGGATGTGCTCAGATAAACAAAGGCATGGGCAGTTTGAGCTGGACCTGGCACTTTCCCTCACTGCTTGTTTCTTCCACAGTCAAGGTCGTTTTATTGCTCTTTGCTCCCCAAGACCTACAGCGTTGAACTTTGAGACGTGGGGCCAGGATTAGTCAGACTCTTGCTGCACTCTCGGGCTGTTAGGGAGTGTTGCTATAGCACACACAGCCTGGGGCCAGGGATTTCCTGTTTGAGGCTTTTCTGTGGCAGGGAGAGTGCTGGGTTTAATCACCTTACAAAATCCAATAAATATTTAATCCCTCTGTGGACATAGTCACTTCCAGTGGGAAGGAAAATAACTTCACCCACTGCCTCTGAGTAAAAGCCTCCCTGCAGCTCAGCTTGCTGGCCCTGGCTTTGAAGTTGGAACTGGACTGGGCAGCTTGTCCTGTGTGTTCCTCTGTCACCAGTGTCACCAGTGTGTGGTCACTTGGAGTGCACAGAGCAGTGGCAGGATGGCAGAGCCAGCCCGCTCCTGTCACATGGCAGTGGCAGCAGCAGGAGATGGGGAGGAAGGGCTGTTAAATTGGAGCTGTGGATGATGGGGACATGTCACAGGTGTGTGCTGCAAATCTCTTCACATGCTGGGCAGCTCCACTCTTGTGCCAGGGTGGGGCTCTGGGCCAAGCAAATGAAGTGAGGATTTGGTTCATTTGTTTAGGGTTTTTTTCTCACTTTTATAAAGAAATGAACCTCATTTTCTTCTTAGCTTTTAAGGTAAACTTATTTTTCAATTGTTTGATGTCTGAGCAATATTACTTACACTCAAAACTCACCCCCTGCCTTGAGGGTGCAGCACATTGGGTGTGTGCTGTGCTGGGTATGGGCCATGCCATACAGGTTGTGTAGGGTTCTGTGTGCCATGCCACAGCTCCTGCCCCACTGGTGCTGCCCCTCAGGCCCTGGCTGTGCCACAGGGTGTGCTGCCTCAGCACAGGCTGGCAGGGACTGGTTTTATGTGTGTTTCAACTGTTCTGGGTTCCCCCACAGAGCCTCACACGTGGTGTCAGTGCAAGTGACACTGGCTGGTGCTCCAGCAGGGCTGGACACTGCACAGGAGCATTGCAGGACGTGGCTTTTCAGCAGTGAGACTCCCCCAGCTCCCAGGCAAAGGCTGCTCCCCCCTCTCACTGTGCTCATGGCAGGCACCTTCCTTCAGCTGTGGTGACAAAACCAGCTGTGTTTACAAGGGCCAAAAGTTCAACAGGTAGCCTTTAGCCCACCCTAAGACCCCTTGGCCAGGCTGCCTCGAGCCCAGCCAGAGCCCTCAGGGAACCATGAGAGCCTTGAAAACAGGGATAATGCTGTGACTGGGACATCAGAACAACAGTGATCCCTGAGCAGGGAACTGCTTCACTGGGGAACCAATGGACTTGATACTTGACTTTTGCTTTTTAATAATATTTTCAACATAGTACATAGAATGTAAGGTAGGGAAATTCCTGTAGTGCTGGATCTCATGTCACAGCCTCAGGAAGCCATTTGTGCCAAGCTGGCATGGCTCACAGAGAGGTGAAAGAAATCAAATAATTCTGAAATCTGTGCAAACTTGAGCTAGGACTGAACAGTGGAAACACTCTAGTACAATGGAGTTATTTTTTTACAAGTGATTGGTTTCCACACCAGTCTTGCCTGGAAGTCTGATTTGCAGAGGAATTTGTATGATAAGTTTAAATCCAGCCCTGTTCTGGGAAGCTCTTATGCATAGACTTAAAATAGGCACATACTTCACTGTTGTTAAAGTGTTTATTCTGGTGAACAATTGGTGAACATCCCTCGGGTGCTGTTCCTGAACAGGGGGCTCATGAGAGCTGTCCCTCCAATGTGCTTTTACAGAAATAGGCAATGCTGAAGAAGATGTGGTGTTACTGATCTGGGCACACTTCTTGGAAGAGTCTGCAAGTGTTGGGGAGAGATACCCCCTCTGTGTTGGATTATTTAATACTTCAGACTCTGGTGCTTTCAAAAAAAAAAATAATCACTACATTTCTGTAGCCATGGTTTACCCAAGGGAATACATGTTGTTTTTTATGGTAGATGTTATTTTTCTTTAAGGTTACGAATAGGTTATTTATATTTTTGTAAATTCTGTGCCATTACCGTTGTAATTCTGCTGTAGCATTGTTTCTGTTGGGTTTGGGGTGTTGTCTGTGTTCAAATCAAGCAGAAGCTGAAGCTCCTACCCCCTGTTAATGGAAGGGGGTTGGTTCCTCACATTCCTCCAGACCTGGTGCTCTTGAGTGATGTGTGTTTGTAGTTCAATAAATTTTGGAGCCAGACCTGGTGACGCTTGGTGAGTTTTGATTCCTCTCGGCGTGTCTGTGGGGGCTGATGCTGCAGGGACCAGGGGGGGCTGGAAGGGAGCTGCCCCTGTCTGGCAGGGCAGGCAGCTCTGCTCAGAGAGATGCTGCAGCAGCCGAGGTCATCATCCTCATCCCGGCTGTGGGAACAGGCAGGAGGGGCTGGAGCAGGTGGGGCTGGGTGGGGTGGCCGAGGTCCTGGCTTGTCCTCTCAGGATCCCCCCAGGGTGCCTGCCCCCACCACAGGCATCAGCTTTAATTTTTACATGGGTTTAACGTTCCCCAGAGTGGCCAAGTCTCAGGTGTGGTTCCCTGCATGGCCTGGGGACAGGGGGAGGCAGAGACCCCTAAACAATACCCAAGGAATTCCCATTCCTGAAGCTGCACTGAGGAACTGCTGCTGTTTAAGCTTGGTAATTACAGGGCTCGTTAAGACTATTCATGCCCTTAAAATGGTATGTTTAAAATAATTATTAGCATGAAGGGTTTTCTGTTCTAATTAAAGCTATGATACTTGTCCAAACTCTGGCAGGCTCTATGAGTGCTTGCAGTGCTGCAGCTCATCCTGCCTGTGCTGTGCCTGCAGCCCTGGCTGCCTCTGCCATAGCAAAGGGCAACAGCCATGGACAGCACAGCCTCTGCAGTCAGGCCCAGAAGAACCACTCATCCACCACCAAACACAAAGCCATGGCAGTGGGGGAGGTTCTCAGCATCCACAGATTCCAAAGAAGCCTTTTCTGTGGAGATGTGGGTGCCTGGAGCCTGTTGTCACGGGTGTGTGCTGGCACAGCCCAGGTGTTCCCAGAGCAACCAAATCTCACCACAGTCTGCCAGGGGTGGTGATCCCAGAGTCCCTGCCTGCACCAGCCCAAGGCAGAAGGTGTGGGCAGGGTGCTGTGACCTGAGCCCAAAGCTCTGCCTGTGCCTGTCACTTGGCTGAGGCCACTGTCACTGCAGGAGGAGAGGGCTAGAAATATCCACTGGGAGAGCAGCTTCCTGCACACTTTTGGGATGGGAATTCAGTGTATGCCATGCCTTACCCTTCAGTGACTCCTGGCCCTGGGGTTGTAACCATCCAGACCCTGCATCCTCAGGTGACTGAACATGCTGCAGTAGGCAAAAGGGGGGTGGGTTTGGCCACACCTCGGGTCTGTTCTTCTGGAAGAACAGGGGTGCCCCTCCCATGCAGAGCAGATGCTCCCACCCAAGGCAGGAACTCCCAGTGATCAAGAGCTTCACACCCCCTCTGCTCCTCACCTCAGACCTCTTGTGTTGTCTGGTCTTGCCTTGTTTTTGGCTGAAGCCCAAGGAGCGATCATAAACCAATCATGCTCCCCTCAAAGTACTTGGGATCCTCGTACTTCATGCTGGGATAAGAGGCAGCTCCTGTGAAACAAAGCTGGCAGAGCAACCCACGTGCCCCATGTGAGCAGACAAGTGTGTGGTTGAGGACCCACTCGGTGGTGTCAGAACAAGGCTGGCTCCCACCCCCAGGCCTGGTGCCACCTCAGCCACTCTTCACAGAGGGGCTGGCAGCAGCTCAGGGTGCTGAGGTACCCGGTCCTCACCTCAGCTGCCTCCAGCAGGATCATCTCCAGCTGGGATGCAGAGCTGTGTGAAGGCACTCACAGCTTGGCGAGCCTCCAGCTGCAGGGGGAATGCCGGGGAATGCCAGGGAATGCCAGGGAGTGCCAGGGAATGCCAGGGAATGCCAGGGAATGCTGTTTGGCCCCACCAGGCACACACACTGGGCCTTCTCCTGAGCTGTCTGTGGAGCAGGGGGGCAGATGTCTGTCCTGCTGCTCCCAGCAGTCACACATCAAGCCAGCGCTCCTGCTGAGACACGTGCTCCTGACCAATGGGGGTTTGCTCTGAATAATCCAAGTGCAATGTGTGGGGTGTGGGTAGCTCACCTGTGTGCCCTGAAATGTACCTGCAGAGGTGGGGACTGTGGCTCTGTCCTTGTGCAGGGAGCCCTGAGCAGAGCTTATCTCAGAGCTGCTGAGCTGAGATTGCACCCACAGGAGGTCTTTGCATCCTTCTCACATGAGACCCTGCTCTGAGGGCATGTCCTTCTCCCCATGAGCAAAGGGGAGCTGCTGGAGGGGGCCGGCCAGGGTGAGGAGGTGTTCCCACTAATGAAGTGTTTCAGGTGGGATCCTGCTTGGAACCAGATTAATTAATGAGCCCTGTGTTAATAAGGACTGCGTGGTCTCTGGACAGTGAAGTCAGAGGAGCTTTCTAACATCTCCTTCATGTGCAAGTTCTGGAGGCACAGAGCAAGAGATTTCACAGTTGCACTTTTTACTGAAGCCCTGTGTTTGCCCTGGGCTGAGATTAAGAACAGTGTTTTGTTAAAACACTGACTGAAATTCTGTAGTTACAGGGAGAGGATGGCTGCCCTTTTCTGTGCAGGAGAAGGTGAGCACAGTCCTCAGGGGAGTCTGAGCTGCAGCATTTAGTGAGAAAAGGGCAGGAATGAGACCGACAGCTCTGCAGTGCCTTGGCAAACAGCTTCCCTGCTTTCACCCTTCATTTCCTTGCCTAACCCTAAGCAGGAGGCTCACCAGTAAAGAAACCTTGAACACCTGCCCTCCATGTGCCCCTGCCTCCTGCACAGGGCCAGGTAGACAGGCAGATAAATTTCCATTGCTAAAATTGAAGACTGAAATGCGTTAGAGACACATGAATTTCCATACCCAAGTTCCTTTCCCTCTCCACTTTCCTTCCCCACGGGTGGTGTTTTTACTGTTTCTTCTCTGATTTTCTCATTCTGTATTTCCCCCAGGCTTCCCCTGCGCACTCAGTTCTTACCTCATTGTGTCTCTGCAGGACATGAGGGCAATCACAAGCAAAGGAAAACACACATTTCACAGCACATTATTGAATTGGATGTGTTTGCCAGGAGGCAGAAATCTACTGTTCTTGTGTCTTCCACACTCACCTTCCCAACCTGTCAGCTCACTCACAGGGACTTTCAAAAAGCAGCTGAAAAGCTGCACAGTGCATGTTTGGGGCACAGAGCCCAAGGCTTTTGGGTGCTGTGCAGGGAGTGCCACCATCACCTGCAGCCTCAGTGGGCAAAAGAGCCACCAGTCTCTGAGGAACTGGGCAGAATGCTTGGGGGAACATTAATGAGAGCAAAACATCTCATCTAGGACCAAACTGTGAGCAACATCCACCAAAAAAAAAAAAAAAAAATCCTTTTTCTTTTTATTGGCAGCAGATGTTCATTTTTAAGGGGAAACAAATCCAGCTCCAATGCCAGAGCTGTGCTGGAGGCAAAAAAAACACTGTCTTTGGGGACAACCTGATGCCAATAATTATCATTATCCTTCAAAAATACGTTATTATCCCATACGAAACTGCTGTATTCCTGCCCTGAGCCCTGGTGGTAAATGAGGTTTTTGAGCCTGGCCAGGCTGTTTCTCTGTGAAAAATTAGTGGGAGCTCATATCCTGGGCACTGGACTGGTTTGCCTTGCAATGCAGCTGCAATAAGGACGGAATTTTAGAAAAAGAATATTGGTTTTACAACCCCTTAAATACCTCTTCACACTCCCCCTCATTCTCCTCTGAGCTGGCTTGAAGGAATTATGGGCTTACAAATAAATGCCCCAATCAAGTACAAAAACAACAGAGGCAATGCTCATCATCTCTTACCTCCTGCAGTTCATGTTAACATATCAGAGCAAGGAGCAGGCAATGCCCCAGGTGTGTGCCCTGGCCACCTCCAAAGTCAGAGAAGCCAGACATGACCCCAGGCTGGGGCTCCCATCCTGCCCCAGCCCCAGGACATCTCCAGTGAGAGCAGGTGGGCTGTGAGCTGCTCTGCTCCGTGGTTTTATCCTGGTCCTGCCCAGAGGGTCTTCCCAAAGATGTGCCCCACACGCTCTGCCCTGGGCACCAACAGGGTTGTGCTCCTGCCCTGCAGCCCCTGTGCCATGGAAAGGCATTAGAAATGGCAGCTTGGCATCCAGAGTGTGTGTGTGGACACAAACACATCAATACAGACAGAAATAAATTGGGGGGAAGGCTCCTGTCCCCACTTTGTACAGGGAGGGGGAGCAGAGAATGTGTTAGCAATGCTCAACACTGCAGACAAGAAAATAGGACACTTGTCCTACCTTCCCCCTCAATCCCTCCTTCCTTCACAATGACCAGGAGAAACAAAGGCAAAACAAACAATTTGACAACTTGGCTTCACAAAGAAGCCAAGCTGAGAAGCTGAGAATTAGTCAAGTGGTGAAGATGTTCCCATTTATAGCTGAGATGCCTGAATATATTGCTAAATATTCATGGTCTTTATTAGCTCTGTTAATCATAACAGTTCCTCTGGAGAATGAATACCCCTACATCTTGCCCTGCAAGCTGTGCAAGACAGCAAAATACTTCTACTCTCCTGAATGGAAGGCAAAGGAAGGCAAGTTAGTGCAATTCTGTTAAATAGAACACAGGGTGTGTCAAATTTAATAATGGGGGAAAAATTCATATCCTGCCATAGAAATATGAACATAAAGAGGAAAGGGACACTGCATTAAAGACTTTATTTGGAGTGCAGCCATTGCCATCTCCACGAGGGGAACAGTCAACATCAGTCACTGCTCCTCAGCATGAGCAACTGGTGGGTTTAGTTCCAGAACAGGGTGGGAAATGGAGACAAACAGTTAAATAACTGAACTGTGAAGAGGTGCTCAGGAATGACAATGTACTGTGAAAGAAAAACTCTAATAGTAAAAACTAAAAATTCCTTTCCAGCCTTTAGGAGAGACTTGGTTTATTAATCTGAATGTGAAAGGTCTGAGCAGTGTATCACAGTTCAGAAGCAAATTAAACTGTCCAAAACAGCCCAGAGCCACCCAGCCTACTGCAACTCCCCACTGATGGAACTGTGGTAAATCCATCATGGAAGTGATCCAGGCACTCCTTGTGTTCTGAATTCTGCCATGTTTGACATGTATCACCAGCAAAAGGTCAAAATAAGCTGTGGAAGGAGAAAGAAGCTGCAAAATGTTAAGGCCATTGATTAATTGATTGCTTAATTCCTGTGGAAAACTGCCTGAGGCAGGATGTGGCTGCAAAAAAACATTGTCTGTCTCAAAAATAGGGACAAAATCTGCTGCTCTGAAACTTGCTGCCATCATTCTTGTTAGGCATCATAAATTATCTCCCAACAGTACACACAGTCTGGGCACCTGGAATCACACTGATCGTGGTGTTCAGCTTGGCTCCAGGTGTGGGCTTGAAATGGAAATGACTTCTGCAGTGCTGCAGGAACAGCAAGAAATGGTCAAAATGAGGCTTGGAAAATCCCTGCTGCTGCTGTCAGCTACAAACACCAATTTCAGGTCCCTGCAGAGTGGAAATCCTGGAGACAGGAGACCACCAAGGTCCCACAGCCTGCAGGACACAGCATGGATCAGATATAGATGTATGCAATGAAAGCATGTGGGAATGATGGAGGATTTAAACCTTTATGCTCTGAGGCCCCATTAATTGTGAAGTAATAAGCAGGAATTCCATTAATGGGGACACTCCCTGTACTTGTCCCTTACAGTGCCCCATAAAGCAACTGAGTTTGTCTCCAGCAGATGCATTAGATGGTCCATTCATCTGACTTTATAAAGCAATTAGTCTGTTCTCATCTGCCAAGGAGACTTTTATGGGCCTGTCATGGAGAAGTCTCTTCAAGTGACAGACTATTGTGTTGTACAAGCAGACCTGGTTCCTGCAGAGCTCAGCCTGTGGCTTTTGGGGGGTTTATTACTATTTTTGCCCTCTCACATCTGGTTAAGTGACAGCTACTCTCCACTTCTACAATTTGGCACTACTGAACTGGGCAGCATCAGCCAGTGTGGGCTGCTGGGAGAGTGGAGTGAAACATCAATCAAGGACCAAGTGCATTAATTCAGCCCTTATTACCAGGGAAAAAAAAAAAAAACCAGGGATGGGGAGCAGGGTGAGAGGTGCTTTTGATGTGCTGCCTGTGGAGACTCCATGTGACTGCCCGAGGGAGGGCTGGCTCCAGCACACCCCAGGCACAGCACCCACAGCCCTGCCTGCTCTGGCCAGTCCCTCCTGGCTCCCCCAGCACTGCTCAGAGCAGCCTTTGGTACCTGCTGCTGTCCCCCTGCCCCATCCCACCAGGGACCCCAAGGAACATCAGTCCTGCTGCAGAGCAGAAACCCAACATCTGCAGCACATCTGGGCAAGGAGCCACGTCCAATGTACCTGCTCAGCTCAGACTGGGATGAGCCAAGCACTGGGAGTGCTCTGGTATCACCTTAGGGGAGCAGTTTGGGAACAGACCCTGGAACTGGGGTGGGGATCACCTCTGAGCACTGGTGGGACAGGGCAGCTCGTGAAATGCTGAGAGGAATAGTGGATTTGTCTTTACAAACAAGCTGTGGGTCTGCTGGTAGATAAAACTAGCACTGGGAGATAAAAGAAACAATGGGAAGGATTCCACTGATTGATGAATGGAAAAAGATATTTGCTTTTACAAATAAACTCTAGGTTTGTTGATAATTGAAATTAGACATTAAAAGATGAAAGAAACAATGGGAAAGAAAACCCCTAAATTCTGTAAAGATTAAAAATGAAAAGGGAGGGTTATACATTAGAGGGGAATCCTTGGGATCAGGCATTCCGGGAAGTCTGAACCTCTCAAGTACCTCAGCCAATGGGGAAAGAGAGAGGAAATGTGGCTGGGAAATTAGGATAAAAAGGAGGCTGCGTCCTCCAAAAACTGGAGAGACCCCAGGGGAATGCCCCATGGCCCCTCCCTTTATTCGAATGAAGTAAAAGGGACTCCTCTGTCTCCTTTTTGGACCTAAACCTCTGATATCTATGGATTAATTTTCCTTACAATGCCATTAGTCTTCAAACCAGCGCTGAGTGCAGCCCGTGCCTGGTGCTAAACCTGTCCTCACTTGCCGCTGTTCCTGCCTGGGCTCCATCCGCAGCCCGGGAGATCAGACGCGTTCCTTTGCCCACCGCAGTGCAGGGAGGAGGCAGCGGGAGAGAGCGGGCGGGCTCTGGGGGGACGGGTGAGTTTTTTTGGGGGGCAGGTGGGTTCTTTGGGGGGCAGGCAGGTCGTCTCCACAGTCAGTGAGAGAGCAGAGCTGTGTGCCCCGGCTCCAGGGAGAGACTTTACTGCTGCTGCCCGGGGCACAGGGCGGCTGCACATCATCTCCCACGCGGGAATTCGGGGTGTGCCCTTCACATCCAGTCTCCCAGGAAAGGGCCAGGCTCCTTCTCCCTCTTCCTCCCCTGGTCTGTGATTGACCTAAGATGCCGAGTTACTTCTCAGTGCAAGATGATGATCTGACACTGGCCCACCTACACCCCAACATCCAGGGTTTAAGCTGGATTTAACTGAGGACATTCCCCCCTATCCCTGCAGCGTGCTTTGGCCAGCCCCTCCGTACTGTTTTCCACTTGAAGAGCTAAGTGATGATAATTGTATTCTGTTTCTCCTTCCTGAGCTAATTTTCTGACTCATTGTGGGGGTTTTTCTGCTAGCTTTTTGTTAATCTAGTTGGCATGTTGTGGTTTCTTTGTTCATTATGTGGTGGGGCTGTATAAGAGGATTTGTCTCTGGAATTCAGGTATCCCCTGCACTGCGCTCCCTGTTATCGTCTTCATCAGCAACTCTGCTGAAGGCACTCTGCTGCATTTGGCATGAGCTAACCTTAATAAATTCGGGCTGTTAATCACCCAGACATGTCTCGCTGGATCTTTGCACACTGATTTGTGCGTGCTCAAATAGTTTCCCGGGAGTAGACTTGTGGTGACTCAGTGTTTCAATAATTTGCCCTCCAAACTCTCCCTGGCGGTTCTGCCTGCCGAGGGCACCGGGTGAGCGATCGGTCCTCAGAGAGGAAAAGGGAGGGGTCTCCTCACGGCAGAGGCTTCCCGGTGGGTTCTCCTCCCACCCCACACTCCTGTGGGGTCCCAGCCTGTGTCTGCAGGGAGTGAAGTGTCCGGCGGGGAGCGGAGCGCAGCCCTGCTCCTGTCCCCTGGAGCTCGCCTCGCAGCCCGGCGCCGCTCAGGAAGCCATTTCCACAGGTGCCCGGCGGGATGGAGACAGATTAAGGAATGTTTATAAGGAATGTTTAAGCAACTATTTATGTGCCGAGTTGACTCAGACCCAGCAGCAGCCGAATTTCACACATTCCCTTTTCCAGAGCTTGGCTTGGAGTCCAGCAGAGATGCAGCTCCTGCCCCCCAGGCACTGTCCATGCCCTGCTCAAACGATGCTCAGGTTATACTTTTTTTTTAATATATATTGTGCATTCTATATTCGCCTGAAAGCTGCTGGGAGTCAGGGCATCCTCAAGTGACACAGGAGCCTCGAGGCATCGGGCGAAGCGTTCGAGGCTCTGAATCTCACTCAGGCATTGATAATTATCAGTCCAGATAGCTGAGCCATTACGGAGATTCGATACAGTCAGCTCTTACATCCTGCCCATTTAGGGGAGAAAAATTCACCAACGAGGAGATGCTGCGATTGACAGATCCAAGGAAAACCAGCCAGGTTATTTCTGACAGCAAGAGATGGCTAACTACAGGGATTAGCAGAAGATCAAGGGAGTGTGGAGAGACCCCTTCTTTGGAGTGAGGGCATGGACTCCTCCAGAAAAAGGTTATTCAGCCATTTAAAGAAAGAAAAGAAGGAAAACAAACCTAAGAAATATTAAAGACAATACATGGCAGTTTGAGAGCTGCTCACCAAAAGCTAGTGAGGAGCAAGGAACAGAAAAAAACCACATTATAGCCTCTTTTACAAATTAATTTATGTGATGCTTATTAATTAGAGATGATTTTAACATCTTGGGAAACTCACAATGATGATTTTTTGACTGAAAACAAACCCTTCTGTACACTGAGGGAGGATAGCGCTGGCAACCAGCACAGACAGCTTTGAATTTCCAAGTTCAATAACTGTGAGCTCCAAGCAAAGTGCCTCAGGGACCAAGTATTCCCCCATTCCTGCTGCCACTCCTCGTGTTGTGCTGTTTTCTTCTGGTGCAGACACTGCAGTGCTCACCCAAGGTGCCCAGCTGGGGTCAAGTGGCCTGAAGCAAGGACCCCCCTCCTTTCTGTCCTTTTCCTTCCCTCTGCACAAATGGAAAACAACAAAACAAAACAAAATTAAAATCAGTCCTTAGTTTCCCTTCTTTGGTCTGGCTTATCCTCCCCTGGGAAGGTGGTGGGAGTATGTCCTTATTCCCTCAAGCCACCCAGGGCCCCCACTGCCTCTCTGGGCAGAAGATCTGTCTGGGCTATCACCAGGGCAGACCAGGAGCCCCCCAGCACACACGGCTACCCTTGGGCTACTGAAATCCATCACCTGGTTTGCACCAACTAGACAGCCCCAGAGACCTTGGTTGCTCCTCACAGGACATTCCTTCTGGCTCTCTCTTGCCCTCCTGTTGTTTAAATGAGACTCTTACAGCAACTAGCAACAATGCAGAATGATTCCATTCTTCAGTGAGTGAATGCTACAGCCCTGATGAAATATTTTGTGGCCTTTTCTAAAGTGCCAGTGTAGCTCTCTTTACTGAATTAGTATATTTATAATAAAAAGAACTTCTCAGTGGACTACATTAATCTGTCACTGTGCCATCTGAGCCTACAGCCATGGCTCCTGGGGTGCATCCCTGCTCCCCTTGTCTGGGGCTGGCTTCCAGTTGCTGTGGGTGGGACAGAGACAGGGCAGGAGGAGCAGCAAAATCTTAGAGAAAAATCACTATCAACAATCCTTACCTCTGTTGAAGGCTTTGCTATGCACTGACTGGTGAGGCTCCCTGTGGATGGAGTTCATCTGCATGCCCAAGTCTTTCCTTCAAACACTTGTCATCACAGATTTGTTTCTGTTGCTGTGCAGAGCCCCACGTTATGGCACGTGTTACAGGCCAGTGACAGAAACCTGGGTCCACTCCCTCTGACAGCAATAAATGGGAAAACCTGAAAGCAGATCACGATGTCTGAGAAGCTCCATGTCCCCTGTACATATTCCTGCCCCCTGGGCCAGCTGCAGCATGGTTTTACTGGTAGAGTGCTGGAGAGGCTATGTGCCCACCACGCCAAGCAGAGGAAGGGCTATAGTAAGACAAGCCAAAAATCAGCAGTAAAACAACAGAGCAGCAATGCTGGCTCCTGAAGAGAGACTGGGAGATGCCCTTTGTTGCCTCCCACAACCAGGTAACTCCTCTTAGCTCCGTGGCTCACAGGTCCGTGCTGGCTGTCGGGAGGTTCCTGGTGGAGCAGCTGGCCTGGGAGGCAGGGCCCTTCCTGCACCTGGGCTGCTCCAGCCACGCCTCGTGGCAGGACATGGCCCTGGGTGGCAGTGCCTGCTCCTGAGGCTGTGGCACCTTGTGGCAGATGCAGAGCAGGGAGCGCAGCCCCGTGCGGAAGCTCTCGTTCAGCCAGCAGTAGATGAAGGGGTTGTAGCAGGTGCTGCTCATGGCGAACCAGTGCAGCGCGAAGTAGAGCGAGTTCTTTGTCTTGATGCCCAGACTGGAGATGAGCACCACGTAGCAGTTCAGGGGGAACCAGCACACTGCAAAGACCACCACCACCAGCATCAGCATCTTGATGCTCTTCTTCTTGTTCCTGTGGTGGGTGACATACTGCTGCGTGGTGACGTCCCCGATGGCGTTGCGGAGCCACAGCTTCTTGGCCAGGCGCATGTAGGTGACGGTGATGATCAGCAAAGGCAGGAGGTAAAGAAGGAGAAAGGTAGACAGGTCCAGATACTTCCAGACCAGCTCTGCAGGCTCAGGGAAGTCAGGGAGGCACAGACTCCGGACAGTGGCTTCCCTTGAAAAGAGGAAATACAGATATGGCATGTGGCCATTGCTGCCCCATGGTGCTGCTGGCTCAGCAAAACACACTGGGGGTCTCACGCTGCCCATAGCCACCTGCTCAGAGGTGGAGTGCAGACAGAGGGAGGACACAGAGCCACAGCTCTGGCATATCTCTCTCAGGCTGGACCTGCATCTCCTGCCCTCCGTGGGAGCACCCACCCTGCTGTGTCCCCCAGCAGCCAGGACCCCTTGTCCTGCCACACCCCCAACACAGGATCCCTCACCCAGAGCCACTGCACAGCTCTAAGCCAAAGCTGTTCTGGAGGGGAGGGCTGGAGGCTGTGAGAAAGCCTCACAGGCACAACCAACCCACCTCCCTTCCCTACCCACCATTCCCTTACCATCAGCTCCTACAACCTTCCTGCTACCTCTTAAAACTGGTGTGATGATTATTCATTTGGCTCCAGTTGAACCACTGACAATTAACTAACGAAAGAACTGGGTGTAACCATACACAACTGCTCATTTTAACAACCCCTTACACCTGTCCCATCCAATCCAGCCCCAGGATCCAGGTGTGTTCCCACAGCAGTGGCTCTCATCCCATGCCCCTTCACTGCACTGTGTGTCCCCTCCTCACCCTGGTGGAGGGGGTGTATCTGGTGTAATGGAATTTATTTCCAATCAATATTTTCTCCTTTTCTTTCCTTTCCCCTCTTTTTCTTTCTCTTATTCCATTTTACTCTTCTCTCTTCATCCCTTGTCCTCGGTTCTCCTCTATTCAGCACAGATTTGAGCTCCCATCAAGCTGTAGTATTCACTGCAGTATTGACTAATATTTTTAATATCCTGTTTTCAACTGCTGGAGCTGCCTTTTGTGCCACAAATAGGAGATTGCTGAGAACAGGCATCTGGAGCAGGGGATGAGGTCAGAGGAGTGACAATGGGTCCACTGAGTGCAGAGGACCTGGAGATGCCACTCAAGACAGGAACTGAGGCAGAAGGGAAAATCATCTTTTTGGAACTGCAGTCTTGACTTTTCCTCCCCTGGATCTGGGGGACTTCACTGGCACAGGGGACCTGCCAAAGGGGCTCTGACAGGACAGTGTTTCAGTGAATTCTGATATGACCAGGGACTCAGATGGCTGCTGTGTAGTGCAGCCAGAGATGGATGTTGGTGGAGCCCCTGTTTGCCATCCCAGAACCCTAACCACTCCCTGGTAGCAATCCCAGGAGCCCTGACCCTGCAGGAGCTATTACAAGCAATATTACAACTGTGACTTTTTTTTTCAATGGAAAGCAGGGACAGGAATAGCATGTCCTGGAAGTCCTTATATTGCTGAGCTGCCTCGTGCCAACACAGGGCTCGGTTTCCTCTGGCCATGCCAAAGGATGAGCAGAGACAGGTGCCCCGAAACAGATCGTAGGGTTCGTTCATTCATGAGCAATTTGTTCCCTAATCCCCAAGCACAGCTGCAGAGCAACGCAAGCACAGAGTAACCCTGCCCTGTGTTTACAGTCTGCACAGTTAGAGGCATGATATCCCCTGGCTATGTCAGGACATCAGGCACAAGCACAGGCAGGGGAGGGCTGTGAAGCCCCCATCCCACTTCCAGCTGGTGCAGCCTCTTGGACAGCAAAAGCAGTGACAGCCTATGCAGGCACTCACACTCTCCTGCCTCATCAACAGGAGGGACCTGGCTGGGCTGCAGGAAATTAGATTTGTCCTTTATACAGAAGGTCAATGTCTACAATAGAAATCTCATTCCTGCTGCCTGTCAGTGTCTCCTTGCCCCACTCCCTGGGATGCTGATCTCAGCCTGAAAATACAGGTCGTGGTAAGATTATCCCCTTGGCCTCAAGGCTGGCGTTCCTGCGAAGGGCAGCACCAGCAGCGTGACACCTGCCACAAAAATCCCACTTGGGTACTGTTACAGACTGTTTTCTAGACAAGAGAGGTCACAGCAATGCCACAGGCTGGTGGGGACAGTAGGGACAGAACAGGCTGGGTACCACAGAGGAAAGGACTGCAAGGGAAAGAGCCCCAGAGTTTGGGTTTTGTATTTCTCCCTGGCAGACGGTGACAGCAGACACAAGTGCTATTGCTGGGCCCTTTGTGGGGAGATAAACTTCTGCTTTTAGTTGGTTTTTTTTTCCTTTTTCTTTCTTTCCCTCTACATTAGAACTTTCTCCCTTTTCTGGTATTTCAGTCCTCATGTGGATGTGAAATTTCACTTAATCTGCTGTCATTGTGTTCAGCCAAGCAAAGAGTTCCCTTTCCTGAGGACAGGCACCATGGCACACCAGGACAGCTCCAGTTCCTGCCAAAGCACTGGTCCCCCACAGCCCTGCTTCATGAAGAATGTATGTTCTCTATGTTTTTCTCATCAGTGTAACATTGGACAGAGGAATCTCAAGCTTCAGGGAAGGCTGGTCCTGCTTTGTAAATCCACATGGATGAAATACAGGGAAGTCACAACCTGAGACTCAGTGTATGAAATCCTGGGGAAGAGGGATCAGTAGCCCTGCTGACAAACCAGGGTGGTCCCCCACTCCTGCTCCCTGCAGAGCCTTGGTGATGTCAGCACAAGTACTCCCAACAGGAAGTTTATTTTCTTTCTTTTTGAAACTGCAGTTTGACTCTCTCCTCCCTGCTTGGGTGAGTTGGATGGGCTTGGATTTGCTGGGTCTGAGGAGCTGAGCATGCAAAAAGAGGGAAGAGGAAAGTCCCTCAGGAGAAAATTACCTTCTCAGGACAGAGCCTCTCCTGGCCAGGCCATGGCACTGGAGGAGGTGTGGGTTGCCAGCAGCTGTGCCCCAGCCAGGCTGTGCCTGGGAGTGGGACCCAGAGCCTCATCTGGGCATGCAGGAGGTGATGAGAGCAAACCCTGAACAGCAGGCCAGGCAGAGCACAGGCCAGGCAGCTCTTCCACAGCCCCAGCCTCTGCTGGGGGAAGTGGGATGTCACCCATACACCAACTCCCTCTCATCCACATCACCCATCCCATGCCTGGGATGCTCAGGTGCCCTCCCTGCTGAGCAAGTGGCACTGCACGAGGGCTGCCAGACCTCCACATGCTCACTGGGATGGGGACATCACTCACCTGTAGTTATACTGGAAAAGCTTTTGATAGACAGCATGGGGCAGGGAGAAACAGGTTGCCATCAGCCAGATAACAGAGATGCTCAGAGCTCCCTTTGTCAGGGACATCCTCTGCTTCAGCGGGTTCAGGATGACCTGAAACAGAGACTCCATCATGACTCTTCTCCCACAGGTCCTCACAGCCCACAAGGGGAGTGGGCAGTTTGTGACATAACCTAACACAGCTAATGATAGGAAAATGACAGCCATGATTAGGAAAATGTCCTATTCATTAGAGTGACCTGGAAAATGGGAAACATTTAACTTCTCAGTCTGCTCAGAAGAGCTTTCAAACTTTATCCTCAGTCTTGTTATGTGAGAACTGTTTTCCTTAAGAAAAAGGAGGTTTTTTTAGAAAAGGAGGTTACATTAGGTCAAAAAAAAGAAAAAAAGAAGATATCTGCCCAAGTGTCTTCACTCAAGGGTATGTTTTGTATTCTATATGAACTATGTAAGAAATGTCTCTTGTTCCAGCTGGGTCTGTGAAGCTAAGCTTTCCTCCCCTCTGCTGAAGCAGAAATCCACCTTTCATGAAATTTTCTTTGTTAGATCTTTAAGCTGATAAAATCTGATAGTCTGGAACTTACTATCTGACAATAGCACATGAAAGGGGAGTGATTGCTAGGGACAAGCACATGGCCTGGGCTGTCCTTGCTGCCCTGCACTGGACACACAGCCAGCCTTTGTCATGGCCATGGACAAACACGGGTAAAAACTTGTCATAGCTCAAGTCTCCTCCCAGAGCCTGGGAAGGAAGGGGGACAGGCAGTGTCACCTGGTGCCTGTCGAGAGCGATGGCCGTCAGGGTCAGTGTGGAGACGTGGAGGGAGCAGTACTGCACAAAGCGGCTGATGTGGCACATGGCCTTTCCAAAAACCCACGAGCTGTTCACAAACCGCACCTGAGGGGAAACAACAGCTCATCAGCCAGAAAATGTGCTGAAAACACGTCCATGGGGACTTGGTTTGTTTTCCAACAAGTCCCGTGGCTGGAACCTGAGCTGGCTCAGGGGTTCTGGCTGCTTGGGCAGCTTCACCTGAAACTTATAGAAAGATCAGCTATCCTGGTCTCTGAAACACCTTTACAGAAGTGTTTATAGGGTCAAACCCCACTGATTATGAAGTGGTGATGCCACAGCCCTCCTGGGCTCTTCTACAGAAGAACAGTGTTCTACCACTGTGTACAGTGGTAAAAACTTTTTATTACGCTAACTATATTTGGAAAAAGTGGACCAAGGTTTGATATCAACCCCACTGTCAGATTTGGAGAGCTTTCATTGAAGCCTTTATCCAGCTGGCATCTCTGAAAAGCTTGACTACTTTCTTCCAGTCACCCAGTATGACTGCCATTCAGACTGTTCTGACCCACTAAGGGACTCTCTAGTGCTCTCCTGCATGAACATTAAAAACACAGGAACTTCTTCTCATTCCCCAAGAAGCTCTTGCTGGGGTTTGGTAGCACACACTATGACAGACTTCAGAGTTTCTAGGAGTTACAGAGTTTAACAAAGCAACAGGGAGCCCACAGGTAGCTGAACAGTGTTTTACTTGGCTGGTAGAGTTATCAGTTAGACTTGGTGGTGTTGGGTTCCCACCTCAGCCCTAGGAGAGAGTGCATGGAAAGCCTGTGACCACCAGGCAGAGTTCTGGTGGATGGGAGACTCCTGTCCTGGTTGAAGGGACAACAAGACCAGCTACTTACCAAGGTGAAAGGTGTGTTGAGCAGTGTGATCATGATGTCTGACACTGCCAGGTTGACGATGAAGAGGCTGGTGGCTGAGTGCATCCTCTTGTTCTTCAGCACCACGTGGCACACCAGCATGTTCCCAAAGAGAGACATGACGATAATGACCGAGTACGCCACGATTAGGAGTGCTTTCACTGTTGGTTTCTGGGATTCTGGCTCATATTTTGCCAGCTCAGCAAATTTCTCCCACTCAACAATGCGGCTCTCAGTCCAGTTGAAGATGCTCCTGTTCGTTGCATGGTAGATGGACATGAGTTTGGCCAGGGAAGAGTAATGGTCAAACTCCTCAAGAAACCCCATCACCTGTGACCTGTATGGCTGAAGCAGTGAGCGAGGCATGGCAGGTCAACCCCAGTCTTTCCTGTTGGGGAGCAGCACCAATGGTGTGTCAGAAAGGGGCTGGCTTGGGACCACGCACTCTCTCACACAGCAAGAAGAGCAAGAACTTCCCAGGTGAGCTCTGAGCTCAAGCAGGCTGCCTGACCATCCTGTGCTGCTGTCTCAGGAATTTCCTCCCAATGCAGAAACGTTCACCTTCCACTCTAAACAAATCCAAAGATGCCTTTCCAGCAACGATCTGAATTCTGAATAGAAACCAACACTTCACTTCCTGGATCAGATAGGTCTGTATGTGACACTGCATACATTACAGCATGATTACACCCCAGCTCCCTGCACATCCCAACCACAAGGAGAAACCAAACTCCACACCCTTACCCCCCTCCTTAACTCCTACCCTTACCCTCTCTCGCTTACCTCGTACAGCCCGGCCGTCTTTGTCCCCGACGGCGCCCGGTCCCAAGGGGCAGCAGCGGCTCCTGCGCTGGACACTCCGCACCGCACACCCCACACAGGCCACTCTCAACACACCCCGCACCGCACACTGCCCGCGCCGCGCACCTTCCGCACCGCACCCCTACACCGCACACCCCCCGCGCATCTCGCACACCCCCGCACTCTCTGCACTGCACCCCGCATCCCTCTCACCCCGCACCCCTCGCACTCTCCGCGCTGCACCGCGCACCTTGCACACCGCGCACCTTGCACACCCCGCACCTTGCACACCCCGCACCTTGCACACCCCGCATCACTCTCGCTCCGCACCCCCGGCCCGCCCGCANCGTGCCCGTGCCCGTGCCCAGAGCCGCTGCTGCGGACTCGGGCTGAGCGGACGGCAGTGCCCACCACAGCGGCGAGCGGGCACGGAGCATCCGTGCTTGCAGAGTCCCCGGCGCTGCCTTAACGGGAAGAGGGGAAAACCATCCTCACAAAACTCTGCCGGCCCGAATCCTTGAGGAAAGGCTCCTGGTGGAGTTTCAGCGCTTGTTTTTTGATAAGTGTTTTTCTCACGGCTGGGTCACTCTTGACTGGTGCTGACACAGAAGACAGTTCAGGTTTCAAAGACTTTAGGCAACATAGTTTTAAACCACATAGTATCATCTTTCTCATTTTTCATTCCATATGTGTCCCTTATTCTTTATGCACACACACATATATAAAGAGGGTTTTTTCCCTCTCCATTTCCAGTCACCTGCATGATCTCCTTCCACTGCCCATGGCTCTGCTGTCCATGTTCATGCTGCAGCCAGGCCATGCAAGGACTAAGGCAGGGGAGTAGCTACAGGATGGGGAACACATGGGAGGGACATGGGACACAGGACATAGAGAATGTTCCTCTTGCCAGACTCCAAATTCTGCTTCTGAGTAAAAAGGTCCCATACTGACATGAGGAGCCAAGAATTCACTTTCATTGTCAGTCCAGGGTTTAACAGCCCAGTCCAGTTCAGTAAACAGATAAGGTCATCCTGCATGTTCCAATGATAAGAACACTTATATTTGCCAAATCATCTAATTTTTCCTAATTCCAATTAATAATGCATTTTAAAATGTTGTTCACAAGCGCCCTGATGTCCGTCCTGGTACCTGGCATTTGTAACCTCTATCAGGGCATATAAACCATGATGACAGGTAAAATATTAGATTTTTCCTAGTTTGGGGGCTATTTGCCATGGAGCAAACTGGGCATCCCAGCTTGCACTGTCAGCCACAGGCTCTTGGAGAGACTAATGAAGATCTTCCTGGCAAATGGCAGAAAAAGAGTCCAGATGAAGACAGGAGGAAAGATTTGTATATTTTGGTGTGTATTTCAAAGGAACTGGTTCTTTGCTCAGAATTTCATATTTATGGATTCACAGGTCTAAGAGATGCACTGGTTCCTGACTGTGGCAGAGCTCCAGTTGCTTTCAACAGAAGCAGAATGAGCTTTGCATTTTCTCTCTGGAGTTTCTTGCCTGAGGGCTACAGAAAAGACACACTGGATGTTTATTACTGCTATAGCAAGATGATCTGGGAGGTTTATGCTATTTTTTAGTCCCCCTGAAGCCATTCTCACTGTGGCTGTGAGATTCTTGTGCATCCAAAGAGCTGTTTCATGATCCCCCCTTGCTGTTCTTGCTGGCATACATTATCACTGGCTTTAGAGCTGCAAGCTCAGTAGAGGAGAGCTATGAGTTTGGTGTAATCATATTTCCAGCAAAATCCCAGGTATGTTAGCTTTCTCCAGGTGCAAATTATCAAACTACAGTATGTGCTAGAACCTCCTGAGACACTCAGGCTAAGGAGCTAAGACTTGATCCCTTACAGAGCAATAATCCCAACCAGCCTCTCCTGCCCTTGGACCCCTGATGGAGCTGCCAGCCCCATGTGTTCCATGTCAGTAGACAATTCTCTGATGCTCATCTGGTTTTTAGCTGTCAGGAAACACTTCAGGAGCAGGAATGGTTGTGTTGTGGAACAAAATTGTTAGAGTTTTCTCTGTGTCCATCTGAGCAAAATTCCAGTTACCTGCCTGTCTCTGAGGAGACTGCATGCTGGAGGTATTAAAGGATTTCAGTGCCTTTTGTTCTTGTGTCTTACTCTTAAATGTCAGAAAGTCCTTTTGTTTCCAGGAGGGCTGGCATCCCTCTGGACAGAAGAATTAATAGAAGTGCAGATACACAGGCACCAGAGGCTTTGGAACTGAGGAGCTGCAGAACTCCTTTTGCCCTCAGACATTGGTCTGTTAGATTTTAGGGCACAGAAAGAGGAGCTGAGCCCCTGAAATATTAATTGCCAAGTTTTACATTGCATATGCTACTAATGTGCACAGTCCAGACACGGGTTAGAACCCAGCTGGGGTTTGCCTGAGGTGGCAGCAGGGTGAGAGCTTCGGCACCAGGCACTTCCACCTGAGCTGGCTCTGAGTGCTTCTGGAACCCTCCTTCCACCCAAGCTTCCAGCAGCCCCACGGGGGCTTTCATTCTTCCCTCACCTGGCATGGACACACCAGATTTCTAAACAATGGACACCGCACATCTAAAACAGAAACTGCAACCAAATTTTAAATTCATCTTCCAACTTAAATCAAATTTAAGTTCAGGGGGCAGGAACTGGGAAGTGCAAATAGTCATCCATAATAAGCAAAGCTCAATTTCCCCAGGATCAGAGTATGATCTGGCATCAGCAGCCACTGACGTGGGAACAGTGCTTTCATGTGCATTAGGTCAGGCCAGAGCCTGCTGTTATGATATGCTCTGACAGGCTCTGAGATTCAGCACAGGCGAGTGGGTGGAGGGGCACCTTGTACAAAATGGGCCTCAAAAGGAGAAATAAGGAAAGAGCAACAATGCCATAGCAATTGAAATTGATGTCCTGTGAACAGTTGCAATTTAGACTTCATTATTCAAAATACAAATGGCAACTACATAATAGCTACTAATAATGCAACTTCAGGGCAGTTGGAAAAGAAAAGCTTTATAATGGATTTGATAGTCCTTGAGGTTCAGCTGTAAGGTTTGGGTGACAGAACAAAGAGAACTACCATTGTGTCTATGTATTACAATCTACCATTGTGTCTATCTATTACAATCTGCCATTGTGACTGTGCCCCATCCCCACTCTGATGGGCTTTGTCTAGTGGCCCACTGGGGCTGGATCTTCAGAGTTCTTTTTTTTTTGTTGTTCTCCTTGGAAAAAATTCATACAGAATGACTGACAGCACACCCAATTCCTGTCTGATTGCTGTCTACCCGATTTTCAATAGGATATAAAACCCTGGCAGGTAACAGTAACAGCCAGCTCCTACCTGTGCTGTCCTCCCAGCTCTGAGTGCTCCAGCCCAGCCATGGCTTGGGCCACCAAAGTCTGCCCTTTGCTTTGGTGCAGCCCATCTCTGTGGGAATTCAACCTATCAATTTCATTGTCCTTTGCTGGGGTGAATTCTCAGCTTCAGAAGCCTCTGAGCCTTGAACACTCCTTACGGTGTGTTTTCTTTTTAAGAGGTTCTTCTCCCCCCTCTGTGTGGTAGTCAAGACAGAAAAACAAACAAACAAACAAACAAAATAAAAAAAAATCCTGTTTCCCTCTTTGCTAATGAAAGGGTCTTGGCAAGAGTGGAAGGGGTAAGTCACTTTCTGTGTGTGGTGTGCATGGGGGCTGTTATCAGGGATATTAATGCCCTCATGCCTGCCTGCAGCTCACTCTGCAGGGGCACCAGCCAGAGCCTCTCTGAGTCCCCCTGCACAGGTACAGGAACAGTGAGCAGGGACACCCCCACATCCAGGTGGGACCACACGCCACCCACACTCACATCCCTGTGCACTGAGCTCACAAGGAGCCTTCTCACCTTTGATGAACAGTTCCAAACTCACACACCTCTCCCAGTGTCTGAACCCAGCCCTTGTGTGAGCGCATCGCTGGTTTGAGGCCAGAGAGCTGCAGCTCTGCAAGCAGGACTTTGTCTGAGCAGCTTCCCTTCAGAGGTGTCTGGAGTGGAGGCCAGCAGCTGTCAGGCACTGCACAGACCCTGTCACAAGCTCAGGAGAGAGCTGGATGTGTTTGACAAGGTGAGGAAGACTCAGGCAGCACCATCCCCTGTGCTGAACATTCCCTGGCTTTTAAGAAATGCTGTCCTGGAATGGCTCATTATCTCTGTTCCCTTCCAAGACCCATTTAATTTAAAGCATGATGGGTTTGCTGGGATGACTCACACATCAAAGGAAGGGAGGAATGAAGACAGGACTTTAAAAGTATTAGTACAATATTCACTTCAAAACTCTGTCCTTTGTGCAGCTCTGACCAAAGGAAGAGATGTGACCAAGGGTGAAGTTGCCTGAGCCAGCAAGGGACAGTCGTGCAGAGGCTGATGACAGCAGTAGCATCCTGCTGAGTTCTGTCTGGGGACAAGTCACCCACCAGGACCCTGCTTCAGGGACCTCACTGTGTGGCAAATATCTGTGTGTAGCTGTTGAGGGATGTGTCAGCTCAGAAAGCCCCTGAGCTGTGGAGCTCTGGTGAAAGCTCTCAGGAGCTGGAAGGATCCCTCATGGATCCTGGGAAGTGTGTTTGCCCAGTTTCTGGGTTTGGGAGGAATTGTTCAGCCACCAGCAGCACTGGGGACAGGTACCTTCCTGTGTCACCCCTGGCAGTGACCCTGGTGCCCCAGCCAGGGGTGCAGCTCTGCCACACAGCCCAGAGCAGCCAGGACTGGGGAGCAGCTCAGCCAGAGGACAGAGAGTGCTGAGGCTCTGCCAGATTCCTGATCAGTCCTGATCAGCAGAACAGAATTAATCACCAGTGGCTGATGGTGAGGGGCACTGGGAGCAGGAGCCCCTGCAAAGCTGAGCTGCAGCAGGTGCTGCAGGGTCCCAGCACGGTGCCAAAGTCCATCACTCTGGGTTTGCAAACACGTGGAAGCAGGAGCACAAACAGCCAGGAAAGGAGGGGCAGTTCTGACACACACTTGTGCTGAAGCGTTTAAAACTTAATTTTCAGCTCATTCAGTCAAAAGAGGTTGTGAAATTACAGCAATAAAATCTGAAGAGCATAATCCAATTGGCACTTTCCTGGGAGGTCTAAAGAGCTCCGATACAAAAGCACTGATTATCTTGCTCTTAAATTATAAGTTAAACTACTTTACCACCAAGGGAACAAAAGATGGCCAGTAGGGCATCCTTTCTGAAAGGGGCTCCAGAGGTAATCCTGGTTATTTTACATCCAAATTCCCTTGCAAGCAGCCTGAAAAAAAAAAAAAGAATTAATAGACACTGAAGAAATGTGATTTATTGGAGCAGGCAGGCACATTCATGTCAGAGAAATGACACCCTTGCTGGAAGGAGGCCAGGATAAAGAGGACCATGGATAGAGAGGACCTCTCCCTTTGGATCCCCAGGAGGATCTCCACTGGTTTCCCCTGCAAAAGCTCTTGAAGAGGCTGATCTGGGTGGGATGATGGGCACAGGGCAGCCTTGAGGATGGACACACCTGGCAGAGAGTGACTGGCTGCCTCTCTGCCTGCACAGGACACATGGATGGCCACGGGACGACTTCAGGGAACTGCAACAAAGAGGAATGGCTGGACAGGTTTAGGATGAAAGGGGCATTTCTCACTGCTGTGCAAAACTGCAGAGTGCTGGGATTGCTCAGGCACGTCCCTGTGCAGCCCCACGCTGCCCCTCTGCCCCTGGAGCAGACAGACAGCACTGGGGTGACTCACCAAAATCCAGTTCTGGAGAAAACTGGAGCCTCAAAAGCTCAGTGTCAGGAGCTAAACAAGAGCACTGAGGAGCTCTGGCCCTAGGATCAAGCAGCACAAAGATTTCCAGGGCCTCTTGGAGACTTAGATTTCTGTAACAACTGTAGACAAGGCAGTAATTTTCCATTTCTTTTCTTACTGGTGCTGAATTCTAAACAACCCAGGCAAGAAATCAACACACAAACCACCCAGCCAGCATATGGCTTCAGAACACTGCCAGCCAGCATCCTCTGCTCCCAGCTGCAATTATCCTGCAAAACACGTTACCTGTGCCAGCTCTGGCTAGTTTATCTGCAGAATTTTGATCAACTTAAATGGAAACAGGCCCACAGGGTGAAGCCAAGGCCCATCAATGCACATTTCACTGTTGGGTAAAGTCAAGGCAGTTTTTTTCCTCTTCACAATAGTAATACACTATTTCTATCAAAAAATTTTGTATTAAATCCTCTGGAACTGTGACTGCAGAACAAGTTCAGGAATCAGCAAAACCAGAAAGGACATACCTGAAGCTATGTGTCTTCCTCTTGCCAGTTCCTTTGGTCTCCAGCCACCAGCATCACTTGGCCCTGAGCCACTTCAACTTCTCCTGCAGCAGAGACCAGGTGAGCAGTGATGGGTGGGCATCTGCAGGGAGCCAGTCCAGCTCAGGGGAAAAACATGTTATTTTATTAAACCAGAGGATTCAGTTTTCACAAAAACAAACCACAAACAAAGAAACAAACAAACACAAAACCAACTAACCTACTATCAGAGAGCTCAGCTAATAAAGCCTCCCAGGCTGTGACACTGGCAGTGAGGTCACATCTCAGCCCCCCAGCTGGGGCTGGGCAGGAGCTGCTTGCTGCAGCCCAGTCACTGCCCCTTGGATTTGGATTCTGCAGGGGCTGGGCCCCTCCCCAGCTATGGCAGGAAATATTCTCCTTGCCAAAATGAAGCTTGGCTGTATTTTGAGATTCCTGTGTTTCTCCTGGATTCAGGGAGCTCTGCTCAGGGTTCAGCACTTGTCAGAACAGAGGAGGGATTATTCCTCTGCTCCAGAGCTAGGGTACCTCAGGTACCAGGAGAGGTTTCAGAAATGCTGATTTCTTGCTTCTGCTCCACTTTCTTGCTTCAGGGACTGATCTAAATCACAGCCTTGTGGGGTTCCTCCCTTTCCAGGTGTAAGAAGAAAAATTACAACACCTCTTCTTGCTTTTGAGATGTACAGCAAGGATAGGAGGCCCAAACCCCTCTGGGCTGCTGCTGGGGCAGGAACCACTGAGCCAGGGCTGGAAGGAGCAGGGATGGGGAGAGAATGCTGGCAGGGGCTGCCCATGCTTCCTGCCTGCCCTCCCCAACATCTGCACAGTGCCCAGCATGTCTCTGAAACCCTGAAACCCTGAAATCCTGACCATGAGACTGCCGAGCCTTTGGTAGCACAAAGAGACCCACACATGGCAGGGGGCTCCTGCTGGCCAAAAGTTTGGAGACCAAGGGAAATGCTGGTGCTGCTGCTGCTGCTGCTGCTGCTGCTCAGGCTTTTCCCAGGAGGAAACACAGAGAAGGATTTCAAAGCCTTTTTTTGGTTCAGTGCCATTCCCCTTGGTGCTGGGACCTCCAGCAAGCCTGCCCAGATCCTCCCTGGATTTCTCCTGTTCACAATGCTTAATTACACTGGGTGATGGATGAATTTCTGTATGTGGGGCTTATCCAATCTGGGACTCAGGTTCTCCTTTTTTTTCCCAGTTTTTTCCTGCCCTAGATGATAACTCATTCAGGAAACTTCACCTCAAAGAAGCCCCTTCTGTTAGATTTCCCAAACCGAGGCCCTCGAGGCCGTGGGCATCAGGTGGATGTATCTGCCAAATATTTTTTCTATTTTCTTGAGACTTTAGAGTGCCTGGGATTTAAATGCACTAATGTTTCATGTTTTCTGTTTCCTTGACTAGCTTGGCAAGCACAGAAGCTAAACCTTTCCCAGAGGACATGAATGGCTGCAAAGAAGGAGAACCAGGAGCCTCTCTTTGTTCACTTAAGAATTTGTGAACAAAAAACTGAAAAGAAACTCAGGAGACAGGCATTTCCTTTTTGTATAGAGAATTCAATGCCGAGTGCTGGGCTCAAAGAGGCATTTTCCACTTTCTATTCAGCTCATTTGTGCTAATCAACAGGGGTATAATCTAAGTGAAACAAATAAGTGCAGGTCAGTGATGTGGCTTGCTGGGATGGAGGGATGGCTGGTTTAGACCAGCCTAAACTGATTTGTGGACCTGAACACTAAAATACTCCTGTGAAGAGAACAACCTGTTGTCAGCACTGAAGACCTCATTTGAGAGCAGAGGTACACCACAGGTCTTGGACTGGCTCCTTATTTTGTCAGTCTAAGTCTTCCCATTCTGATTCAGGAGAAAATCCTGAATTCCCTGGGAAGAGGGAAAGTACAGAACTCAGTGTTGCAGTTGTGTGGCAGCTGTGAACAAAGATGAGCCGATATGGTTCTGCCTTGCTTGCAGCACAGGTGATAATAAAATGTCAGATTCCCCACGTACCAGAAGCTCATTGATGTGCTAAAACTCAGCGTGGTTTGGAGGCAGCTACAATCCCACATCCCTGACCACCAGCCCGTGTTTGGTACTCCAGTCAATCAGCACTGACACAGAGCACTGCAAGGCCCCTGTGCCTCTGTTGCTGTGACAAGGAGGGACCTTCAGCAGTGAGGTTCTTTGCCAGGCTGCTCAGTAAGCAATCTTCTCTATTCCCTCCTTAGCATGTGATTGGGCTCAAACACACCAACAGCTTAAGGAAAGGCTTAAAACAGAAAACTCTGTTGTGTGTATGTGTGGGGAAATAGGAACAGCAAAATAATAGCACCCTGTAACATAAACCATGCCCTAGGTCCAGTGGGTCCAGCTGTAAGTGTTGGCAGGAACAGGAGCAGCTCAGGCTCCTGCAGCACAGCAGATGGGTACCACAGGCTCAGAGCATCCTCTCCCAGTTCAGGATTGTTACAGACTCACCTGCAATTGCAGCCATGGGCAGATGCCTCAGCAGAATCCTCACTAAGGCTCAGAGCCAGAGCAGCAATAATCGATATGACCAGAGTGAAGATCTCTTGAGCAACATGAACCCTGATTGACTACATGTCTGTTTGATGACAGCCTGCTTTTACAGCTCTCCTTCAGGACTTCTTTCTTCTCCAGGACTGAATAGTTCTTATTCAATGAGCACTTCATCAATATGTAGCCACATTCTGAAGATGAGCTTCCAGGACATGACAGACACTTTCTGCTGGATGATATTCAAATTTCTTACATAGGCATTTTGATTCAAATGAATCTAATTCTCTAATAAAAGCTTTGAATCAACCTGTAGCTCTCATACTTGAAACACTGGAGTGGTCTGGAGATTAACAATGAATATTCAGAACTCCAAATCTAGATACAACAATGGTTTTTTCTCCACGTTTGCTCACACCTCCTTTCTAGGGGTCAGTGCATTAAAGGAAAAGATGTGAAGTGCAATTGTCCTCCTAGTGCCTCCCTCTGAGCTGTCACCTGCTGGGGCTGCCGGGGGTCACCAGCCAGGCAGGTTCATGTTCTCCAGTAATATGATGGCCTTCAGCAATCTGCTCCCTCTCTCAAAAGCTGCCCCTTAACCAGGAGAGCACAACACGGCCTTTGATGCCGTTATCTGCCTTTGCTCCCCTGTTTATCAAACACTTTGAAATATGTGGCACTCCTTTTGCAGGCACTCCAAACCATCCAAGCACTCCCTTTCCACGGGGCTCAGCAATTAACACTAATCTCTGGCAATAACAACATAAGAGGAACCAGAAGACAAGGGGCAGCTCTTCACAGGCTGGGAAGAAAACTCTTCCTGAATACTCAGGCAGTTAATCCTTGGGTTAGGACAGAGATTTCCTAGAACCTCTTCAGATAACTTGTAGGATTTGCTTCATTAAGATGCCAGAAAACAGCATCCCCACTCCTATGCCCTTTTGCACTGGATTTCTTCCCCAACCAGGAAAGACAAAGAAAACTTTTCTTGAGGTATTTATAAAGACACAAAAATTTGCAAGGGTGGCCAGAGGGGACAGCTCCTGGTGCCGACCTCCTGAGCAGAGTGACACAAGGAGGGAGGAGGCACCTCTCTGGGAATGGCTGTGCTGCTCCTTCTGTCCCCTCTGCCCAGCACAGCCTCATTCTCTTGCTGATCTTTAACACCCCTCGGCCACCATGGGTTTGTTTTTCCATATCTGAGCACATGCTTGGCTTAATGCTCCCTTAGCATGAAAAACTGCACACAGACAGGGATGACCATGATCTCAGAAACAAAAAGTGAAGGTAACTGCAGCTGAGCTAATCCTTCATTAAGATGCTGTTCAAAGTGCAAAAGGATTGGGGGGTAAACCCTGAGGTTCTGAATTTTCAGGAGTTCTGAACTGGCATTTCCAAGCATCACAAAATAGTGTCTTTCCTCCATCCTTCCTGCAGATCATTTGGATTATGAGAGGCAAAATGGGCAGAATACTCTGATGCCATTGAAGCCTCACAGGACTGCAGTGACACTCAGGGAAGGGAGAGCTGTGGAACAGCCTGACCAGCAGCAGAGGAGAGAGAGATATAGAAGGATTCCCTGGAGGGAGAAACCACTTCACAACACTGAAAAGCAGACAAGAATAGGCAATTATACTGCTATGGCAGCAAATCAGGCTTTTAGGTGCAAAGTGAAGCCTAAACTTCTCCTGAAATCCCTAAGTACTTCAAGATCTGGGAACTGGAACTTCAGCCACATCCCTGAGAGGAGCAGAGCCCCTGCCTGGTGTGGGTACCAAGCTGGAGGAGGCCAGAAACACAGAGCAGACACAACCAGACCCTGCTGTGCCCCACAGCTCCCCACAGCCCGGAGGAATCAGCTCTGGACACAGACCCACCAGACCACTCACAGAGCTGGGACCTTCACAAACCTCCTGGGCCTCAGCCCTTCACAAACCTTCTGGGCTTGGGTGCCAAAACCACCACTCCAAGGGTGATTCTGCAGGTTTATTAAATATCCAACAGCTCTTGCACAAACTCCAGCACAGCCAGTGCAGCCAGGAGCACACAAGGATTCACTGCCCCTCAGATATCCTTTTCCAGTGGTATAAATAAGACCCACTGAGCTCCAGGCTTCTTCATTTATGCTCCTCCTGAAGCTGGAGCTTACTAAAGATGTGGCTGAATCTCTAGTCTACACCATATCATGCATCACAAACCTGCTCACAGATTCTAAGGCTGTGAAGAATTACCCAACCCTCAGAAAATGCTGTACAATCTGTCCTATCCTGATTTTCTTGCTCCTCCAGCAAATCACTCTGCAATTTCCTGCTGTACAGTGCTAAAATAGAAGGGAAATTGTTTCCTTATGAATCAGCACAACCAGCATTTTTTGCTTGTTTTATCTGGCTGAGTAATTTTCTCTTAGGAGAGAGAAAATAGTGCCCATGATCCTGTGACATATCCACGGTCAAACACCTGTATATCCAAGGGAAAGTGAGTGACTCTGGACATGGGAGCCAAATACTGAGAGGCAGTATTTATTGTTTCATCTGCCACTGAGGGGACCCTGTGGGCTCTGCTGGGGTGCACAGGCAGCATCTCCCTGGTCCCAGGGGAGTGAAGCAGAGAGCATCACTGAGGCAGCACGGTGCCAGTTTGCCACCCACGCTGCTCTGCATGCTCCCACTCTGGGAAGGGGCCAGTGGGTGACACAGCCAGGACAGCCCAAGAGTTCATGCACTGCAGACAGACCATCACTGCTCTGCTCCGTGTTGGGGAAGTTTGGAGTTGCTGTGGAGACACAGAACAGGATGTGACATGACAACTCCTCTGCCTACGACCTTAAAAAAGACTTATTTTTATTAACAAGGAATGCACGCAGACAAATATTCCTCTGCTGCTGGCAGCAGTCTGTGTGGCTTGGCAGGAGTCACATCCCAGCGAGTGGGAGGGCAGGGGGATGGACAGACCTCAGCTGGGTCACAGCTCCCCCCTGATACAGGGCATGGACACTGGCTCCCTGTGCCAGCTGCCTTGGGAGGGAGCCCCAAGGGGACACTCCTCTGTGGGGCTGGGTGCCCTCCTGGTGTCAGAGCCAGGTTCTCCCCCCACAGCAGCTTCCCCAGAAGAGTCCTCAGAGCGTGATGGAGGATCCCACAGATCCCTGCTCAGGACAAAGCTTTTCCTCTCAGCCTCTGCACAGCAGCTCAGTGTTACAAAGCCTGACATGGAGCATCCTCAGCCCTAATGAGGGCCCACCTGCATCTGTCCCTGCAGAGCCAGGTTTGGAGTTCTGTGCCAGTCTCACAACGGGCACTGTGCCTCTGAAACTGAGTCTCTTGCAGTTGCAGCAATCCTCAAGGAATGGTGAGTTCCATAGCAGTGATTGATAACTCCTCTTTCTGGGCAAACACGACTTGACACAAGCTTAAAGGGCTTTCAAAAAGCTGATCAAGAAGAAGCTGTAATTCATTACTGGAAGCTGGAATTAATTACTGCTGATAATCACATTAACCAGAGAATGCACATTCTTTGCAGGGAGTGATGAGGAGTGCTGACAGGTAAAACAGTTAAGCTCAAGAGTATGGAATTACCCTTCTCTTCAGGAAGACCAGAGACAGAGAAGAAGAAACAGATTCATCTGAAGCTCCTCATGCCTTTTAGTTTTCTGTCCCCCTCTAGGACATCCCCAGTTTCTTCCCTCTCTCCAAAGCTGGCCATGCTGAACCATGCTGTCACTCTCACCTGGATCCCTGGGATCCCCTCCAAATGAGCTCAGGCTCTCTGCAGTGCTATTTGAAAGGTCAGGATCTGACTCATGACTCCAGTATGGTGATATTTTTGGCACTGCTTTAATCATTTTCTCCTGTATGTCTCATGCACTGCCTGCCAGAACCCCTTGTCCTCCCAATTATGGTGAAAATAGATAATTAGTAATAGCCTAATTCAGGAACTACTTGGAATTATTGACTAACAAACTCTAGTCCGACAATATGAATTCTTCATTTATCTTTTGCACTTCAGAGCTGGCACAGGGATAAATGCTGGACCAGGCTTTCCAAGGGAGACGCTTGTCAGCTGCTGGGAATGTTTATGTTACAATCCTGACGTGTAATGCTAACAAGCTGGTGCAAAAAGGGAGATGAAGCCCATCACTAGGATCCCTGTTGTTCCCTTGGGGTCTCCTCTTAACTCCCAGTGACAGAACTCTTTTCTGTGCTCTGCAGAAAACCAAGACCCTGCTCCACAAACCTTGTGCTCTCACCACACCAGCCACAGGCATTCCAGATCACATGAACTCACAAATATTTCTGACATTAATTTGGGTTCCTCAGTCTAGACTCATCATGTCCAGCTATTTCATTCCTGAGATCCCAAAAATTTCAAAACTGCATTTCCTCTGCAGAAGTTTCATTCCACATAAATATTGTTTTGAATGTCTCATATTATTTGACAAATATTAATTCATACTCAGCCCTCCTGTGAAGCAAAGAAATTGCTAGCATTAACCTCACTTTATGGAAAGAGAAGAGAAATTATTTGCTGAGGGCAAAGAGGGGAAAATGATATTAATGTGGGAGTGAGAGCTCAAAGGCTCCTTCTCTGAGCCATCCCTCTCCTCAGCAGAGCAGTGCCAGGCATCCTTTTTTGGGTGGCCAGCAGAGATGTACATGGCACTTCACTCACATCTGCTCTTCTGTTTCATTCCACACAACCTGTTCAATAAACACCAGGGTTGCCCAGGCACCAGATCAACATGAGAAGCCACCCTGTTTTCCTCCCCTTGCCTGCCCTGCAGCAGCATCCCTTCAGAGTCCCTGCACTCAGTGTCCCCTTTCCTCAGCCTGAAGATGACACCAAGACCCTGCAGAGAGAGGACACCTCTGGCCCTCACCTGGGGCCAGTCACTGGGCTTTGTCCTCACACTGGCTGCCACTGCAGGGGCAGCTGGGGCAGATTTGACAGCCTGGGCACCAACACATTTACCACAGGCACCACGGGCACTGCCACACGCCGTGGACACCACTGCTGTGTGCCATGGGCACTCCTGCACACTCCATGGGCATCACAGGGGCTCTGCCACATCTGTGGGAATAAACTGGCACAAGCCCTGCACATCACACCAGGGTGAAACTCTAACACTGTCCCCAACAGCACCCTGGCTGTGACAGGGGAACAGACCTGCTGTGCAGGGCTTTCTCAGCTGGTTTTATTTTTACCAAGTGACACGTCTGACCCGCAGAGGGGTGACCTATTGCCAGCTGTTGCACGGCTGAGCCGCAGCGAACGTGCCAACAGCACTTGACACTGGCACAAAACAGCCTTCCCCCTTTTAATGGTACATGTACTGGAAACTCCTATCTCAGCTAGCAGAATCCCAGACTGCCCAACACTCCATCTCAGCATGGGGAGGTGTTAGGAAAGATATTTTTGAAGTTCTGGACAAGCTCAATCAGTGAAGTGCAATTACCTCGAAAAGCTCTTTGTGTAGAAGATAAATTTTGCTGTGTACACAGGATCCTGCACTACCTAGACAGAACCAAGATATAAATCAGAGCACACATTCAGGGGACATGCTTTCCTGGTACTAATGCCTCAGATATTCACTGAGGCTTGGGAGAAGGGACAGTTATCTGACTGACACTGAATTTTCCTTTTCTCTTTCTCTCCCCTGCAAAATGTGTGTGGGTTTTATGGAAGAACAGGAAATTGGTTTTATTAGAAATCACCCTAGAGGCACCTTTGATGGTTGGAGATTTTTATTTTGGAGGAGACTATTTCTCTACTGCAGTTTTCCTGGTCTTCTTAATATGTGTTGAATTTTCAAAAAAATGTGTCCATTAAAAGAATTATTTTGTCTGTAGCCCAAAGTATGACTTTATCACCAAAAATTCCTCTGCCAAAAGCCCTTGTCAGCTGCCTGACTGATTGCTGAAGGCTAAACACAATTAATGAGACCGCCAATATTCAGAATTCCTGCATGACCAGGGCAAGAGGAAGTATTCAAGACATAAAATGCTTTTTCCACCCAAGAGGTGAAAGTTAAAATAGCATTAATAATAGCAGAATGGGGTTGCAGCAGCCTTCCATTCCTGGGCTACCAAGAAACTCAAACATATAATTCATAGCAGTTTTGGGATCATTTTAAAACACTTTGTGTCGAGCAATTTGCAGAAAACTGGGTAAGACTCCAAGAAAGACAGGCTTTCCTGATCGATTTCTGATTCCTTTCTGATTTTTCCATGTTTGAACAGCAGCACACAGAAGCACTCAGGCTGTTGGTGGTCCTGGGGACACCTGGCTGGAGCACAGTGAGGGGACACAGGACAGGGTTCAGCAAGGGCTGCAGAGCATTGCCCTGCATGGGAACCCTGCTCCTCCAGCTGCTTTCCCTGCAGGTGGCTCTGCCTGGACACAGCAAAGGCTGAACACTGGATGCAGGGCAGAGTCCAGGCTCCCATTTTACCAAACACAAATGCTTATCACAGCCAAACCTGCCAGATGTCCCTCTCCCTGGATAAGTGCTCATGAAACTGGGACAAGCAGGAGAGGAACTCTGGAGCTGGGCTTAGAAAAGCAAGTTTTGGTCCTTGCCAAGGTCTCAGACATGTGGTACCATGCACATTCCTGTGGAAGACCTGTGGTACCTCCTGTGGGGATGTTCAAGGGGTTGTGACTGCCTGCTCAGCCTCACTTGCAGCTGATGCATCTCCCTGCTTTGGCAATGGTGGTGAAGAGAGCTGAGCAGTTCCCTACTGAACTGCAGAGGAACTAATTATTGGTTTAGATTATTTTTAATTTACACACACCAGTGAAGCAGAACAGCTTCCGCAGGAAGGCTGTGCTTCAAACAGTCCTTCCATGTGGGTGACTGCTGGAGGCAAGGGTATTCTTGGAGGAGGGAGGTGCACTGGCCAAAGCCCCCCAGCTCAGCAGGAGCTTTTCTCACCAAGGAGGAAGCCTTCCACTTGCTGAGCAAGGATTTAATTGCATGGTTTCAAGACATGCATAGTTGTGAGGATCATTCCAGTTCTGTGTCTGGCATTGCCTCTCAGAGTCTGCCTGACCAACCCCTCAAACACACTGGTGGGAGAATCTATTTTCTGTGTCCTATCCAGTTACTGGCTTCCCAAGCACATTGCCTCCTTCCAAGGCACATGGCTTTTATGTGAAAACAGAGGGGGTTATTGGGAGCAATTGGAGAGGCAGCTTTTGATGGCTGGAGCTTTTAGAGATTGCTCCTGTGGTTGTAATGTTCCCTCAAACTGGATGGTGACACATACCTGAGAGTGTCAGCCACCCCTCCTCCTGGCCCTTTAAGCCCTGGTCTGAAATGCAACACTTTAGAAATATGATGGTTTAGACAACTTTAGTCAGTGAGTCAATTCTGGATTATCAGCCCACAGAGGGAGGATACTGACTATCCCTCAGAAATTAGCAACCAGCAAGCTCTATCCTTTGATGAATGTTATTTTAAAGAGTCAGCTCACTTCTTTGCTCCAAGAACACTTCCCATTAATCACTGCACAGGAACATTGTGACCTCCTCCCCCAATGGCTTTATGCCCAGGATGACTAGTTCAGCATTGTTAGAAAAGAAGAAAGGGGAGAGGAGCTGGAGAAGATTTGGTCCCACCAAAGATGTGGGGAAGTAGATGCCACTGCGGGAAAGTCACTTCAAGGGATGGGATAGATGGGAAGCAGCATGCAAGGGCTCACAAGACTTCCAGACCTAAAAGTATTATAAAACAATTAAACCTTTGCTTGCTTCAGGGGAAAAAAAAAATAGAGAGTGGGAAAGGTCCTGTGCCAAGACATGAGCAGTTCTGAGCCTGGGCTGAGGAGGCTCCCATTGCCTCATCTGACAGACCTCCCTGGCTGCCACACACCCTCCCAATTTCCAATGAGCTGTGCTTATTGCTGTGACCACTGCTGTCTCACCAGTACCTAACCCCTGCAGTGCTGCAGAGTGCCTCAGGTCAGTGCCTCTGCAGCTCTCCACCAGCTGTGATTTACCCAGAATGAGCACCAGTTAAACAGATCATGACAGTAGATAAAGCTGCTGAGGAACAAGTTCCTTCATATGGCTTGGACTTCATATCTCAGTTTCTAGAAACTGGGAGAATCTGTGATTACTCTTAACATAAAGTTAGTGATACCAGACAAGAGCCTCTGGGTATGACTGAGCAGGGAAAATGCCCAGAAGCATCAATTTAGCAAATATTTACTCTAATTTGCAAGGGCCCATGAAAGGCTGGTACCTGCAAGCCCTGATCAGCCCAGAACTGATTGCAATTTGCTCCAATAGACTTCAAAACCACAGAACATAGAATCAAGTAGTGAAAGGCTGTGGGGACCCTCCCGTTGAACTTCCAGGCCTAGCAAAACCCCACCACTAGTTTTAAAATTCTTTCTTCCCATTGCAAATATGGGAAGAAAGAATTGATGAAAGAAAGAAAATGTGAAAATATATTTCACATTCCAGACCTTTCTGTGGCTCACACTGTATTTCCAAGTGCTCCCTGAGCAATTAAGAGGAGACTCACTCACACTCCTACAGGTTGTGAGGATCATTAGTGAAGGCATTAAAACCAAGCTTGAATGTCTTTAAACTACTAAAGCCCCGTTGTGGTACATCCAGCACCTTTAACACTGTCCAGGCTACGGGGACAGGATGGTGCAAGCCCCAGCCAGGGTGCTCAGGCAGTCCCTGGGGAAGCAGCTTCCCCGGGGACAGCTCTGCTGGGCAGGAACATGGTCTGGCCAGTACCAGGCACAGGGAAGGGTCTTTCTTCAGGGACTCATCAACTTAATGAGGAAACCTTTCAACCAAGGTTGGTGATGTGAGCCTGCAGGTGGGTCCAAACCACAGAGCCCTGGGCAGCAGCCCGAGCACACACAGTTGGAATAGAAACACGAAAGAAAATACTGGCTCATTTTTGCTCCCCTGCTTTGATGTCCATGTCCCAGTGACAGAAATGCACCAGCCAGGCCTGTGCCAGCAACAGGAGGAGATTTCCATACAAAAACATGCAAACAGAGTCTGCAATAGGAAAATATTGCAAAAGGTACACTTCTTAATTTGCTACTGGAAAACATTTTTCATCCAAGATATTTCTAATTTCAGATTGACAGTGTTAGCTTGTATTTTAAGCTAAAAGATTTTTATATTCCCATGGCAATTGGCAAATCCTTTTGCTGGCTGGATCTCCTGTGAAACTGGCCTTTTCCATAAAACACTTTGGAAGTCTTGTGTGACTGACAGCTGTCCTATTGGCATCACAGACTCTCTTCTTTTATCCCTGTCATCTCCTTCCTTGCGTCTGAATTATCTCAGGGATTTTGGGAAATTGGTTAAAAGCTCCCAGCAGAGGAGCAGCAGAACCCCTGGGTTCTCTTCTTTTACCCCACCTGGTGGTTTTAGATCATGATCATCTCCAGCAGACAGTGCTGAAATAACAGTCTGCTGAAGGGAACAGGTTCTCCTTTTCAACCAGGGCCTCCGAGGGCTCTTCTCTGTGGTGTGTTTGCTTGGGTTTCAGGCAGGTATAGAAGTCACAAAAAATTTACAGTGGGAATCTTTCTTTATCCAGAAGCAGAAGTTTATGTTTTCCACTTAATGTTTCTAGAAATAGAAGAGAAATAATGTTTCTTTAGCAGGAGCAGCTGCTAAAGAAAACTGCCTGTTTTCAGAAAAAGAGAGGAACCCTTAATTTCAGATTTGAAGTGATTTTTGCTTTGTTTAAACACACCTGCCAAGTTCTAGCTTTCCTTTCTTTTCAACTTCATAAAAAAAATTGTCATACAGGGAACAAAAAACAGAGCTCTTTCCATTTTGAATGCCAGACTTTTGAAGTCTCCAGCAGTTCAGGGTGAAAATTGCCAAGGAAAAGAGGGCAAAAAATGTTTTAACAGATAGATAGACATTTGCTATCACAGGAAAAAATTAGGTAATTTAGTTCATCTGTAACACCTAGATCACCAAGAAAATTGAGCTGACATTTATACACACACATTAATTACCAGAGACATGAGCACATCAGAAGAGTTCCCTAGGCTGAAGATGTCCCAAACTGCATGTCCTGGGTACCTGACTTTGGGTGCTGCTGCCCAAGAGACCCACTAAAGAAAAGCTGTGTTTCAGCATAAGGGTGACTGAAGGCACAGCCAGGACTCAAGCAGCAAAGGCTAAAACAGACTAAAAATAACTCCCAGGAAATAGCAAACATTCTGGGGCAAGACTGAAGGGGGATTCTGCTCAAAAGAAGCATGACAATTTAACAATTGAAGCAAAATTATCAGGTTACCTTCCAGCCCCAGCAGCAGGCCCTGGGATGGCAGCCAGCTCTCCTCAGCTGGAAGCAAAACACCAAAGCACATCCCTAATCCCAGGAAGAGGCTCCCAGAACACGGCCAAGCCTGGTTCTTGAGGACATGGGGAAAGGCAAATGGTCCTTGAATTTCACTCAGCCAGTTGTACCTGGACTCACAATTGGCATTGTCTGGGTAAAATGCTGAAGGCAGTAACACAGACAATAAATAACCTTCAGTTCACGGCCAGGGCTACTCAGTGCATGATACTCTGCAGGATTAGGTTAAAACTGCCTCAGACTGAGTGACACCTGCTGGTCTGTCTGGCTGCTCAGGTGCCTGATCCCACCCGGCTGATCTGCTGTGTGAGGCTCTGGGGCATCTCCACAAAACGTGTGCTTGGCTGCAGTACCACTGGCTCGATGAACTCAGTTACACAGCCGAGGAAAGGTTTTATTGCTTCCCTGAAAGTCATGGAAACAAGTAATGATTTATAGTGGTTTATTGATGGTCTGATTCTGCTACCTCAGGAGACTCAGGAGAAGAGTGAACAAAAGACAGGATGCCAACTCATGAGTAGAAATGGAGAAAAAAGATGACACGTTGTTCAAACCAGCCTTCAGAGCAGTGATGATATTCAGGGAGACATTAATGACTGGGAGAAGTATCTGCGGGATTCATCTGTTTGTTTTAACTTTCCCAGGGCAAGTGTTTTTTAGCTGTGGGCTTTCATGTGTATTAGGTGCAATATTATTACTCACAAATCATCAGCTGGAAAGGAGAGACATTATGTCAGAGGAGGAAAACTGACACCCCCAACATTTGATTCAGCTTCACCGGAACTCTGTCACCTCCCTGGTCTTTTTTGGAAGAGTCTGAAGATTTAAGTTCAATGTATCAGAGGTATTTGGCTACTCTGCTCTGGCTGACCACTGCAAGCCGTCAAGACCTATTTTTAGACACATGAATAACGAAGGATTTTGGAGTGGATCCTGAAATGTCCTGAGCCTCAACAGGAATGTGGCAGTGGCACTCAAAGGGGCTTGTTTGCAAGTGTTTGAGTGTTCATTAGCTCTGAGCTCTCCATCCCAGTGTGTGCTGTGAGTCACATCTCCTCTGCCCACAGCCTCCCCGTGGAAGTGGTTCCAACTGGGGGGGTCTGGAGTGGCTCAGCCAGGGTCCGGGCAGTTCCACCTTCTACTGATGTGGCTGTGAGTGCCACAGCCCTGGCACAGTCCCCCTGCAGCCGCCCCAGCCCCCTGCCAGGCCGACAGCTCGGGTCTGTCAGGGAGGTGTTGGGGACACAACTGCTGTCCTTCCTTGGCCGGTCTGTGCCGCCACTCTGAGCAACCCAGGGCTCGGGGCAGTGACTGGAGCTCCAGCTCAGGCTGCCTTGTCCCGTTTGTTTGACTGTGTTCTGTCTGCTGAGACACCAAACTGTCGCTGTGTCCGAGGCTCAAGGGGTCCCTGCCAAAGCACCAGCACAGCTCCAGACCACCAGCATTGGCACGAGCAGTGTCACTGTGCCACATCCCAAGAAAGCAGGGTGCAGTGTCCCTGTGCCACATCCCAAACGAGCAGGGTGCAGTGTCCCTGTGCCACATCCTGCAGTGTCCCTGTGCCACATCCCAAACGAGCAGGGTGCAGTGTCCCTGTGCCACATCCCAAACGAGCAGGGTGCAGTGTCCCTGTGCCACATCCCAAACGAGCCGGGTGCAGTGTCCCAGTGCCACATCCTGCAGTGTCCCTGTGCCACATCCCAAACGAGCAGGGTGCAGTGTCCCTGTGCCACATCCTGCAGTGTCCCTGTGCCACATCCCAAACGAGCAGGGTGCAGTGTCCCTGTGCCACATCCCAAACGAGCAGGGTGCAGTGTCCCTGTGCCACATCCCAAACGAGCCGGGTGCAGTGTCCCAGTGCCACATCCTGCAGTGTCCCTGTGCCACATCCCAAACGAGCAGGGTGCAGTGTCCCTGTGCCACATCCTGCAGTGTCCCTGTGCCACATCCCAAACGAGCAGGGTGCAGTGTCCCTGTGCCACATCCCAAACGAGCAGGGTGCAGTGTCCCTGTGCCACATCCTGCAGTGTCCCTGTGCCACATCCCAAACGAGCAGGGTGCAGTGTCCCTGTGCCACATCCCAAACGAGCCGGGTGCAGTGTCCCAGTGCCACATCCTGCAGTGTCCCTGTGCCACATCCCAAACGAGCAGGGTGCAGTGTCCCTGTGCCACATCCTGCAGTGTCCCTGTGCCACATCCCAAACGAGCAGGGTGCAGTGTCCCTGTGCCACATCCCAAACGAGCCGGGTGCAGTGTCCCAGTGCCACATCCTGCAGTGTCCCTGTGCCACATCCCAAACGAGCAGGGTGCAGTGTCCCTGTGCCACATCCTGCAGTGTCCCTGTGCCACATCCCAAACAAGCCGGCTGCCTGGTTTATCGGCAGCTGTGGCCTCTGGAATAGCAGGTGAATCCCCAGGGACAGGCGGGCACATGCACACACTTTTTATCACATTCTTCTCTCCTGCTGCAGACAACTGAGAAGCTCAGACCGGTGCCCAAGTCTGTACGATGTTTCTCAAACCCTGAATCACACTCTGATAGGATTTTTCCAATTCTCCGAGAAACCGCCGTTCACTCGGAGCACGCCAGCACTGCCGAGCTCGGCAGTCACTGAGGGGTGGGTGCTCACTGGGTGAGCGGTTGAGGACAAACCCGGCGGCCCTCCCCGGGTCACGGGCACCCCTCAGAGGCTCTCCCCGGATCACGGGCACCCCTCGCGGGCCCTCCCCGCGTCACGGGCACCCCTC
>WBNO01023171.1:1311590-1359706 GCA_013400575.1 Peucedramus taeniatus
CCCCGCTCTCTCCGTGCCTTTTCCCTGCTGCCGCCGCCGCCGTTCCCGATCTCCGGTGCCCTCTCCCGCCTCCTGCCACCGTTCCCGCTCCCCCCGTGCCCTCTCTCGGGTCTTTTTCTCCATTTAACGACGCTGTTGTGGCGCTTCGCGGTGGCTCTCGATAGTGGCACCTCAGCCCTGGGCTCCCCGGACCGCCTGTGGCGATGAGAGCCGTGCGTATTTTCCTGCTCATTGAACTCAAAACTTGCTTTGGCACAGGAGCAGCCGAGCGAGCTGGGATCTGCAGGGGAAAACCCACAGGATACACCCCGGTTACGGTGTTTGAGTGGGCAGAAGTGAGGGCACTTTCTCCTGTGAGAAGTCGGCTCCACATCTCACATTCTGGAACACAGCAAGGCAAACCTCCAGGAATAAAGAAAACACTGTTGACATCAATGCCTTCATTTCATAGACAGGCAGAGGTGAAACAGCTGAGCCAGCGCAGGAGTATAAAGTACCTGTATAGAGCCCTGCTGGCAATACAGATCTTATAAAGAATCATAAGACCTTCAACAATGACAGGACCTCAGTGTGACACATTCCAGCTGAAAAACACTCTGCTCTTCCTGGCCTTTGGATTTACAGCAGGTGAGAGATGGGATGGGACACAGTCTGTGTCATGGGCCACCCTCCGGGTCCTCAGCCTTCCCAAGGGCTGCCAGCAGCTCGGTCACTCCGGGCTCCATCCTGCTCCTGCAGTGGCCCTGCACTTGAAGGCTCTCTCCCATCTCTTTGTGGCAGCCACCCATGCCCAGACCCTTGCCCACACACATCCTGGGGGGACATTTCACACAGGTTTCTGTGAGATGAATGTCAAGACAAACCCCACTTACTCTTGTCCACACAGTGACAGAGGGATATTAAAAATGAAAATGAATTTAGGATCATTTAAGGGTCAGTGCAGATGCCACAGAAGAGGATTTTCCACCTGAGAAAGCTGAATTTTGTCCTCCTGTGAAAAAAAGAGTGGCTTCATATTTTGATGTGTAGGAGACCAGGCCCATTCTTCTTCACCAGAGGTACCAGTCTCTGTGCAAACAATAGCACTGTGTGAGTTAACACTTCTCTTGTGTGGAAAAATCATCAAGAAGAAGCAATTCCTGTACCTGAGTCAGGGATAATTTTTTTTTTTAATGGCCAAAGTCCACAGTAGCAGTAAAGTGTCAGACCAAGTAACTTGGTTTTACCAGCTTAATAGTTATTCAGTTAGCTAATAATTACTTCAGTGGCAAGCTTGCTTCCTGCACCATGAGCACTGGGCTCTTTGACAATAGCAACAATCCCAAACTGAGTATCAGCTCAGGTGACCCCTCTGGCATGTTCAGCTGTGTGTTGGGGGGCAGAGCACCCTATGAACAAACCCTCAGGTGTCTTCTTACCACAGTTAAAGCCAGAGAAGGAGGAACCCTCCATGGAGGGATATCTTACACATTCCTATTCCTACATCTCCCTGGTTTTCAAGCTAAAGCCATTTGGTGTGGATTTGGAGGGTGCTGCAGTGCTTTGGGCGATGTTGAAGTTAACAGCTTCCATTTTAATCGCTCAGAAGTGACTCAAAAAGGCTGTGAGCCCTCTGTGGAACTGCATAAAACTCATCAGGGCTGGTTAAATGATTCACAGCTGCAGGTTCATTTTTCTGCTTAGAAAGTTTCTTCAAAAGGAGAGATAAGAAACAGCTCTTCAGAGAAGGCAGTAAAATATTCTCTTTTGGTGTAGTCACCTGATTTTAACACTTTGAATGCTAAAGGGTTATTTTAATGTAGCTGCAGGGCTCTGTACTTGGCATATTGCTGGTTTTCAGTAGATGTGTAGCTGGAAATTGATGTAGCCTCTTTGGTGACCAGTTACCTGCCTGAGCTCTTGCTGCCCTACTTGCAGCTTTCCCAGTGAGCCTGGGTCTGGCACAGTCACAGTGCACATGTTGTTACAGAGCAGCCCCTTCCAAACAAATCTGACCTCGATGATCAGTTTCCATGTGTGGCAGAGCTGTGGCAGATTTGCTGTGCATGGTTCCTGCCCCGTTTGCTTGCAGCCAGTGTTCCCCAGCAAGGGGAAGGGAGCCAGGGGGTGGCTGAGCATCCCAGCAGGAGCACCGGGGAGAAATGCACAAGGAATTGATCAGGCTGTGCTTCTCTTCATGGAAGTGTTTATTGGAGAATAACAATTAAATTCAAGGAGACCTCAAAGTATCCCCTGCTCCTGCCTGGACCGATGTGCCAGGCAAAAAGTGCTGCTGGGACCAGCCATTGACTGCACAAACTGCAGGGAAGCACATGGCAATGAAACAGCATTTGCAGTCAGAGCACATCCATGGCTGACTCCCCACCTGGGTAACCACAGCACTTCTTTATGCAAAGGGCTGAAAGAAGTCAAGACACATGGAGACAAAAGTTTTGGTCATGGGTTTATGTCTGCCATGAGCAGTAGTCTATGCTTTCTTGCAAATCCTCTTGTAAGAGACAATATCATCTCCTTTTCATAACTTAAAAGTTACACAAAACCCAGAGGAGAGACAGGGTGCTGAACCAGTATTTTATTTGACTGCTAGCCCCCAAAGAACATTGGTGGATCAAATCTTACTGTATTACAACCACACAGATATTTTAACAGAGCGTATATTAAAGCAGGAGCATCCAGTGGGAGGTTGTGTGTAATCAGGAGGAAGTTTGACAGACTTTACAAAAACAATCACCTCAAAGAAATGATGTTTTTTAAGGCAGCTCAACATTGCCAGACTGCAGACTCCTACTGAGGAAAGCGCTGCTGCGCAAGGATCAGCGTGAGATGTGCTATGAGGAAACAGTGTCAGCTTTTCATCTGGGAGCAAACCATCCCTTGGAGAGCTGTTGCCAGGTGAGGGATGATGTCTGCCTACTGCCATGGTCAGATGGCAGCCTGTGGGTTTGACCTTGGCCTGCACCATCCGTCCGTTCACACAAGGCTGAGGGATGCTGAGCCATCCTGCTGAAGGATGAGGGGCAAGAACAGACTCTGATTTATTTAGCCCAGAGTAAGGAGTTTGACAGTTCTCTGGGAGTGGGTTGGGATATACATGCAAATTGCATTATTTAATCTCATTGATTAATTCTAATGTAAAGAGAAGAGCATTTGAATAAGTTTTACTAAGTTACAGTAACAATGTTTATTTGCATTTGTGATTGGTTTGTTTCTTTCAAGAAGAGACATCTTGTTTATAGAAACCTCCAGATAGTAACAGTAGGGAAATGCCATTTGCAGTGTCATGGATCCCCAGTTCTCCAGACAGTAAAACACCCAGCATAGCAGTAATGTCTGGTTAATGCTGTAATTTACTTGTAACACAGCATTAAAGGTTTTGGTACTGCCTCTGTGGTGCCAGCTCCAGGCAGGACTCCACTCCAGTGGAACCAAATCAAAGGTTCACCTGGTCAGACCCGATACCTGAGCTGTGGGTATTTGCTCTCTGAAGAGATGTTTCTAATTCCATTTCCTCCCCATAGCATATCCTCTGCAGAGTAATTCCTGCAGATGTGAAGGAAAAGAGATCAGATGAGAGCACAGACCTGAAGCCTTAGTACTGTCAATGCCACTGGGATTTGCAGTGTCCCAAGCCATGCCAGGTCCCTGTCCCAGCTGTATTTGTCCTCCTCCTTCACATAATAACTTAGGGAAAAGCAAGATTAGTGTTACTCTTACTCTTTCCTCCCCTTCAGTTTCTTTTTGAAATACAAATGCATTCTTAGGTCACGTATTTTTGTACCCATCAAAGCATCTTGATTTCCAAATTGAAGCAGCCTTTCACACAGGTCTACAGCTGTGACATGCTGCAGTCTGGGTGGAAGTGCTCAGCTGTAGAGGTGTAATTTTGCATGGGAAGACTGAAGCTCATTTCTTTTTCACTGTCTTTTGAAGCTCAACCCTTTACCAACACAAGGGCTGAGCCAGTGTAGGACACAAAGAAACTGGTTATTTTTTCTGAGAAAGTGGAAAACACAACTTTGTTGGCTTTTCATAGCCATAAGTTGAAGCTGGCCATGTGCTCCATCTCTCTCTAGTGACCCAAACCCAGCTCTGAGACCTGGTGGCTGGCTCTGCTGTGAGCCCCCAGAGCAGCAGCTGCTAGTGCCAGCTGTCAGGCACACACATCCCCAAGAATCCCAGCTATCTCTTGAGTTCCAGAGGCACTGTTTGGACCAGGACCAGCACTGCTGGTGAGCCCTGCCACCAGTGATGTAGCTGGAACACAAGGATCTGTGATTGAGGTGAATGCTGTGGCACATTGTCAGATGCTCAGTTTAACTGAGCAAGGAATACATGACCGTTTACATGTGACAGGTTAAACTTCTTCCATCTCCTGCCTTTTGGGTTGAAAACCTGCAGGTTTGGTTTGTTCGACTGTGATGGAACCAACACAATGCTGGTTCCATCTCAGACAAAGGTGGAACCCCCAGTTCCATAGCTGCTTAAAGGTTGCTGCTGCTGCTGCTGCTGCCCACAGGACAGCTACAGGACAGGGAGACAGGCTGACCCAGTGGGGAAGGGCTGCCAGGCTGGCAGGGAAGCCACCAAGAACACAGTTCTTGAGGACTGGTAAAAAATTAAATTTTATTGAAAGTGAAAATAATTTAGATTTTATGCCAAAGAAATGTCAATTCATGAAGTTAAAGCCCTAACATCTTTACATCAAGCCACAGTGGGCAGCTGGTGTGTGTATAACCAGTGTAACTTCCCCATGTTTGCTTAGACCATGAAAGGCTTTGTGTGCTGTTAAATAATTATTTTCATTTTTGCTGACTGTTCCAATGAAAAATTCACTCAACACCCCTCATTCTGAAGCCCACAAGTGGGCAATTCACCCCTAGAGAATTTTGATACCTGAGAGAACAAGGTCCTGAATGACCCAGTCAAAGGTTGAAGTTTGCATGCTGTGGGCAGAAGGTTGACTTGATGGTCTCCAGAGGCCTTTCCAAACCCATTTTCCCCATGATTTTGCAATCCCTGTGTGCTGCTGCCCGGCTGTCAGGTGAAAGGTTCAGCTTTCTGCCACGATCGGCTGCACGCTGGATATGTCTGTCCTTGCAGAGTTCCTCTGGGAGGCTGCCTGTGCCCTCTGGCTCGTGCTGCTTCTTTTGCAGCGGCAGTTCTCAGCCTTGGCACGCCGGAACAGGGGGGAGATGGGCTGCAGAGCGTGGCCCTGAGCCGAGCTCCTGCGCCGGCACACGCAGAGCAGGGAGCGCAGCTCCGTGCGGAAGCTCTCGTTCAGCCAGCAGTAGATGAAGGGGTTGTAGCAGGTGCTGCTCATGGCGAACCAGTGGAAAGCAAAGTACAGAGCATTGCTGCTGTGGATGGCCCTGCAGGAGATCAGCACCACGTAGCAGTTCAGGGGGAACCAGCACACGGCAAACACAACCACCACCACCATCAGCATCTTCAGCGTCATCTTCTTCTTCCGCTGATGGGCATAGTATTGCTCCATGGTGAGGTCTCCAATGGCGTTCCTCAGCCAGAGCTTTTTGGCCACTATGGTGTATGTGATGGAGATCACAAGCAAGGGCAGAACGTACAAGAGAACAAACGTAGTCAGGTCCAAGTACTTCCAGAAAAGATCAGCAGGAGGAGGGAAGCTGGGGAGGCAGACCATTCGGATGGTTCTGTTCCTGAAGATCAAAGAGAAAGAGCTCTCAATTCCACTACCAGCTGCACACACCTGAGGACAAACAGCTCAAACATTCAGACAAGTTTCAGTACAGGTACAGGTAGCAGAATTCATTTGGTGTCATGGGAAGGTGCTACTTTCAATGGAAAATGTTACTCTAGGTTTGACCTTTGGCTCCAATGAGGATTATCTTAAACACATCCCCAGGAAAAGAAAGAAATCATCCATACTGGCATCTGTGTCCTCTGCTGATGAGGAGGCCCTCTCCCCTGGGCCTGCCCCAAATTACATGGTTGAATCTCTGAGCCCAAAACAACTAATGAACAAGCCTGGAAACAATTCCATCAATTGTCATTGTCCCTTTGTGACAGACACAGCACCCATGTGAAGGGAATGAAAACTTCTCTGTTTCACCACCCTTTCTGCTCTAATAACATGGATGGAGGAGGGCTTCTCTGGGGCTTTGCAAACATCATACAACAAAAAATATGTAAATGTCTTACCCAATATAAAACCTTGTCAGAGTCTGATAAATGGCGTGTGGCAGTGAGAAACAGCTGGCCATAACCCAGATGATGATGATGCAAATCCCTCCTTTCACCATGGACATGCGTGGCTTGAGAGGGTGCATGATCACCTGCAGAGAAAAATGACTCCTGAGGATTTACAGCATCTTGGTCGCTCTTTAAGCCCCATGTTGCATGTGACATGCAGCAGCAGTTCCCCATCTCTTCAGTGTTAAGAGGCAGAGAGACTCACTTTATAGGACTTCAGGGAGCACAAGGGCTGGGAAATGCATGAAGTTGTGCATGTATTGGGTGTTACTGCTGGCCCAGAGCCTGAGCAGAGAAACACATTCTGTGTGACCCATCAGCAGGACTCCAGAGACCATGGTAATGAGATCTCTGTTGAGCTATATGCACTGGGGAGGATTACCTTAGGCAGTGAAACAATAATTAAAAATAGACCTATCGTGTCATCCAGATGACCTCTTGGCTGATGAAGTCTTTGGTATTTTATGCATGTCATTTCTAGTCTCATTATAAATACCTACTTAATCAAGTTGTACAACTCCCCCACAGTGTCTGTCTGCTGTGGTATTTCTCAGGATTAGCAATATCTGTAGAGGCAAGTGTTGGTTTCTCTTTTGTACAGGACATCTCCTCACTTCTCTCTTTATCTCCTTGGGCCATACTAGTTCATTCCAGCCCTGAGGAACCCACTCCACTGAATTTAAGGGCATGTATTGTTTGCTCTTAATTAAACAAACACTTCTTGATACCCAGCCATGCCTTGCAATCAACCCAGAATCTACCGATTAAATAAACCACTGCCAAAGTGCTTTGGTTTCAGGAGCTGTAGTATTGCACATGAAATGGGCAGACTGTCAAACTCTTTGTAGTAAAAAAGACAGAAGTGGGTGATCAATGCTCCGGCAGTCCCCGTGATTCTCTCTGACACCAGGTGGAGCCAGTTCTTGAAGTTCATCCAGCCACGGCATTTATCACGTGAAGTTGCTTTTCTGTAGCAACTGTTTCAGTGACTCCAGCACTGCAAGAAATCCAGTCTGCCTGAGAGCTCACCTTGCTGGATCTGGCCTCCGAGCACTCAGCACTCCTCAGCTAAATTACAAACTCTGCTTCACTTCAGGAAACCCTTCAGTCTGTACTGATTGCTTGACTTGAAAGGTTTTCCTGGCTGGTAAGTATCAGGGCTGGAGGAGGAGAGAATTTCTTGTGTTGACTGTATGAGTTAACATAGTTCTTACTGTTTCCAGCCTTAGGCAAGGAATGGGGCAAGTGTCAGAACAGACAGACTCTCATAAATCTGTGTGGAGAGATCGTTTGGGCTGGCTGCTTGAATTCAGCACTCATCCCCACCCTGCTGGTGGGGCTGTGCTCTGAGGCAGAGCTGAGGAGGGCAGGGAGCTGACGAGCCCAATGGCCCAGGCAGAGCGGGGCTGGACCAGGCTGTCTGGCACTGATCTGAGGTTTCCAATATCTCCAAGGACAGAGACTCCCTCTAGCCACAGCCTCTCTGGAGAGCCTGTTGCAGTATTTCATCACCCTCACTGTAAAAAGCACGAGTGTTTTGTCCACTGCCATGAAAGCTGGAGTTCTCCCCTCTGCTCCCTGAGTCTCAAGACAGTGCAGGTTTCCAGGTACTGGGATTTGAGGAGGAAACAATTGTATATTTAGCACATTATTTTCTAGCAAACACAGGGGCGGTGTCTCCAGCATACCTGGTGCCGGTCCAGCGCAATGGCAGCAAGGGTCAGCACAGACACGTGGACAGAGCAGTACTGGACAAACCGGCTGATGTGACACATCAGCTTTCCAAAAACCCAGGTGCTGCTCACAAACCTCACCTGCAGAACAGACAACATCAGATTAAGAGAAGTACTTGATGAGAAGCAAATTGGCTTCCCAGGTGCTCAGTGCAGAAGAAATGCTTTAATACAGCTTCCTGAGGCTTTGGAGGTGCTTTATCCTCAGTTTTTCCTAGGGAAACAGTGGCTGTGCAAGAGGGTCTCAAACTGAGGTGAGATTTACTGCACTGTGCAAACCAGTGGCTTGAGCAGTGCTCTGTGTATGTTGTGTACATGTGTACACTTGTACATTTACCATGGTCCTTCTGGAGCACATAAAGAAATCTTAGCTGTGCTCCCCAACGAGGCTCTGCAGGGCACACTAGGTGCCTCCCAGAAAACATTATACCTTTGGACATGTGGATGCTGAAAGCTGCATGGTCTCCAAACTCAGCGAGAGAAATCCATGGAACCCATCTCACCTGTTCCCAGAGAGATCTTACTGATGATGGCTTTTCTGCAGAGGAGAATGTGCCAAATTGCCTCATTCTCTTGTTATTCCTGACTGTGTAATATTAATTACAAATTAATGTCACTCATTTTGCTGCAGATTGAGCTAATTTGAAGCAAAGTATATTTACTACAAAGCATATGTCCACAGAAAATTACTCAAGACTAGCTAATCTGTTTTCAATTAGTCTAATTAATTTCCCTGCAGGGGTGACTCTTGCAGCACTGACTGTCACTGAACTAGAGCAGTGTGCTGGATCTCTGGAGCTGGTGTAAAGCTCGTTCCTGAGAGAGCTGATAGAAATTTAATTATACGTGCCTAGTGTATGGCTGTTTGTGTGCAAACACACAAGAGGGCACCAGGCTCTCCCTGAAAAAATTACGGGATGCAAATCCCATCAGAGTAAGGCAGGGAAATCTCACCAAAGAAACAGCATCAGTTTAAGAAAGGGTGAATTCCAATAGCTAATTCAAGCCCTGCTTTTGGAAGGCTGAAGAGCACTCTGGGCAGGGATGAAGCAGGAGGATTTTGAACAGGAATACTGGGTCAAATCCAGGGGCAGAGTCCTGTGTACATGGCATTTATAGTCTGTGACAGTGGGGCAAGAAATTAATCTTTAATTTTTCACACCTCATTCATTTAATATTCCTTTATAAATTATATTTTTTCAGTCATTGAAAATAAAAAAAAAAAAAGAACTAGTAGCCCCAGGAAACACCATCTGTAGTGTCTGAAGGAGGGACATGCCACCAATACTGTTCAGTGCAGCCTAAGCACTTCCCTGAGATGTTGCACAGGGACTGACCTGGCTCATGTTGTTTCCATAGGAAACCAGATATTAGTTGGATTTTCTCATTTCAAACTTGTCCCCACTTCCTTCCCCATCTACAGGAAAAAGGGCTCCCAGATCTGTGCCTTGCCCAGGCAGAGGGGGAAAGCTGCAGCAGAGTGAACCCTGCAATGGACTACGAGGTAGGGGTGTGAGCCCCCAGCTCCACTTGCCCAGTTTTTGGGGGGTGTTTGGGATGGGGGCCATGACTGCACCCTCTCCAGAAGCCAAAAGGGGAAGGGGGGAAAAAGTAAATCTGGATACCAGCCTGGTCCCAGCCCTTCAATCCCAGTGCACACAGCTGACAGGCACACACAGACACCAGCAGGCACAGCTGGACAGGGCTCACCAGTGTGAAGGGGGTGTTGAGGGTGGTGATCATCACGTCAGCAACGGCCAGATTTACAATGAAGAGGTTGGTGGCAGAGTGCATCCTCTTGTTCTTGATGACCACGTGGCACACCAGGATGTTGCCAAAGAGAGAGATGCAGATGATCACGGAGTAGGCAACAATCAGCAGCGTCTTCACTGTCCGGCTCTGGGACTCTCCCTCGTACTTGGCTCCGCTATCAAAGTCCCCCAGGTCCTCCAGGTTCAAGTCACTGTGGAAGAAGGACTGGTTAGGGAAGCCGTACAGTGCAGAGAAGAAGTTGGTCGTGTTGTGGTTCTCAGCTCTCCAGAAGGGCTTGGGCATGTACTGCAAGGGGAACCAGGTGTGCTGTCTCATGGCTGGGTCAGCAGAGCCCTGGTCCAGCCACACTCGTCAGCGCCTTCTGCCAGCTCAGCTGCTAAAGCCAGTGGTTGCAGGAGGGAACACACACACTTGCCTTTTAAAAATCTGCCCCATGTTTGCAAACTTGAGAAAAGTGTTGATAAATGGGTCCTTCTGCCTGTGCTGGGGACACATCAGCTTCACCTCAGAGGCTCCCTGTTGGCTGTCCTTCTTAAGTCCCATATGTCCCCCTCAGAGAAGCTGATTCAGAGGCTGAAATATCAGAGATCCCCAAACACTTTCTCTCTGCACCAAGGAAGAAATCTTAGTTAATATTTCCTTTTGGTCACTGTTCTTCAATTTGCAACTTATCCTTGGAAATCTGCTTTACTGATTCTCCACACAGTCCTTAATCCATCAGGTTTCTGTTTCCCAAGAGTTTTCAGAGCTTGGCAGAAACAAAAAAGCAAGGGCTGTCCTTCGCTTTGCTTTTCCCCCTCCAAGTATCTCTGACTACTCAGTGAAGCAGCTTTGCTCAGCAGCAGAATGGTCCCTGTGTTCCCTGTGATATACACAGTTGCCAGATGACACACTGCACAGGAAGGAGCCAATGGCAGATCTCTTCCCAGTTTTTCCTGAGGTGTATCACAACCCACACGTGGGCAACAGCACAGCCTGACATGTGCAGATCCAGAGAGCAGCAGAACGCAGATGGAGGGTGGATGTGCTATGATCTTCCCTGTCTGCTCTCTGCTCTTCTCTGGACACCCAGCACAACAGCTACATGGGGGTGTAGCATCTTCACTACTTTGTGGCACCTCTCCTTCTCTTCATCCCAGAGTTTTAGCAGAGAACATCTGAGGGCCTTGTGCTTGGCCCCATCCCCTTCCTGCTCTCATGTGGTGCAGAGGATGGAGTGAAAAGTGAAATGCAATCTGACAATAAGAGCAGCAGCCCAGCACACACGGGGGGTACCCAGGATGGCCAGCTGCACCCTCTGCACCCCAGCTGGGCTGGGGTCTGTGCTGAGCCCCGGGGCATTCAGGCACCTGCTGGCATCTCTGCAGCAGCCTGGCAGGGGCTGCAGGAGCACACAGGGCTCTGTCCCTGGGCTCCTTTGCCATGTCCCCTGCCATTTCCCTGCTGGCTTCTTGCAGGGTGAGGGGGCAGAGCAGCACTGGCTGTGCACACATGAACCCAATGGCAGTGAGATGTCCCAGGTGCCAGAGGTGGGTGACTCTCATCCCATATTCCTACAGAACAGATTTATTCTCTTGCAGGTACAAACACTTCAGCAATCACATGCTGGTTTGCTGCAGTTATTATTTACTTGCAAACATTCTGAGCTGCTCAAAGCAGGCTTTGGGGTTCATCATGCCTTGGTGCTAGCTCCTCTCAGTTGGACAGACAAAGCAAGGGAGAAATGTACTTTTGCCAAGCCATCCAGGTGAATTGTGCCACCCTTTGTTTCTGTAGAAGATTTTTGGCTTTCACATGTTGACAGTACTTGAGACACAAATTATTGGAAATTCTTTCATTTTTGTGAGATTATTTAGCATTCTCCTTGTTTAGCTCTTTTGAAAAGAAATGTCAGATTGCTGAAATATCAGTTGAGATGCATATCTATCTTCTGAACAGATCTAATGTGATCTAATGTAATCTCATCAGCAGATCAATATTGACAAGGCCAGAGAAATCAGAGCTATGGTATAAAAATTCAGATCCTTGAGAACATGAAAACATCAGATTTCAAGCATTTTCACAGGTCATTGCCATGGTTCATCACCTTTGCTCATGGAGGCCAAGGGGGCTGTTGGGAACAAGTCCCTGAGCTCAGTGGGTTCATGGAATCTTTCCTGTACTTCCCTCCAGGGGCTTTTTCCTGCCTGACAGAGAGAAGTGAGATAATTCAGCAGTCACACTCATTGTACAGCATGTAAAAGCATCCAGGGTCAAGGCTGCTTGCACTTGCACCTGAATTTAAGCTAATTTTAAGGAAATGAGTTCTAAAGACATGATTCATCTCCACGATTGGACAAAATTTAATGATGAGGCAAATCATAATAGCAATGGAGATTTTCTCCGCAGGCTGTTACTATAGGCTCAGCGGGTACACGCATTCAAATGCTTGTCCCTGTCTGCTCCCACGAAGATGTACAGAAAATGCTTTCATGACTGGAGTATTGAGCTCAAAAATGGAATAAAATTGTCCACACAGGTTCCTGCAGATTGCTATATTTCATATTTATGAGGTATGTAAAGACTTCACAAGAGGGCAGATGAGAAATCCTGTGAACCCGACAGCACTGTGTTAAAACTTTTCCTAATGCAGATATTCCCATCATGCTCCAACTGTGGGTTTTTTGGCTTCTTGCCTTGGTCTTCTCCCTCCATCCTTCCCTGAGCTCCACTCCTGATGCTGAGTGTGGGCTTCCCATGTCATCAGGAAAGGAGGTGAGAGCTGCTGGAGATAAAGTGCTACTCCACTTTGGATCTGCACTCAGGACACACAGAGCTGAAGCCCAGAGCACCCACCAGGAGTGTCCAGCCTCCAAGAGAATCCCCTCTCCTACCAGCTGGGAGCTGGGCCACAGGAAGCGAGGAGAAGGGATCCTGGCAAAGCCTAAACCAAGGTCTGCTGGTGCAATAATCAGATTTCTGGATTGAAAAAGAAAGTGTCTCTGCTCTGCCATTCAGAGCTGAAAGCAGACAGGAAGTTTCAGTGCCTGAGCCTCATCCAAAGGGAGAAAATTCAACAGCTGAAATTGTCAAGTACAAATGAGGAAAATTCAATTCAATGTGTTTGTTGCACCATGCAGCTTCTTGCAAGATTTCTCTGCCCTAGAGAGTTTCATAGTTTACCCTTTTCTACGTTAAATAAAAGTTTGCTAAATAACAGAAACAACAAGAGCTATAGAACAACCCCTGAAGTTTTATTTCACTCAAATGGTGTGTTAGAAATAAGGGTCTGACAATCCTCATATACCATGAATCTGCAACTTTTTCTTTTTTCGTATTTGCTTTAATACACTTGGGACACTGCATTCTTCTTCACTTCCAATGATTAGTTCTGCTTTTATGACTCAGAAAACGTCATAAAACCAGGATGAACAGGCACAGCATTTTCCAGGACATTTCATGGACTTGATGATAAGAGTAAATAAACCACATTTGGTGATAACAGAGTGAATACCCAGTAACACATTAAATAAAACAGCTCTGTAATTGAGACAGGTGCTAACTATTCAAAACCACTCTATACAGAATGCCTTTCTGTGCAGGGGAGCCAAGGTTTGCTCCTGGACAGGGAAAGATCTGCTCAGCTCACAGCAACACGAGGGTCACCTGTGTGTTCCTCCATCCCACTCACATCACTCACTGCGTGCTCCCTCTTGATATATGAGAACCATTGCAGCTATAATCCAGCTTTTACTAAATATTTTCACTTATTAAGGGCAGGCTTTTGGGCAAAATAATAATGTTTACCACTCTTAATGTAGTAAATTTACCAGTCTCAATGGCTTTTGTTTTTTCCCTGAGAAAAATCCCTCTTTGTGGGGAAAAATGCGGAAGGAAGGCGCTAGACACAAACTGTCTCTGCCAGATACTGAATTGCATCCCCTTGAAAGAGTATTTGAGCTTTTATTCTCAGAGCTTTCTTGGAGGCAGTGTAATTGGATTCTCATGCTGCAGACAGACAGAAGGAACAATCAATGGAGGACACGTGTGGGATACCAGGGTGCTGATGCTTGACTTAGGAGCTGGAAATAACTCCTTCAAATATGCTAGACCAGCCTTTCTGCAGTGAAGCCTGACATCTAAATTATTCACAGTGAACTGGAACATTGGGGAGGAGCTGCATGGCCTTGGATCCAGCTGCTGTACTGTGAAGGACCACGTCCTTTCCTAGAGAGCAGCCTGGGTTAGCTGAGTGTCCCTCAGCTGGCAAGGAAGAACTCTCCAGAGCCAGAGAAGAGTCAGCTCTAGCTCAATACAAGGTACCTGACAGTTTCACCACGACTTCTCTACTGTAGCTGCAATTATTTCTAATTCCAGGTGTCAGACACCCAGAGAGGACCAGCTGTAGCACACACAGCAAAGCACTTGAGGAGGGTAGAGGCATGTTGTTCTCAGCTGAAAGGACAAAGTTCTAGTCTAAAAGTTCAAGTTATTCCCTATGACTATCAAACGGCTGTAAAGTAATAGTAATAGAGCTGCCAAGAGAGTCTCTATTGACTCAGGACAGGGAATTTGACATGTACTAAGCCAGAAGATTGGCTCTTGGCAAAGGCTCAGCAGATACAGAGGAGACAGGACATACAGGGGAGTTGACATGGCAGCTGTCACTCATGGTCCCTCAGGAGTGAGCACTGCCAGGTTCAGGCGATGCTGGGGGTTTTTCACTTTCCAGAGGATTCAATACCAGGAGAAAAAGCCAGATGGGTTGTTCCAGAGCCAGCTGACACTGGCAAAGGCTGGGGAGTTGCTCTGGAAGCCTCTGTCAAGCCTTTTTTCCTTAGTTTGAAGGGAACGTCTCTGGAAGAAAAACTACTTTGAAGTTTCAAAAAATAATAAAAAAAAAAAAGCCAGTCTGACTTTACTAGCAGCTACAAATGTTCAAACAGGAATCAAGAGCCAGGGTTCTTGAATAAGTGATGCAGAAGATAAAATATTATTTGAAAGGAAACATTTCTGAAGACAGGGCTGCCATGAGCCCTGAACATACAGTCCCAGAACCTACCCATGAGCAGCAGCTTTGTTTTTCAGAGTGACTGGAGAATTGGTGGTGTTCTGCAGGTTGTATTCTGAAAATGCTGGTTTTTTACTGAAAATCTGAATGAAAGCCAGGACATAAATGCAATCACCAACAATCTGAAATTTTAGCTATGGACAATACATTTTATCTCATTCAATTTTAAAAAATTAAAAATACCTTGCTATATTTCAGAAGCAAATACTTCTCTAAAATAATAACATTTCCAACTTCAGTCTGTCAACCCAGAGTTCAGTTTCTGAGTTTGGGGTCTTGGTAGAGAGCTGGAGGAGGCAAAAGCCTCCAGGGGACATGTCCCTGTGCAGGGTTCCCTCAGGGTGGGCAGTGGTGGTCGATGACAGTGAGAAGCAGAAAATTTTCTCATCTCAGGTGTGGGGAGATCAGCTCTGGAAGCAGCTCAGCCAAGAGATCCCTCCTCACCTCCACCAGCCAGCACTCATCTGCTCCACAGTGTCCTTCACATCCTTCCCACTGTGGGCATCTCCCACTGGGATTCTTTTGCCCTTAAAGCATTCACAGCCTTTTTCAGTGCCTCTTATTCATTCTTGGATTTTGTTTTTTCTTTTTTATTTCTTCAGATATTTCAGGGGCTAAGTTTTGGAAACACTGATGATGATTCCAGTTTAGGTTGGTTTGCATTCCTAGTATGAAAAACATATCTTGCATTCATTCCCTTCTCTCTTTTCAACTGCTTTTTATCTGACTGCTCCAGGAAAAGCAGAATTAGCCACTGCTTTGTTTTCTCTCCTTACAGCCCCAGCTGCACTCACTACAATTCCTGGCTTACAGGGGAAAAAAAAATTTACATCTACTTTTTCCTTTAGATACCAGATGCCACGTTCCCAGATGATCTGTGAATGCCCACAATCTCTTTTCAACATCCAAAATTTCAGGGACAGAGGCACTACACACCCTGAAGACAAACCTCTCTCTGGCACACCGACACATGGGCGCCCCTCCTGAGAGCCCTCCTGACTCCGTGGGCTCCAAAAGGCTCCTTGGCAAGCTGCAGGAATGATGTCAGTGCTCAGAAGTGAGCTCCAAACAAGGGCTGTAGCTGGAGGGAAGCTTGGCAGGATGCCTGCTAAGTGCAGCAGGGGCACAGCTGGTGCTACAGGGGTTTTGACCATTTCCCAGCTAAGCCCTACCACCCCGTGCCTCAGCACCTCTTCACAGAGATGGAAACCAAGTGCAGGACTCAGAATGAAATGCACAGCTCCACTGCTGCCCCTGTGATGGCCCTAACAGCTCATTCCTCTCACTGACCCATTTCTGAGCACAGACCAATTGCAGCACAAAACCAGCCACTCTTATGGTACCATCAGCTGAAACCTCCCAAAATTGTGCTGTTATGTAAAATTACACAGCTGCTACCTTCTCTCCTCAACATCCCAGCCTTTCTTCTCTCTGACTGTTTCCTGGAGCTGGGGGAAGCCAGGTGGGTGGTATCAGCACTCAGTTCATGGAAACAGAGAGCCTCAGGAGGAGCAAAAATCAGAGCCCAAACTGCTGCTTCTCAGGTTTGGCTTTGGGTAATGTAGCAGGAGGTGGTCTCAGAGCAGTTCTTCCCAGCTGAGAGCAGAAGCTGCCAGAAACCACCCACCACACTCCTGCTGTGGCACCACTGTGGCCCATAGCTCCCACCAGGCAGCTCCATCCCAAAGTGAGGGGGCTGCCCTGAGCTGCTGCTCCAGCACAGTGCAGGTGGCAGCAGCTTGGTCTTGAGGGACTCTGTGTAACATTTGGATTTGAAAGAAAGCTGGGAAGAAAAGAAGTGTCCAGGAAGAGATGTTTGTTTGAGCTGGTCCTAAAGATAAAGAGATACTAGAAAAACCACAAAATCCTTTGGAAGTATCCTTTTTCCTTTTCAGTCTGAGGCTTCTGGTCTCAGTGTGTCTCCTGCTGGCACCAGGATACAGGGCTGTGGCACTACCCCCTGCCCTGGCACAGCCCCCTGTATGGGGGAGACTGCACTTTTTTCAAAGTATCACCAGTAATCTGATGAGGTGACTTGGCAACGGTAGGGGATTACAGGGAGTGCTTATAAAAATTACTGTGCAGCAGTATTTTTAAGACAGAAGAGTGAACATCCAGGCTGAACCCTGCTCTCTGCTCACCACCTGCCCAGGGGGAGCTTGGGGCACCACAGCCTGAACTCCCCACTCACCACCTGGGCACCTGGGAGCTGTGGCCATCAGGATACTTCCAAGGAATGGGGTGCACTGACCCCTCCTGCAGCTCAGCCTGAGCACATGGCCAGCACCTGTCCTCCCTGCTGCTGCCCCCAGCACTGCTCTGCTGACCCTCAGGTCAGTGACAGCACCAGGCACCTCTGCAGTCCCAACACCATCACCCCATCAGTCTCAAACTCTTACCCAGTAAATCACTTTCTCCTTTAAAACCTTTCCTGAAACTTTTTTCATTTCCAAGTTACTGATATTTTAAAGTTCTTGTCTATACTGTAAATTGACAGTGATCAGCAGAGTAGAAATTATTTGGTCTTGTTTTTTCCCCAGCACACAACATCCCACATTCCAGAAACACAAATACATTGCAGAAGAATTACTTAGAAGTGAAAGTGTAGTGAGACAGCCTTTGTTCTTCTTTATTTCTCTGCAACAAGAATGGCAAGAGTGAGTGGGGAAAAAAAAGAAAAAAAAAAAAGAAAACAAAAGTCAACTTCACCCAGCTAAAATAAGCAAGAGACAAGAACATCTTCATGTGTTCCCTGTTAAGCAGAAGGAACACAGCTCAGCCAGACCCACTGGCAAGTGCTGAACCATTCAGTGTCCTGGAAGTAACAATAAAGGAAAAAAATGTTCTGAAGGACAGATAAAGCCATTCCAAGGGACTGAATCACAGAATGGGAGTTCCTTGGTGCAGGGAAGTGTGTGCTAGGGAAAGAAAAAAGTGCCTGAGTCAAACTACCCTAAAGGCTCTGCTTGATGAATCAGCCTGATGAGACCTCACCTGCTTCCAGAACATATTTCTTAAGGTAATGTCATTTATTTCTTTAATACTGGTGAATCTCAAGGAGGAACAATGCCACCAGGGCTGCAGTCATCATCATAATTATTTTCCTTCAGAGACTACCATTGTTATCTGGGCTCTCAGCTTGAAAGAAATACCTGAAAGGAGATAACTGAAAAAGAGAAAGAAATAAAGTTTGAGGCTGTATTACCTCTTTTCCAACAGTCGGAATTTGAAAAGAAATACAAAAGTCGATGAGAGGTTTTCTGTGTGAGAGGTTTTCAACACAGACTACAAATTCCTACATTTTTTTTATTTTCTGCTGCTGTTTACTTAAAGTAAGGACCTTCTCCTTAGGCTGGACAGACTTGGGCATTAATCAAACACAGGCAGCTTCTCTGAGGACTTCCATGTCCTCTGGTCATCAATAGATTACAGCTGCAATTGCATCTGTCCTGAAATCAGTTGTGGGGGAAGAGGGCGAAGATGCAATTTGAGAGCCAAATAATCTAATTTGGAAATGTTTCTCTCCAATCACTTCTTAGTGATTTGGTTTGGGTGATTACACATCACTCTGGAATGGGTACACTGTGTAACAAGGGAGAAATACAGGAGGGGGAAAAAAAGAAACAGGGAGAAAAAAACCCTGACATCCCAGCAGCTCCAAAGGTGCTGAGGACTGACCCAAACCACAGAGAAAAACACCTAATTTCATAAAAGTAGCTTAGAAGTTTACACAGCTATTCCTGTCTTTAGCTCTAATCCTGATTCCTTTGAAATGAATGGCATTCTTATTGTTTGTGTTTTCCTAAAATTTCCCAGAACTTAGCCCCATGAAAATTTCAAAATAATAAGCTGTTTGGGAACAGGCTGTCTCCTTTCAGCACCTCTAACACTGGCCAAAAAGGTTTTATGAACCTGTGTACCTGATTTGCACATAAATCTCACCTCCAGAAGGTATTATGAAATTTTAATTATAGTCCGTCTGAAGCAAAATGGCCCTGAATTACATCCAAACTTCTCCCATGCTGAGCAGAGGATTTTGTGCCTGGCAGTTTTACAAACCTCTTCTGCTGCTAACTTAACAGAATAACACTCAAAAACCTTGAGAGACCCAAGTGGAAGTGGCTATTAATTACAAAGGTTCAATTATCAACAACAACACCTGAATTGCTGAACCTCAGACCTAGCACAGCATGTCTCCATAACCAAATTTTGTCTCTTTCTGAATCACTGGAACATTTGTATGAGTCAACCTGAAGGAAAACAACCAGCCCTGCACACAAAGGATGCCTTTCTGTCCTCTGATCCATAGTGCTGCTTTGACCCATGCTGGGCAGGGACTTCTGGAGCCACTGCTGAGCAGCTGGAGCTGCTGGAGGGTGAAGCAGTTGTAAGCATAAGCAGCCAGCCAAATTTGCAAGAAAATTGAAAACGTCCCCGTGTGTGTGAAACAAAAAAAAGAAACTACTTCTGCATAAGCATTCTGTTTAGGATGCTTTGTTTGCTGTAGTGTCTTCTTGCCACAGAAAAGCAGGCAAAAGCAGCCCTGAATCTCTGGCCACCACCTTGCTCCATCTGTTACTAATCAGCATCTAGGACAATATTACTTTTTTCCTGTTTCTGTGCAGCCGAATTCCCAGAGCTTACACACAGGACATGGAAGGTGTGCTAACGTCTGTGCTAAATGCTCTGACAGCAATGAAAACATCTCAGGCTTTTGTGAGGAGCATCAGCACAAACATAAATGTTTTGAGAGTGCATTGGCAAGGGCTGGGGGTGGTGACCCAGGCCTGGAATCCACAGCACTGGGCTGGGGCCACAAACACCAGATAAACAGAGGAGGTTGGTGCTGCCAGGGCAGCAGCCACGCACACAAACTGCAATTCACATTTCTGACTGAGGCTCCTTCGGGACCCTCCTTCCTCACAAAGCCCTGATTCCCCTCAATCAATTCACATTCCCTCTCTGTGCTGTGCTCCACAGCCTGGGCTGATCACGTTTGCCACAGCCAATATCACTGTGACACACACCCAGGAGCCAGCGAGGGGCTCACTCAGCAGGAACAGAACAAATTACTTCTGTCTTCACAGAGGTTTGGCATCGAAATGTCAAATGGAACAGGTAGACAACCTGCCAAAAAGATTCTTTCTTATCACACAAAACAAACCAGAAGTCCAGCTGAGCTCTGTCATGTGTGGGATTGTGCTCTGCAGTCAGGAATTTGTTGTGCTAGGTATGAATCCAGTTAAGGTTTGTTGCCCTTCCAGTCCACACTGTGACATTTATTTGCCATCATCTTAAGATATCCAGGGATTCACTGACTCTCGGCCATTTGGTTTAGTAATTTATGTATCTTTAGCCTACAGAAAGCTGGGTCATGACTGTCAGCTGGCAGGACAAGGACAGACCCAGAAAGGTGCAGGACATGTTCAGAATGTGCTTTACAACTTACAGGCCTGTTCCATCAAAATCATCATCTGCTCTCTGCTCCCAGACTCTCGGTTACAGGACGTACCTGCACACGTCCAGGCACAAACAGGCACAAGATCCAGATGTGGCATTGCCATGGCAACACACTTGTAAAAGGAATTTGCTGTTTTTCTGAGATTCACTCTTTATGGAGAAGCAGCAGTAAAGCTGAGTGTTGCAGATGACTCAAAGAATTGTTCAATGAAGCGTGTAGAGCAGCACCAGGAGACCCTGGCAGAGGTGGTCAGTGGGACAAATCCTGGTGGGTAGGCAGGGATGGAACCCATAAAGGAGCTGCTGTCAAGAATCACTACTGAGGCAGTGAGGTTATGGAAGGATAGATAAATAAAGCAGCACAAAGCAGCCTAGGGAAAAGGATCCACAGGAAAGCCCTAACAGAGCATGACTGTGTAGCTAAAGAGCTGTCAGAGGTCACAGATCAAGTGCAGGAGCCACGTGGCTCAGGACACAAGAATTTGATTGTATTGATTAAATATGGCCAAAGTCTGAGAAGTTGTTTGGTTTGATTTGGCAATATTTGGGCAAACTGAAATGAGAAGAATTTTAAATCTTGGCTCCATTTCACTTGGCTATTTAAAATCCCCCAAATTAGGATATTAGTTTGTGTTTCAGCAATACTGACATCCCCCTGGGTAAGAATGAAACTGCTGTCTGAAACGTGGAGTGAAATACCAACATCATCTACTGCTATTTAAATTCTTAGAAAATTAAGGAGCAGCAGCAATTTACTCCCAAAGCCTTGTGTAACCTTTTGAGATGCCAGCTCCTTCCTAACAGGCCCTGAGGTCACAGCATGTAGGCATCAACCATTGTGCTAAGTGATGCCCCTGGGCATTTCAAGCACTGTGTTATTGTGGCTCAGCTTGATTCCAGATCCTTCCCCACAGCCTCTCCACTTGTAACCAGTCTTCAGGCTCTCAACTTGACTGAAGATGATAACTTACACTGACAGTGATTTATCTGAATTTCTTAAAGCATTAAAAGCCTAGTCTCCCATCCTGTATCACTGCAGACAGTAATTTGATGCTCTGCTAGATGATCAAGCTTTTGGGAATTTGCTGGCTAATGAAACACTGCTATCAGTTTTATCAAATCTTTGTAGAGCTTCACCCAAGGGAAATCACATAACTCAGCCACAGCACCAGCAATCAATTTCCCAGGAGGGTCCTCATAAAGCAACTGTGAAACCTGGTATTTTTACACCTAAAATTTGCAGTTCTGCCATAAGTCTGTGGGTGGCACTCACTGAGGATCAGAACAGGACCCAAGAGGATCCATTTCTGAGCTGTGCATCTGGAATATTAACAAAGGCATACAAGCCATGGTTCCTCACCCACTGGGCTACTCAGACTGGCAATTAGCAATGTCAAGGGATCCTGGTCAGTTCTTCCAGGCTAACCCACAAACACCCCCAAACTAAAAATCTCTAAAGGCTGGAGAGAGAGAACCATGAGCCACATTCAATTCTGACACAAGACTTGCAGCCAGACCTTCAGAGAGAGCAAGGATGGGCAGGGAGGTGGAAGGAGGAGCTCACAAGGAAAGGGCAGCTTGGACTTGGGTGGCAAATTCACTTAAAGACAATCTTTGGCCCTTCCCAGGCAGCTGCATTGAGTCTGTGCCAATGACTGGAGAAAGAGACAAACTCAAACTTCAGTTACTGTGGGCTCTAATCCCAGCCTAAAAGGTCGATGTATTTTTTTTTAATAGTTTCAGTCATACCTCGTGAAAATCAAATTAATCATTCTGATCACATCAAAACAGCTTTGTGAACTGAAAGGATAATTTCCATTTTCCACTGTGAAGACTTTTCAAAAGAAAGGGGGTAGCTTTGACATAAATCTCCCTCAGATATTCAGAAAGTAGAGCTGGAATGTCTGTTTCAGCTTTATTGAAGCAAAATCTTTCAGTCAGGAAATGTGCATTGACTTTTTTTGTGAAACGAGATTACAGCTTAAAGGCATGACATGCCTTCAGCAGTGGGAAATGGTTTTAAATGCTCAGCTTTGCAAAGAGCTACATGTCTAAGAGTGTGGCCAGACCTTGGTACAGGTCAGGAGGCAGCCACAGAGCTGGCAGTGGGCAACAGGGCCCCTCCTGTGCAGCTGTACAACCTATGAGGCCCCTCCCTCGAGGTTTTACAGTCCTTGGGATAAGGTATTGTACACTGGGCTGGTGCAAAAATGTGCATGTATCCATGAACATCTGTAGGCAGGTTTATAGCAGCATGATCTTGAACATCGGGGCCATTGAGCAGATAAATCAAACAGCAGCTCTTCCCAAGAAAAATTACTTCTTTTGCATAGAGAAAATGAAGTAGAAAGGAAGTTTTCTGGGGTCACATGCCAGCTGTAACCTACTGAGTTGTATTTTCACAGAGTATTGATGAAAGGAGGTTGAAGATTGTTTCAGCACTAACAAGCTCTTCTGGCCCTGCTGGAGCACTGCAGTGCTCACCAGCTGAGCAGCCACCTCCTCATACCCATGCTGCTCTCACTCCTTGGGTTTTTTTGATATTTAACAAATTGAGAGTCTGCAAATTGGACTAGTCACAATTCTCATGTTCAGCCTTGTACAAGAGGCTCAGTTTGGATAAGCCCACCCAAATCTGGCTGTCCATCCCTCACCCCACTGACTCCAAAGCACAATGACCTGGAAGTTTTCAAATGGCTGGGAGGAAAACACCAAGCCTGGAGGGACTGACACTAAAAAACCACCCACACCAGTGGCCTCTCCCACATGTTATGCTTTGCTTAAGACCTTCCTGCATTTGGCAGTGACATGTGGAATAGAACTGTCTCACTGCCAACCCCATTCCCTCACAGCCACTGCTGTCCCAGCACAGCCTCCAGCAGCAGGAGCCCACGGGCAGAGAGGGACACACTGTGCTCACTACCATCCCAGCTTTGCTTTGGGCTTGTTTGCTTCTCACAAAGCAGGTCAGTCAGACACAAAGAAGATGGCTGCTCCTCACTTGCCTCTAAAAAGCAAAGCTTTTCTTGGAAGAAAAAAACCCTAAATATGAAAAAGATGGCTCCAGTAAGAAGGTCCTACAGGCTGGATTTCTGTCAGCTCCTTACAGTGACAGACTGCAAAGCTTCCCATATTGACATACACAAAGTAAGACATAACTTCTTTGTTATACTTGATGACACTGAATAAGACTATTTCTCTCTCCTGTGCCTCCTAGACATGCACAGCATGCATTGAACTGTCTCTTACACAGCAAGTTCCCTGCCCACACCTTCTGCCAGCAGCCTGAACTCCTCCTTTACTGTTTCCTTGTGTCTCTTCAGGGATAGGTGACTGTTTCATCTCACCCATCTTTCCCACAGTTAAAGAATGCAGAATGAAGCCTGTCTCTCAAGAACACCAAAGGACATTAGGTTTATAAAGCACCCGGTGAGCAACATATTTACTTCTCCAAAATAAGAGCAAATTAACAAACAAATTGATTTCCAAGACAGGCTGTCTTTGATTTTTAACACCATAAATGCTAATTTCAGCAACAGCTATTTGATCAATCACATGCCCAGTCCTGCTCTTCTCACATCCCAGAACAGTCTGTGACTGAATTTATTGATTGTTTCCAAGACGAGTGCTGCAACAGGTCTGGTACCTCGTGTGTGCACATTGCCTTATTCCTACATCCCACATCCCAGACTCTATATATGAATATGCCAGATGTGGCTTTCTCTTCTGCTCAGATCCACCCTCTGATTTTATCTTGCAGATCCCCTTGTTTTGGCAGCTGTTGTGCCAAAATTCCTCTCCCCAGGCAGTCTGCGAGCACATCACTCCAGACTTGCCATCACTCCTATAACTTGCTATGCCAACAAAATTGCAAACAGGCTGGGTGGCCAGTCTGGATCACCAAAGCAATTTAGTTCAGAATTAGAGGCTGCACAACAGCTGAGAGCCCAGCAAACCCTTTCAGTGACAATTACCAGTGTGTTGTTTCACAGAGTGTCATGGGTTAATTCTACATTAACTTCTGAGAAAAAAGTACAAAGACAGCACTTTATATTTCCATGTGCACAACCAAAAGGCTTTTGACTCACACATCTCCCATGCACAATCAGAGTGGGAGTTGGCAGGAGGATGAGCCATGGCTGTCTGCCCATCACTGAGCAGGGTGACAGCACAGGGATCCCACCCCAGCCCTGCTGCAAACAGCCAGCTGCTGCAATGCAACAAGTAACCCTGCTTTGCAGTCACCTGAGATAGTCTGGAAGGCTTCAAAGAGGAGGGTGATCATCTGGGTCAACTTTTGAAAATGTCATTGCAGCTAATGGGGGTCTAGGAAGGACAGTGTTCAAACTGCAGACAGAAAGCATTACCTAGAGCAACTACAACAGGCAGTACTGCCTTACATTTAACTCCTTACATTGACCCCATACAAAAGCTGAAACACCCATTCTTCCATGGCAGTAAACCTGTTCTGAACTCGTACTGGCAGTATGGGATAAAGTGGGGTGGGTTTATGTGGAGGTTCAGCTCAGATGGATAGAGCTTGCTGCTAATAATGCCAGGATTGAGGGTTCAATTCCTGTATGGGCCATTCACCAAAGGACCAGACTCTGTGACCCTTGTAGGTCCCTTCCAACTCAGAATATTCTGTGATCTCTCCTCCTCCTCACATGCACACTGGCTGGGAGAGCTGACTCCCACTTAGAAGCAGTTGTGAACTTGCTGATGAACTGTGCTTGTCAGTTTGCTGCAACAGAAGGTTCTAGAAAAATGATCTGTTTCTGTTTTATCTAAAGCTTTCCCTTGAGTTTTCTCAGTTTGAGGAGGAATTGGTGCTCACAGAACACATCCCTCACAGGCTTCTCCAGAGCCTGCCCCCAGTGTTCCTCACAACCCCTGCTGGAGAGGAGACCTCTGCTACTGATATTCCACTTGGCCCAAAAAATATTACATTGGAGGAATTTTGGCAGCCTGCTGTTTATGGAATGTGCAAAATCCAGCTCCCAACCCTCTGCTGCCCTGCTTGGGGCCAGCACCCAAAGCCCAGTCTCAGACCAGGCTGCAGAGCTGCAGGAAGAGCAATTTCCCTGTTCTGCTGCCCTGAAACAAGGGAATACATTTAAACACACTCCATCTCAGTGCAGGCCCAAAACATTTTTGATCTATTTTTAACAAGTCAAGGGGGAAAAAATAAAATAAAGATTTCTTTCTTCATTCTTATTTCTCATGCCATAGCTTCTAAAATTCTCTACAACTTATGGGTTGAGAAACCTCTGGTTTGCAGGAGCAACTGAACCAGCCTTGAATCTGAGCAAAGTTCATCCATATTCAGAGTATTCAAAGCCCTCCAGCCCCTCACCAGGCTTAATGAAGTGTAATGAAAGAAAAATAATGAGCTTTGTCCTCACTGCCAAAGGAAAAGGCAGCTGGAAATATGCAGGGGCTTGATATGAATTGAACATGATTATGTATGTGATAACCACTGTTCTGAAGAAAATGGTGCTGTTACACTTAAGGAGCCCTCAGCAGGCCCTTGTAATTAGAGCCACTTAGCTGCTTTAATTGCCTCTGAAAGCCACCCAGAAGAGATTGCTTTTATGCTCTTCCCATTTTAAAATCAGGCACAGAAATATGGAAGCACTTACTCTCATCCATTTGGGTAATGGGAATTCAGGGGAGGGAGTTGGACAGGTATTTCATAGGGAAGGGCTCAGTACTTGACCCACAGGGTGATGGGACTGTGGGATGTGTGGGCACACACAGGAGGATGTTATGGAGATATGTGTGGGCACACTGATGCTGGAAGATGGCTACCACAGCCCACAGGTGAGCTACAGAAGTCTGGTCCCACACCCACCCCCAGCAAAGAGCAAAAGGATGTGTCACAGCAAGGCTGACAGTGAGGCACAGCTTGTCATGGTCCTTGATGCAGTGCCCTGAATTTGTGTCTGCCCACTTACTCATCAAAAACAGCAATCCAACTCTAAATTAACTATCTTTTTTCTGTATTCTTCGTTGATTCAGAAAACTGAAAATATTATATTTCTCTCCTTCAAATTAATTACATTAGTGGTTCACAGTTTCTTGGGAGATAATTCCCAACTCGGTTCTGGCAATGGAGCAAGACTGGAATCTGGCCTAAGCTATTCTGCTAGGAAAGACCAACTGGAGCTGTTCTGGAGAGAAGAAAATGTCCCCTCTCTTCCTTGGGGAAGGAGAGTGTTCCAGAGAAACCTTTTTTAAATCATTATTTGTCTTCAGTCAGTTCAAAGGGTCCTTGGATCTCTCCTGGATTTTCTTTACAGAAGGCTGAGGAGAATACATGAAGAGGTCAAGGCTCCAGCTTTCCTTCCTCAGCTTCTTGAAGTACAGTGCACAATTGAAATGATGCCCCAAAATCTTTGCTGTGGACAAGGATCCAGCCCCTGCTCCAAGCACACAGCCCAGTGTTTGTACATGGCTTTCAGAGACCAGAATTCTTTTGAGACATGAGTTTGAACCCGTCATCCAGGATGGATCTGCGATTGCGTCGTAACCGCCTTTGCCTCTCGAGACGGATGACTGCTCCCAGGAGGACACCAGCAGCCACGAGCAGCAGGACTCCTACAACAGCCAGAGAGATGACTGTGGCCTCTATCTGCTCTTGGGTCACCTTAGATCCAAAAAGCATCACCTTCTGGGACTCATCCTCATCCTCAAGCAGCAACCCTGAGAGACAAACAGAAAGGTGTTTTCAACAACAGCCAGCAATACCAGAATTGAAAGGTTGCAAGAAATGCAACAAAGGAGCATTAAGAAAAACACGATGCAAAGTAGGGGAATCACCAACCCTGGAAATGTTCAAAAGATGTGTAGATATGGAGCTTAGAGACATGTTTCAGTGGTAGACATGACAGTGCTGAGTTCAAGGTGGTACTCGATGATCTTAGAGGTCTTTTCCAATCTTAATGATTCAATGATTCAAAGGAGGCCCCAGCGCCATCCATCTGTCAGACCTTCATCCCTGAGCCCACACAGATTTGAGATGGATGGTTCCTTCCCTAACCTGCTCCACCTCAGAACCTGACAGTGTCTCCCAGGTGTCCAGGCCCAGTCAGCCACTGCAGTGCCCAGCCCAGAGATGAGAACATGTGTCCAGGCTGGGGCTGCTCCAAGTTGCCCCAGTCCATGCTCCCTGTGCCCATGGCTGCTGTCCTACACACCACTGAGTGCAGTCACTCAGCCATGCCCATGGTGAGTCACCAAGATGCTGAACCTGCTTGTGCCTCCACACAGAGGCAGCAGCCACCTCCTGAGAAAAGGGGCTGTCTGCTCAGGCAACAACTGTTGGCCAAGTTTTCTGCCTGGTGAGCACACACAAGCTGATATCTGCATATGGTATAAAACCAAATTATTTAATATTGCTACTACTGCTCTCACATATTTCCCACTCCTCTTCTGGTTTGTCCATTTTGAGTGAGGAAAATCTTGGGGAGAAAATAACTGAAATAACAGTGGAGAAAGTCTGCTGAGTTGTAAGTAAGAGGCTGCATTTGTAGCTGGCCTGAACTGGCTCTCAATCAGCTCAGCTGAATTTCCTCACAGCAGCTGAAAAATGGAGCTGTGAAGAAAGATGAAAAATCAGGAAAATATACCACCTGTACATTACTCAGACTTCTACCACAGAAAATTTGATCTATTACTCCCCTTCTCCCTGTGCTGGCCAACCAAATGCCTTCTCACATCTGTTCTTTACAACACCCAAAAAACTCCAGGCATGTGCCTGGGCTCTTTTCTCAGGGGAACATCAGAGCAGAAGCCAGATGTGCTTGTTTGCATGTTGACTCCATCCCTTCAGCTTGTAGAGATGATTGTGAAACTTCCCTAAATCACAGGATCATTCAAAGTCCAAAGACGGAGGACAACCCATCCCAGGCACTCTCCTCCAAACCTCTGCCAGTACCCAAGCTCATACTCTGAATCTGAATCCATACATAGCAGGCACAACAGGGTGTGAGCTCACTAATCTTTTCCACCTAGCACAGGCAAAAAAACCTAACCAGCCCAACTTCCTAATTTCTATCACCAGAGGACAGACTGGTGCCCTCCCTGCAATCTACTGAAGCAAGGCCTCACACCAAGGAACTGCCAGGCTGAGAGGAGAGGCTGTGGGTGCTGTGTGTGTTCCTCCCTCCCCTTACAGAGATCCAAAGCTCTGTGTTGCTCAGGGATCTGACCTCTCCCCTTCCCACAGACAGGGTTTGGCAGTGCTGTACACACCATACCTGAGGTGGCAGTCAAGTCTTCCAGCTCTGACTCTGAAAGGAAACAGAAGGAGGGTGAGAAAGTGTTGGGCTGAGCAGGCACAGCCCAGAACAAGGCACATCTGGCAAGGACCACATACAGAGGCAGCATGGTTTTCCAGGACTAGCAGGCTGTCCTTTGTCCTGTCCATGCTTTCCCTCTCTACATGACACAAGAATTTTTGTATCACCTGCTTCAGAGGCAGCCCCAGTTCCAGTGCACAACCCTTTCCAGCCTTCAAAAGGAAAGTACTGAGGGAGAAACAGAGATGGCCCTGACACTGGGCAGGCACTGGTCACCCACAGCTGAAACACTGGGGCCTTCATTGTTTTGGTAATACATCTAAAACCACATCACCATGTGGGCTCCATTGCAGCCAGACCCAGTACTGAGGGTCACTCACCTCTGAGCACCTTCCATTTCTCAGAAAGAGCAATTACTGGCTGAGAGCTGAACACAGCAATTCAGACACTAGCTAAAAATCAAACTCAGAGTAACAACATAGGTAATGTAACTCCAGAAAACAACGTTTTTAACTCCAGGTCCAGGTATTACCATATTTAAAGGGAACATCATAATTTAATAACACTTAAGTAATTATCTGCTCCATTAATTGGCTTTTTATAGTATGTGAGAGAGTTGAGATTCAAACACTCAGAATTTCACAGCAGTAGCAGGAAGTGCTGCTGGATGTTTTACAGTGACAGCTCCCTACCTCCTCTAGGCAGGACAGTGAAGAGGATTTCCATCCCAGCATGGATATGGTCAGACACATGACAGTGAAGCAGCCAGGTCCCAGGGTTCCCAACCAGCATCTCCACCATTTCAAAGGTCCCAGGGAACAGATCCACCACATCTGCTCTGTAGCTTTTGCCATTCTGTCAGAAAAGGGAGGCCATCAGCTGCAGTGCTCAATGTATCTTCTCAGGAAGAAAATTCTGCCAGTGTTGCTGGGGACCACTTCAGCTTTTCAACGCTCAAAAAATCCCAAAGCTTTCAAAAAGCTGCTCCAGGGCTGCAGCTTGGAAAGCAAACTGTCTGGTAATGCCTAACCCTAACAAGGATTAAGCTGAACATCTCAGCACAACACAGGCTCAGGGAGTCAAACTAGGATTTGTAAACCACATCCTTTTCCTAGCTGGGTGAAGCTTCTGCAGAGTCATTAAAAAACATTAAAACACAAAGTAAAAGTGCTGGTATCAGTGGTCAGTATCTGCTTTATCATCAGCAGATATTCTTACCTTGTATATGAAGGTCTCAGCATGAAAATGGACTGTGTGCACATCAACCTCATGACCCATTCCCAGCAGGTACCAGTTCACCTTCTCTCCCTGGTACATGGTCAGCCCAGGCAAGGTGGCATAGAGCCTGCCATTGATTGCTGTGCAGGGAATACACAGAGGGGAAAAGGCTGTTAGTTGTCAGTGAACTTGTATGGGTGCTGCACCTCCACAGAGGAAGGCAGCAAATTAGACTACAAAACTCACACAGCACCCAGTGTCCCCCACAGGACAGTCCCCCCAGCTCACCTACTTATCCACTCTGCTCACAGCTTGGACAAGTCACTTGCACTCAAGGCCATGCTGTAGCTCAGCTCAAATAAATCTCAAAAACTACCTTTGCAGAAAACCTGCAGTCAGCCAGCAGAAGTGGTTGCTTCTAGAAGTCAAAATGCATTTTTGACAATGCCAAAAATGGCATTTCCAGTCCAATGATGGACAAATATGTATAAACCTACATACACAGAAATGTCTGAGCAATTTCCTTGATGAACATTGAAAAGGGGTAAATCCTGCCAGGGGGCAGCCCTGTGGTGCTGTGCCTCACACACCACATTCCAACCACTTATAAAATCCCTGCATGGCAGGACTTTACCTCTCAAGTAGCACAGCTGGAAGGAATCCTGCTGTGACTGCACATACAGGAAAGGGATCAAAACAGTGAGTGAGCTGACTGCTATGGCACATACATGGAGACTTTCATGCCCACATAACAACAGAGAGAATAGAATGCAAAGAGGCAGGATCTGAGGGCAGAGCACCAAGTTTTTACTCCCAGGTCTGCCCTGGGCACTTTGTGTAGCCTAAAACAAGTATCCAACTTCAGTATGGTGGTTCTGCTAGCTGTAATACTGGGTTAACAATTACACCTTCATGGATGTGTATTTGGAGAGTCATTATCTCACCCACACAAAACCACCAGCAGTAATGACAGTACACAAAATGCAACTCCTCAGTATTCTTATCTCCACAACTGTCAAGGGACCTGTTTTGCTGAGGTTATCTTAGATATAATATGGAGATCAACTAACATAAACAACATGCTAATTTAAACAAATGTGTTCATCCTTCCATGGTAAAAATAACCTAAAACAGCTAAAACAACTGAGCCACATCTTGCAGCCACACAGCTCAGGAAATTAATTTGAAGTCCAACATACTCTGATGGTCCCTGAGACAAACAGAATTAAATTTGTCTGACAAGTTAATTTGATGTTTGATTTTATTTTCTTTTCTGAGTCACTCAGACACATCGGAGATTAACCTCTCTGGCTTGGATGTTGCTATTCCTTCTAACAGGGACAGCCACAATGTTCAGCCTTCACTGCAGACCAAAGATTAGGGCTGTAGGTGCGCTGCAATATTGAGAACAGACAGTTTAGTTCTGTCTGTGCCACTGATAATGGGAAAGGATGAGGACATTCACCACAAGTCAGACTCCCTACTTAGAGAGGTTGCAGAATCAACACCAACATTACCATGCATTTTGTTGCTTTCCACAAATTTCTCATCCAGCAGGTTGATCTCCTTGTGATTTCCCTTGCTGAAACGTTCCACATTCTCCTCCAAGTACCAGGACTGATTTTCATCAAAAACCAGGAAGAGCAGAGCAAACTCCCTCTTCACATCCTTCCTGGTCCCGCTGGGCCGCAGGGCTCCTCTCCGGCAGACCTTCAGGGGCCCGATCAGCCCACTGTACATATCCTGATCAGAGGGAAGGAGAGCTCTGAGCCAAGGACCTTCTCACCCTCCTCTCTTATGCACAGTTCTTTGCCTTTCTACAATCGTTTTCTATTCCCACATCACCCCACTTAAAACAACCAGTGCTGCTGTACAAGTATTCTTGTTGGAGAGCGTCAGCCACTGAAGCACAGGAACAGGAACTGTACGTGCTCTTATAAATGCAAATCCAAAAGTCATAAATATGGATAGTATCAAAGTATTTTCCACTTGGTGACTGCAAAAACATCTGCAACTTGAGATAAAAAGGCCATTATTTCTGGGTTGAATGCAATGGTTTATTGCAGGATCCTCCAGGTTGTTGCCCTGTGAAATTAGTGCTGCGACACTTCTAGCAATGATCAAATCTGCCTCCTTCATTAATGAGATTTATTTTGGACAATTTCTGCCTTTTGTAGATTAGCCCTATGGTTCTCACCAGTACAAACCATGACCAACTGGGAGATGTTCTAAAAGCCTACAAATAACTGGAAGGAGGTTAGTAGAGACAGTGGAATTGTTTTATGAAGGTTTGTTAAGAAAAAATAAGGACAGACATCAGGACAAACTCAGATTATTTCCTCTCCATGGAGAAGGCTGGACATGTTGCCAGGTGAATCTTCCACCTCTTAACTGGGCCAATCTCTAAAATGTTCCCAACTCACAGTGTTTTCTAAACGGGGTAAAAAATTGGTCTAATTAGGCTTTTCTGGTTGTAACTTTTATTTTACCTTTACTGGGTCCACTGCAGAGTAGTAGATCCAAGGAACACAGGCTGAATCATTTGGCCCTGGACCAGATCTCTCAGGAACTTCCCACCGGTATGTCACAATGTCACCTGAGGGACAGAACAGCACCACACACCAGGTGACACACCCACTCACTAAGCAGCAGAAAATCCAAATGGAAAAAGAAAATCCTGTCTCCAAAGCCCAAACTCAATTCTGTATTTGCAGATATTGTATCTGCCTTACCCAAACACAAAGCAGGGTGGAAGCTCCCCTCTGAGAGCAAGATGGAGGGGTCACAGGATGTAAACACTGTCTAGTACAAGCATAAGGCAGGTTTATCTGCTGCTTTTGAGACTGGACCTGATCATGGAAATGACCATGGAAGCTCATTCAGATGGAGCTTAAGATAATCTGTCTTCTCTTTGAAGTGAATTTATGATGCTGGTTCAAATTGGGGTTTAAAAATCACCCCTTTTTCATATTAGCAGCCCATTTCACAAAGACAGGATCTGGCTGACAGCTTGACTATGGCTTGGACAGTCTGGGTGAGCTGGAGGGGACAAAAATTAAATATTTTATTTATTATTTATTTGGTATCTGGATCATGAGACAAAGTGGCCATTTCAGTCAGATCCCAGCAAGCAACTGTGCATTTCTCCTATTTCATACAATTTTCATACTACTATGCTCATGCATCCCAAAGAAGAGTCTCCCCCATCCCAGGACTGGCTGAGCTGTCACCTGCCATCACCCTCCCCTTCCCACAGAGAGACCACACTCAGTGTAGGAGGGATTAGGCTGCACACAGAAGAATGTCCTGCACATGTCCCAGAGGCCTGCCATCCCCACACAAATGGTATCACTAAAACTGTGCTGGACCTGAAAGACCAGTTACTGTCCAGTTCCAGCACTCTACTGCAACAAAACCAGGACATCTGAGGCTGCTTAAGGAAACCAGCCTGGCTCTGGGATAAAATCAGCTGTGTGAGCCCACACAGGAAAGCAGCTAGAGACAGGGACCTACCAGGGTTTGCCACCTGGGGATGTGCAGGCTGCTGCTCCAGCACCCCGTGTGCATGGACAGAGTAGGGTCGCGAGGCGTTGTTCTTGAACACGATGTTGAGAATATCGCCCACTTCCGCCCACAGCAAAGGGCCTTGAGACAGGAAGAGTGTACTCTGAGACCAGCAAAATCCATCAGCACATCTCCTGGGACAGTCCCACCCCTCTCTCAACATCTTCTCCCTAGAAGTATTACCTTGTAATATTTATGATGTTCCCCTTCCTCTTCTCTACCTCCCAAAAAGAGAATTGGATGTCAGTCCCAATCCAAGTCATAAGAAACTAGACTGATTTTCACAATGAGTACAATGAAGGTGGTTACACATCTTAACTGGGCCCAGCACAGCCAAACCTTGATTTCTGAATACTCCTACGCTAAATGTCACATGTTGATCACCCCTTGCTACTGGTTTCAAAAAAATGTTGTAATATTCAACTGAGCCTGACGGTGTCACAAATCAGAGCTGCAGACTATTTCAAGTGGCAGATGCTGCCTCAGCCTGGCTGCCCTGACACCACTCATAGCCTTGGGCTCATTACACAGACTTCTGTCTCCACAGACTCCACTAGTCAGTGCAAAATGCTCCTCCACTTCCCATGGCTGCCTGCTCTTGCCCCAGAAGCATTTCTCACTGCTACAGATTTCCCCTCTATTTCTCAGACACCTCTCCAGAAGTCAGTGGTAGTTTCTGTCCCATAGTCAGAGAAATGCAGGTGACACATGCTTTGCCCAAGCCATGAATGAACACTGGTGCCAAGGCAAGTGGAAAAGCCCAGGCTTTCCTACAAGCTGTGCACAAGACTCTTCTAACTGCTGTCTCCAAGGTGGCAGATGTGAGTAGGAGACAGTCCCAATTTCTCTGCACTGACACAGCAGATACCTAAATATCCAGTGAGCCTTCAGATTACAGCTGTAAGCCACTGCAGCTTTAGAGCCCCAGTCCCATTTCTGTGTGAGAGGAAGGTGAACCCTCTGCACACATCCTTACCCAGTATCCCTAGGTGCTCGTCACCACTTATCCTGGCCTTAGGGGTCTGGAAAGTGCCATCCGTGTACTCCCTGTAAACGGCTTTCTTGTACCTGGAGCCGAGCAGTCCATTCTCGTTGCTCAGAAACACATCAGCATAGCTGAGAAATGCAGAACGAGTGCTGAGATAAACCAAAACCTCATGGGGAACAAACAACTAACTTGTGTCAGGGGGTTCACAAGCGGAAGGGGCTTCCCAGAGCCAGCTTGGGCTGCAAAGGAGAGCATAATGACACAGAGGGCTGCGCTCCCCTCAGCAGCATCGCCAGCATATGCACCAGGTCACAGGGTGGCCAAGACACCCAACAGGCTCCACCAGGGTCTGCTGGGACACTGCCACAGGCTTCCCCAGAAGGTGGGCTCTACCTCTCTGCAGAGTGGTTGTGCCGCTCCCTCTCCCAGCTGCGGTCGGGCGCGTAGTCCCACAGCACCTCCTCTGCCGCGATGTAGAACGTCCGCACGCCCCTGTAGCGATGGGCAGAGGCACTGCCCGTCCTTCCACACTTGGAAACGCTGTACTGCTGCCTCATCCCAGACTGGTAGTGATTGCTCGTCTGGCAGTAGATCTCAAAAGTCCCTGAGGGAGGCAGGATGAACAAGGAAATCAGTTGCTTTTGAAGATTCCAGGAGATCGGTGTCAGTATGTGCTTGGTGTATCTCTGTGGTGCTTAGGGAGCTTGGCTGCCACAGGCCAAGGTTAAAAGGAGTCATTGGAGAAATCAAGCAGGAATGGCACAACAAAGTCCTACACATAAATCACCTCAGGAAGCTTTCTTACACAATAAGGACCCGTAGCACAGCTCACCCTGTAAGAGTTCATACCACGCTAGAAAATCTGCCACAGGAGCAAATACCACAATGGGAGACTCTTCCATCTGCCCAGTCAGCTGTGCAGGCACTCACCACTGTTATCAGGCTGCATGAAAGCAGTGGCAAATGTGTGAGGGAACAGACTGGCTGAATCTCTCCGCATCCCGTTCATCTGCATGGTGTTCCCCTGAAACACAGCTCCGTGTACGTCCGCTTCGCTGCCCAGGCCCAGGAGGTGCCAGGACACTTTGTCTCCTTCACACACGTTCAGCCCAGGCAAGTTACCAAACATAAGTCCATTGATGGCTGGAAAGGAGAAAGCAATTAACTCTCTGCAATCAGGTGTCAGCCAGGAGATTTTGAGCACACAACTTGTAGGACAGGCCTGCCAGTCAGAAGAAGGGTAACTTGTTTGTAATTCACCCCTGGATAGACTGAGAGCACACTTCTCCAGACAGCTGTGCTGCTTGTCCATGTCTCACCTGGTGCCTCCAGCCTGGCTTGATTCCAGGCCAACACCACACAGCCCTTCCAGCCCCCAGCTCAGCCTTTAGGTGAACATCAGCCTGTGCTTTGCAGGTTCATCCCTGCTGTCACAGAGCAGCATCCAACCATACCATGCATCCTGTTGGATTCCTCAAAGTCATCATCCTTTTTCACAGATGTCTCTTCCATCCTCAAGTAGTACTTTATGTTGGCATTTAAATACCAGCTGAGGTTCTCGTCAAACACATTGAAGAGAAGATAAAATTCTTTGTCGATTCCTTTCTATAATTACAATGATGGTTGTTAACTTTTAAAATGTAACAACTCTTAAGTACCCTTAGAGTTAAAGCTGTTTTACTTGGCTCTTGTATTCCCCTCTATTTTAAAACATGGCTTATTGAGAGACAGGACTCTGTCCCTTTACTCATGTTGAACATCCCTCTTTTATTTCATAGAAGGCACCACTTGTACATTTTCCATGGTATTTCACATTAATAAAATAAACAAAACTCAGCCAAGGCCATGAAGTCAGTGCCCCCTTCCTCCCCTATACCTAACATGTCTGTCCCAACCAGATTCAAGACCAGAGCCCAGACACAAGGCAGGCTGATTACCACACCACACCCATCCTGCCTCCTATCACAGGCCTGGACTGAAGATTTTTAAATTACCCTAAATCCTTCAGAGTGTTAATTCTCTTAAGAAATGCACTCCAAAGCATGGTGTTTCCCCACTAAAAGAACATTGTGATGGTGTCCAGACTCTCCCACTGGTGTCACTGTCTCCAGCAGCACACAGCCAGCCTGCTGAGAAGGTGAGCAATTCCCAGGCTGCAGCACCATGGGTACAGCAGAGTGGCCATGCACCTTCCACAATTAAGCATTTATGAAAGGTTTGTATGAGTTTGTGGAGCCAGAATTGCCACACCAGGTGATTTCTCCCTGTCTTACATTCACAAAGGTCTGTCTCTTTTGCTTACATGCTTCCAATACCTGCCCATGTTTATCATTATCACAGCTCCTTCACCTCGAGGGCTGTATGTATTCCCAATCCTCTTTGTTCAGCAGATCCCCATTTCCACGCTGGGTGCATGTTGATTTCTTCTGCACTCCTAATTTAGTGCCCCCACTGACTGTAAGCTCCCCCAGGAAGGCTCTGAGTGAGGACAGCAGTCCCCAAATCTGTCACCACTCCCCGAGCCACGCTGCAGGGCAGCAGGTGGGGTTTGATTTGCTATCTGCTGTCCTTCATAACAAGGCTCTGCTCCTCTGTCTAGTACCTCCCCAGGGATAGCAATTTATCAATTTGTCTTTCCTAGATTTACTGCCAGAAATAGACTACTTCTGAGTGAAATTCCAAGAGGAAGTTCTGGCTGCCCTTCAGGTTTCACCTCTCCATCAGAAGCGTAAGACTGACATGGATTTTCAGGTGCTTTTTTGTAGCCAGCTCTGCTTGAAAATTAACGTCTCTGGTAGAATAAATGAGGCTCACCCAAACCTCAAAGCATTGTATCACCCAAGGAGAACACCTGTAAGCAAAAACGTCTTTTCAGTGTTTCTGGGACTGCAAGGACTATTCCACATGCCCCTCTGAAAGCAGCTGCTACACGAGCCTCAGGACAAGAGTTACCTATAAGGCAACTGTTCCAAGGTATAGTTGTTCAGCCAAGTTTGTCGGTGAATTAAAAGCAGAGCTCAAGAATTGTTTTGAGGGCAGCTCTTGAGAGTCCAGAACACTTCTGGCCTTTCCCAGGCGAGACCTGGGCACCAGCTGTGCCAGCATTAACTTGGCCAACAGCAAGGATTTGATTTGACTCTCCTGGACTTACACTACTGCACATTTGTTTTTAATATGCTCCTTAGAGTTTTGCTGATGCTTCCTTTCACTACCCAAAAGCAAAAACCGGGTAGGAACGGGGCAGGAAAATCCTTTTACCTGCTTGTTGTTGTCATCCAAAGTGCCTGACTTGCAGATGAGCAGAGGCCCCACTAAGCCTGAGCTGGAGTCTTTGACAGGATTTGCAGCTGAGCTGTACATCCAGGTGAGGCAGGGAGGGTCGCTGGACGTGGGCCCCACGTGCCTTGGCACAGTCCAGCGGTACGTGAAGTTGTGCAGTGGTGCCACAGAAACCCCACTCTGGGACAGGCCTTTAAAACAGGGATTACAGGGTTATTCCTGAGTCCCTGCACAAATTCAGTTACACCTTCTCACCAGCTGCTTTCAGAGCAGGCTTTACTTCATTCGTGTCAACCAAACACCCAGCACCTCTGAAGGGCGATGGGGGTGTACTCAAGAAAAGGGATCCACCAACCATCATGGTACCACATCCCTTCTGATGCCTTCCCATAGGACACTCCATGTGGATGGATGCTGAAGGGCCACGAGGCTTTGTTAAAAAATGTCACCAGGATGGTGTCTCCAACTTCAGCTTTGATCACTGGACCTAGAATATAGCAGAGGGACTGTATCAGCAACAGAACATTTCCCCAGGCCATCAGGCAAACCAAAGCAGACAGGGCACCTTCCTCCAAGCTGCAGGGCCAAAGATGAGAGGCAACAGATGGTCTGGCTTTGTTGCTGCTGAAGGGAACTCAATGGGAGCAGGGACTGGCAAGGATTGTCTGAAAGCAGTTTGGGTTCACAGGAGAACTCAGAGCGGCATTACACCCTCATACAGGGAAGTAACAGAACAGCCAGATGTGCTGAAATGCCCTCAGGATAGGCCCATGTCTCTCCCCCATCAACATAAAGCCCCCTCAGCCACCCAAAACATGTGCCTCAGAGGTGCGAGATGCTCCAAGCCCACGAGAGTCTGTAAGCCCACAACCCAGCCAGCCAGAGAGGAGCTATGAGCCTTTACCATGCCTTTCCACAAGCACCCACTCAGGAGAAAAGGCTCTCTGTGAGAACATGGGGTTTGCAGCATGCCTTGAGGGGGCTCAGTCAAAAACACATCACTAGGAGCTATTGCTGTGACCTGTTTAAGCTCTAGTCACATATACTATGCTGTATCCTTCAGTTCTTGCCTTTAAAACACCTTCAGAATAACCCCTGAAGTGATTCTGTCCATTCTACCACCCTGCACCTTGGCCTGTTCCCTTTGCTCTCAGACATGACTGTTGTGAAGCAGCTCTTGCACCCCTCCCTGCCCCTCAAAAGGAGCAGGCAGGTACAGCCACCTGGCACTCCCAGCACCAGCATCCTTCTCACAGACACTGACAGAGGATTTGTGCTCCTGCATGATTCTCACCAAGTATTCCAAGGTGTTTCTCTTCTTCTGATTGCTGCTTCTCCTCACGAAAGCTCTCATCAGTATATTCCACATACTTTGCCTTCCAATAGACACCCCCAATGTGGTAGAGGCTACGCTTGAAATACTGCTCAGCAGGACTAAATGCAAAAAGCAAATGTCAGGTCATGTCACAGAAAAATGAGCCCTGTTCCCCTGCTCCCGCTGGCAAGGCTATCAGCATCTCCCAATCAAGCAGCATTTCAGACAAGGACAGCGCCTCTAGTTTGGAACAAGCACAGCTTTGACTCTGCAAAGCTTTTTTGCCCTTACAGACTCATCCACCTGTGTGTGTGTTCAGGGAGCACCTGTAGCACACAGCCCTCTCCCAGGTGAACCTGCCAGGTGTGATCAGCATCACTACACAAGATGTGTGAAGGAATGAACAAAACTGCAGTGCAGTCAGTGGGAAGGCAGTGCTAGAACTCCAGCCTCTTCAGAAGCTGGGGACAGCCCTAGTCCCAACTAAAATAAACAGCTGTAAAGGTATTTATTTCCTCCACTACCACCTTCACCAAATATAAGTAAAACGCCTCACAGGAGAAGCAGTGCAGTTACAAGGCCAGCTCACAGGTCTAAGGTCTGCAAGGCTTGCTGCATGGCATTGGGTAAATAATTAACCACTCTACATTTCCTCTTCTCCATTGAATAAGGTATATCCTCTCCAACAGATTACTAGGGAAGGGATGTAATCTCTGTGGAAGGAGAAGAATCTCTTTTTCAGTTAGCCAAAGACAGAATGGGAAGTATCTCAACTGCTATCCCAGTCACCTGACCATGGGATGGAGGGCTGCCACCCAAGTGCTGGCATCTCATTTCCTAGGAATTGCATCCTGCAGCAACAACAGCCTGAGGTCCATCTGCAGGCCAGCAATGCCACCCTGTGTCTGCTGCACCAGGGGCTTTTTGAATGATTTCTCAAATAGATCAATCTGTTCCTAGGTTAGGCACAGCAAGCAGAAATGAAGCCCAGAGACAAATGTGGCAGCTCACGTTGTACATCTCCTGGGACTTCTGCTCCTTGTGGGTACAGCTGTGCTACCCAGCACCCTTATGGGAAGGCCCCAAGGTACCTGTACTGCTCTCAATGCAGTCCAGCTACAGCAGCCTCCTTTTCTAGATGGGCTGATTTACCTTCCAGGAAATGCACCCCATGCGAGCAGCAGGCACGTATTTTGAAAAGAAAGAAATTCCACATTTTCCTGAGCAGCATTCCTGATCCAGGCCAGACTCCCCAAGCACTGCCCAAGCCCAGCAGCCTCTCACTCACCTGCCTGTGTCAGTGAGCTGCTTCCCACTGAGCCGGTCGAAGCCTGAGGGGCCGTAGTCCCACTGCACCTCCTTGGCAGCTATGAAGTATTTCCGAACTCTCCCTTCCAGGCTGGGCGCCGCAGCTTGCCGAGAGCAGGGCCGGACTTCATAGAGGGCCCCCATCCCAGCTGCCCAAGACATGAATGTGACACTCACTCAGCCCCTCCAGCCAGCCTAATGGGCAGTCCCACCTCCCCTCTGCTGTCCCAAAAGGCACATGGATGGGGGAAGGTGAGTAACTCCACAGCAAGTTTTGTGAGCAGAGCTTCCAACCTTAGACATTGGATGCTATGGAAGTATGGACCGAGGGTGACTAGAGCCTTCTGCTGTCCTCAGATCTATCATGCAAGTGCCTCTTACATGGATCAGAGCTCTTAAGGCACTGCCTCATTTCAGCTTTCAGCTGTATCAAACATCACACCATGGTACAAGTGACTGCCACCAAAGCTGCCCTGCACATTGGTAACCAGCTCACTCCAATTTTACAAGACAAGGCATCACCCACTCATCCAGGGACATTTTCCCATATCCAAGACTCTGCTCCCTACCACACTGTACATCATGTACATAAAAACAGAGGACACAGAGTCCATGACATATTCCACTCTCCCTTACCTTGTATGTGATCATTGACCTGGCAGCTCAGCAGCCATCTCCCAGGATTCCTGGGGATCATATCTGCTGTAACAAAAGTGGCTGGGAAGAGGCTGGCCACATCTGTCCTGTGGCCCCGGATTTTGAGTGTCTCTCCATGGAAGTAGGCTGTGTGAACATCAATTTCATTGCCCATCCCGAAGAGGTGCCATGCAACAGAATCCCCAGCACACATCTTCAGCTCAGGGAGGTTGCCAAACACATAACCATTAATAGCTGCAAAACCAAGCAAGCCAAAATTAGAGAGCAGAAAAGGGGCCTTCAGAGCTCCTGCCAGCAGGTGACAGCACAGACACAATAGGAGGATGGTCCTAATCAGAACTCCTCCTCCTCTTCTGCTTTGGAGAGCCCAGCTCATTCCTAAAACAATGGGTATGAAAGCTCACTGAAGCCAAAGATAAAACCAAAACAATACTTCCATTTTCTGGAGTAGTTGCCCTGTCCCTGAGATATTATTTGCTAAGCACGTGATCTCAGAGCAGATCCTGGAGCACTGACACTCCTGAGTGTCTCAGCAGACACAGCGGCCTCACAGAGGTGACACCTACCATGCATTTTGTTGCTCTCCTGAAATTCCTCATCATCTTTGTCCACAGAGCCAGGATCAGTGCAAAATGAGGCAATGTTCTCATCCAGGTACCAGCTTAGGTTCTCATCCACCACACTGAACATCAGAAAAAAATCAACATCCACATCCCAGCGTCTTTGAGAGCTGCCAGTCAGCGTTCCTGAAGTGAAAGGAGAGAGGAATGAATGTAGAAAATCACTCATGCAGAAAATCATACATCAGGGAAGAGATTAGAACCACAGTAGCAGAGAAAGTCTTGTCACATGAGCTGGAGACAGATGCTTTCCCACCATCCTCACAGCCCACCACAGAGCATCAAGCTCACTCTTTTCCAATATATCCCTGCCAATACAGCTCTCTCTCCCAAGCAGCTCTGCCACCACACATCAACTACAACACCTTCAGTCTTCTCACTCCTGCTGAAACCAACCAGTCACCATGATTTTCATACACAAACTAGATCTTGGACAAGAGTCTTGCCTTTAACATGGATTCAAGCAGCTCTCTTGGATCAAGAGGCCTGCAAGCTCACCTGCCCAACCACTATGGGATAGTGATAATACAATGACCAGAATCCAGCTAGAACCCAGGTACTGTCCTCTCTAACCAAGCTGCATTTCCCCCTGAAGCTGGGAGCTGCACACCAGAGTATCTTCACATCCTATCCCTATTCATGTCACCACAAGACCTTTACATTATGGGCCTCATAATGCAGGCCTCAGCTGCTTTCTCTTGGTGTTTTTACCTGTTTTACATGTAAGTAAAGGCCCAATTAATCCAGATGCAATGTCCCTTGGTGCATCAATATGAGAGTGGTAGATCCAGGTCAAGCAGTTTGGGTCATCATCAGTTGGACTGTGATCTTCAGGGACAGTCCAAGTATAGGTGTAATTCCTTCCTGGGAAAACAGCATCATCCTTCTTCTGATCCTGGGGGGACATATCAGGATACAGGGATCCTAGAACAATTGAGCAATCACAACATCCATTCAAGAAGAGCCAAGATGCCCACACATGTAACCTTATACTGAGCTGAGACTTGCCATCCCAAGGCTGAAATAGTGTTTAATCATCACTTCCTCAAAGAGGCACTGAGGCACAGAGCCACTGTAAGGCAACTTGCCCAGTAAACAGGTCAGCACAGTCAGCAGGATTATTTCCATTCTGCCTAGTGCTGCTTTGCCTTCAATTCTGCACTGTGCCCCCACAGTCAGTCTCGCTACAACCTCTAGAGTCGATCAGTGTTTTGGAGGTTCTAAAATCAAGAAACCTGGGCCCAGGTCAGGACTCCAGCTCCATGACCCTGCTAACCCAACACCTGGTGTCTTCACCAAACACCCAAATGCAGCTGCCTTCCAGCTGGGGCTTCATGGACAGTTCTCCTCCATAATTACTCCTAAATTCCCAGTGAGAAAAATCTGTCTCCATGATGGCAGTAGCTCATTTACCTTCAGAATCCTTTTCGTAGAAAACACCATGAGGATGGATTGTATATGGTCGAGTAGCAAAATTTTTTAGGTGTACTTGAATGGTATCCCCCACTTCTGCTCGGATGACAGGCCCAAGGAACCCCAGCCAGACGGGTTTGGGGATCTCAGTGGTGTATGTGGAGTCCGTGTATTGCTTATAGACAGATTTCTTGTAGGTGCTTCCCACCCTGTCTTTCCCAGACTGCAGGAATTCTGAGGCCTGCCTGTTGAATTCAAAGGGAAAGGCACTGTGAGTCATCATTATATACAACAGCTGGTCAATACTGCAGCAGAGTGATGGTGACACTCCACTTTCAGGGGTACAGCAGAAAGCTTTGGTGTTAGAGGACCCTGGGATGCTCTAAGCCACCCATGCATGGCCACAACCTCAACCTCAGCTCTTCACCAACAGACACAAGCTGCACCCTGAACTGTGCCCTGCAAACAAGAAATGGGAAGGACAGTGCTTCCCAGACAATCCCATGTGGGTGTCACAGGGAGAACCCTTCTCATGCCTTCTTCAGCCTTCATTGGGCTCTTCAAAACTCACTTTGATTCCTTTGTGGCATTTCCAGCTAAATCACAAGGCAGGTAGAATGGAGTCCTGAGCTCTCTGGCCAAAATTTGAAATCTGAAAGATGATTTTCTACTTAACAGTTTCCAAATGCTTTCCAGAGTGGCAGACGAGTCAGGCAGGTACATACCCAGCACGTAACCAGCTTCCAGAGTTAAAACCTCATACAGGTACTAAAGTTTAACTCACAAGAGTATTTGCTCGTTATGGGTAATTCTTAATAGATAAGAGATGAATCACAGTCCAGGTATTACTGGAACCAGCCTAAACAAGAGACAAGGTCACCCCCCTCACTTCCCCCTTTGTATTGATCATCCAGAGCAGCCCTGGAAGGGAGGCAAACCCTAATGTGCCCCTCAGAGAATGAACAGTGCAGCCACAAATATTAAGCATTGGCCTCATCATTCAAAAACAGGCAGGGCTTGGCTCTGGCTATGCAATCCAGAGTTCAGCCCTTTGCCAAGTCATCCCTGCAGCCATTATCAGCAAAGAGTTTCAGATCATTCACACTTCATTTTACAGATGTGCCTCTTTTTCTCCGCACAGTCCATTTCTTCCCAACAAAAAAACCTCCTTGAAACAATTTGCTACTTCTATCAATCATATCAATATCTCATCCCTTTCTAATTGCCAGTTTCATTTCTGCAATCATTGTACAAATAGGCCCCATTAACTAATTGTTTGCAGTGACAAGAGTTTTTAAATTGCTTTTAAGTTCAATGGCCCTGAATTTCATTTCCTTCTCTTCATGTATTATGAGAGAAACCAAACAAAATCCACTTCATTCGTTTCCACTTTAGGAGTCAGCAGTAACATCTTTATTAATCCTGAATTTCGGGGTGTTTCCTATGAACTTCTTTACATCTACACAGCATCTCCAGAGAACAGAGACTTTTCCATGCTAAACTGACAGACCTTGATGCTTCTGCGTACCCTTCCCGTTCCTGCTGTGCTGTTTCTGAAGGAGGTGTCTGAACCTCAGTGTTAGCTATTTTGGAGGGATAAAGGACTGAGAGCAGATAAAAAAATACCTGCTATTTGCCACAGAAAATGAGAGCAAGGGAAAAAAAGCACAAATGCCTTTAAAATGCTATGGAAACCTTTTAAAAAACAAAACAAACCACGCACACAAAAAAACACCAACCAAAGAAAAAGGCTTGATGTTTTAAGAACCAAACCCAAACCACTGTTTGTGTAGTAACTCAAACTAATTATTGCAGTTTCTGGATTTACTTTCGCAAGGAAAACAAAAACATTTTTCAAACAGCCCCTAAAATCCCATGCAGGAAGTCCCATTAAGTCTAAGGCTCAAAATTCCACTGAAACAAAAACAAGCTGGCTCTGTGAAGTCATTTATATAAAGATGAAATGTCATCATGCTTCAGGATAAACAAGCTGACCACCAGCTGGAACTAAGCAAAAGGAAACTCCAGGGTAGAGCATTGCAAAATCTGTGCGATTTTAGAACAATCTGTTCTGCATCTGCTCTATTTTCTGTTCCGTGTTTGTTTTCCATACACTTCTCTCCAGAATATGGGCTCTGGACTCTCCAGACTAACCATCCCTTTTCCCACTGACACAGGTTTTACCACAGAAGCATAAAACAAGTTAAACATTAAGCTCATAAAGATCAGCATCTACAGGAGTGTGTCTCTTGCTTGCTCAGATGCCCCACATTACTTGCATTAAATTACACATCAAACAACAGCTCAAAGCCAGCCCCAGACCAAATTCTGCTCAAAGGGAACGTACCTGTTATGTGCAATACTCTGGTTAGCAAGCACATTCCTCCCCGTTGGAGCATAGTTCCAGTCCACCTCGTGGATCCCCAGGTAATAAACTCGGATGACACCCCCAGCAAATGTGGGTGACAGCATGGGGATGCAGAGCAGCAAGCACCAGACTGATCCCATCTCAGCCTGAAGGGAAGGCAGTTTTGGAAGCTACACCTATTTGGGAAACACAAAAAGAATGAAACAGAATATGGCCATTTGGTTTGAAGGTGCTGGACATTTTGAGAGGGTATGAAGAAATCAGGTGTAAGTACTATTGGGATCATCACTCAAATATTGAAGAAGGAAATCACTCTGTAACAAAACTGACACACAAGGTGGATGGAGATGATGCCTTGGTAATGAGTCCCCAGTACCAAATGTACTGCTCTCATAATAGTTTAGTTAACCCTTTTTCCACCACTGTTCACATTCCAAATCATCTTACAGGTCCACATACAAAGCTCAAAAAAATAGTCCTCAGCAAGTATATGTGTATTTTAAACTGTCACCAAGATCTCTCTATTCTAAATCACCTGAGGAAGTAGTTCAGTCACTATGAAGTAATTTTAAATTTTAACTTCTTTAAAGATGGCTCTTAGGGAGCAGCTATCTGTAATCCAGGAGTATATCACAAATAGGCTGCACAAAGTTTTTCCTTTCTGTTCCATTCTTTCTCCCATGATTTCGATCAATAAGTAGCTTACTGATAAAATTTCCAATTAACACCAAGTTTGTTGGCAATAAGCATCAGAAATACTCTAAAGAGAGTTGGGAAAAAGTTGGGGAAACTGTCTGAAATCATCAAAATTCAGTTGAATAAAGGCTCAAAGAACCACCTGTATTAAAGGAGAACTTGATGCAATATGGGGCAGTAAAACTACACCAAAAGATAAGGAAGGATTAAACTGCATTTAAAAATCACATGAAAAGGACTACAACAGTTCTCACACAATGATATCTCTTAACAAAGCTGGATGTAGCCAGCAAACAAACCCCACCTAAACAAGCTGTTGAGATACAGCTCTTGAGACATGCAACAGCAACTCAGAATAGCAGGGAGAAACAGAAAGTAAGAGAATGAGAAACATGACCTAGCAAGAAAACTCAGAAGAATCAGTTTTCCTTTTCATACAGAAAGGGATGGTGACACAGCACCATGGCAAAGGCTTTTCATAAAGAGACTGTCATTACTTCTTCTTACTGTCTTTGTAACAGCAACATGAATGTAATAAGGTTTGTCTGCAGCAAAGCTGGATATTCCATAAGCTTTCAGTCAGAACAGCATCACACAGAGCTGCTTTGAAACATCTTCTAACATCTGATACCAAACATGGTTCAACCCCAGCACATGGCAATGGACTGAACACATTCCAAGGCTCCACTTCTTGATTTCCAAACATGCTGTGCTATTCCCAGAAGCTAATGATAACCAGGTATTGCTGTTTCCAAATAGTCAATCAATTGGATAAAGTTGGGAGACACCTTCTTTCCCTTTTTCTCAGAAGGGAGCTGTAGGGATCTCTGAATCTGAGATGCTTTGGATCTATCAATACAGTACAGCTCTGCTCCAGTGGCTCCACCAGCCAGTCCCCTTCAGAAGCTCCTGGTCATACCTGATAAAACTCAGATACAGAAGAGCCCTTTCAAAGCAGCTTCAGCAGTGTGGGAACAACAGCAGCACACTGGCTCATGCCCATCCCTACACATCACTCAGTCACTGACTTATTCCCTGCTGCTCTTCACAAGGGGGTAAAATACTTTTTTGACTCACTGTGCCAACACGGACTCAAAGGACGGAGTCTGGAAAGCCATACCTGTGCTGCTTCACACAGAGGTGACAGCAATATGGAAAGAAAGAGAAGCACCAGCCCTCAGCCTGAAACCTGCCACCCTGCCAACACCCAGCCCGAGGGAAGGGCAGCAGGATGCTCCTGACTCAGCCCAAGCTGTGGCCTTCGTGTCAAAAAGGGCAAAGTTCGCGGGAGCTTCCGGCACACAGGGCGGCCTCCTGAGGGCCCGGAGCCGCCGAGCCCAGGCAGCCGGGGCAGGCTGCTCTTTGTGCGGGCAACACCGCAGCACGGGAGGACAGCGGCTCTCCAGGCTGGGTGAGAACTGCCCGTGGAGACAAACCCGCCGTGCCAGAGCCCCGCTCACCGCCCCGAACCTCGCACCGAGCCCATCGGGTGTCCCACACAGCCGCCAGTCTGTCCTGGGCACTGTGCTGTGCCATGGATGAGCCAAGGACAAGTCCTTGGCTTTACAACAGTCCCACCGGGACTCTGCTTGGCGCTTGAGCACAACACCGCACACACACTGGGGTAATTCCAGGGAACAGCAAAAAATATCCCTGAATGGAGATGTAGCAGATGTTACAAAGTCTGTGCTCACATACCCTTCGCAGTAACTAATCACCATTTATTTACTCGACTAGTACAAGGCGAAAGTAGCTACATTAGTTTCAAAAGTTTTTGTTTCCAATTTTTCATTGATATTAATATTTGCCTTGATTAAGGAAAAAAAAAAGGAAACCAAAACCAAGCCAAGTTTTATATTACATCCATCCCTAAATCTTATACTTTACAGCAGAATCCTCCCCCAGGACTGCCCTTTACCGGGTCCCCGACGGCACAGGAATCGCGAATGAAAGGAAATCAGATTTCAGGCGAGTTGGTGGGATCCAACTCCTATCTGACCCAAGCGGACGATGCAGGGATACTCCCCGACACCTGACTGCAGGGAAACCACAGCCCGAGAGAGGGGAAAGCGCAGAGGAAGGCAGGAGGACGGAGGGCTCATCCCTTACGTGCGGAGCGGGAGGCGGCGCGGCGGGGCTGCGG
>WBNO01023171.1:1360456-1398315 GCA_013400575.1 Peucedramus taeniatus
GGCCGGGCCTCCCCCGCGTGCGGCCCGCGGCGGCGGGGCTGGCGCTGCGGGACATCCCCGGGGACACTCCCGAATTCCCGCTCAGCAGCTCCGAGCGGGGAAAGGACGCTGCCAGGAGCCATCCACTGTCCATTTTCCTTCCGGAGCGGGGACGGATGTGCTCCGCGGGCACAGGGCACGGACACGCTGACCGGACACGCGCTGCGTTTACTTTTGCTCCCTGTCATTTTTAAACCCGTAGGATTTTTCTCTAATTTTTCCCAGCCTTTTGCCCTTTACAAAGGCAAAGATGAAAAGAAACACAGTATTTTTATTCTCTTCATGAAAAACATAAAAGTGATGTAAAAAGCTCTTCCTGTTTCCAGGAAGTTTGGTGTTGAGCGAGTGATAAATCTGGCGCTGCTGGTGTCACACTTACCCCTGGTCACCGCTGGGTTGTGTTGTCTGAACTTTCGGTAACTGAGCAACGTTACGTGGTTATTTTTAGTGATGACATAGCACGTACAATGGAAGAATCTTGTCAGGAGCTGGGCAGGCTGATGAAAGGAGATGAAATCTCTTTGGTGGCATGAATTCCATTGGGCTTGTGCAATGCTTATGTTTACTGGGGACAAAGGGAGCGGGTTTTTAGAACAGTTCTGCTTTGGATTAAGATCAGTGTGTCAGGGCGTTAAGAAAATTCTCTGTTCGGTAGATTTGTTCTGTGTAATTGTGTCTTTGAATTCAAACTTTTTAGTCCAGTCCCAGGTGTTCCCACAGACAGTTCACTTGGTGGAGTCTTTTGCCCTTCTCTGTTGTCAGAACAGCCTCTACTGATTTATGATCTTCACTTAAGAGCAACACCTTAGAAAAGCTGTGCTTATTCACTGACTGTTACTTCTGCTTGTTTCCTAGAATGGCGAGAATTTCTGCATTCTGGATGAGCAGAGGTTTGCCAAGGAGCTGCTCCCCAAGTACTTCAAACACAACAATATCTCCAGCTTCATACGGCAGCTTAACATGTGTAAGCATCAACATTTCCTAAACACTGTGTCTGCCAAGTTCACAGCTACTTGGCTTTGGTGTGGATTTCTTTAAACAAGCAAACAGACTTGGCAAGTCTTTCATCCCTAAAAACCTGAGCCCTGGCCTTAAGTTTGCTTTGCAAAAGAAAAGACTGATGGTAGAACTTGGTTTAGTGTTTGGTTTTTGTGTTTCAGCTCCGAGTCCTTTTCAGTAACAGCTGTAAGAATATGTGCTGGTGCACGTTTCTCATTCTGTTTTCTCTGCTCAACTTGTGAGCCTCATGTGGCAGAGTTTAATAGCACATGCACAGTGTGGCCAGGCAGTGAGGGTGGCTCAAGGGCACAGTGCAGCATGCAGGGCTGCAGCAACCAACAGGAGTAACTGCAGAAGCTTCTGGAACCAGTGGAGGTACAAACAGCACAGGAGGTGCTGCCTTAGTTAGAATTTCAGACTGACAGGGAGGAGCTCTCTGTCCTTGCCCAGTAGGTTTGCCTGATCTCTCTAGCTGGTGCCTGTATAGGTTTTGTATCCTACAGCACATCTGTTTAGTCTCTGGACAGAGGGTAGATGCTTCTGTTCATGTCAGGTGCTTGTGTTTGTAAGATCCATCACTTGAGTGACAGAGGATAATCCAAAGAAACAATTGTCTCTTCCCTTGTAGCCAGGATAAATGAAAAAAAAAGCAAGTATTCCTGTGTACCTATACAAAGGCAGCCTCCTTTTCCTGCTGGATCTATCCTGGCTTTCTAATAACAGTTGGAGTGCATTAATTGTGCTAAAACCTTGACTGAGGAGAGACGTGGATTGGCCTGTCAGCTGAATCATGCATCTGCCCTGTGGTGTTTGAGCAGTGATGGAAATAGAACTGGCAATATCTTACTTTGTGCAGGCAGTCTAGTATGGAGAAGGTGCTCTGCTGCAGGTGTTTGCATAGACAGGCAAGGAATTAACTTCTCTGCCTTGCCTTATTCTGTAGACCATGGTGGTACATGGCAGCATTTGTTTTGATGTGTAGTTGTCAGAGATAAGAGGGAAAGTATACCATTCCTCTGCATCCACTGGGACATGATTCTATTCAAGATGTTGTAATAAATCTAATTTCTCACTAACTTTTGAAGGTTTGTATGTGGCTGTGATGGTTTGGTCATGGCTGGTCTCTGCTGTGCAGCTGCATATGCAGCCTGCCAAGGGCAGGCAGTGGTACTGTGGGCATACTGTCTAGCTGTGAGGATCAGAGCAGTGAAATCATTCAGCACCAGGAAAGGCTACCTTGGCTGTTTTTTATAGTTTCTGCTCCCAGTAACTGTAGTGCAGTGGATGTTCTGGTAGCATTGGACTTCCCTGAAGCTGCATGTATTTCGAGCCAGCTTTCAACTGGAAGAAATGGCTTTGTTGATTTCCTCTCCACAGATGGTTTCAGGAAGGTGATTGCTCTGGAGAATGGTATCATTACAGCAGAGAAAAGCTCAGTCATTGAGTTCCAGCACCCTTTCTTCAAGCAAGGGAAGGCACATTTACTGGAAAACATCAAGCGCAAGGTACAGTCTAAGCACATATTTACTTCACTTAGTTACAAAAAGTTGCTTATCAGGAGCACGTATGGGTGTTGTAAATACCATGGGAACCAAGGTAGCTCCCTCACAATGCCAGGCCAGTGCTTGGCTGGGCCTCCTTGTACCAGTGCTTAGACAAAACCTGCTCTGCTCTTGGTGGTGATTATCCCTGATTGCAGCTTAACGTGGTCTGCAGTTCTGTCAGCATCTCCAACTCTGACAAAGGCACAAAGTAAAAGAAGCAAAAGAAAATACATTCCCATTTGGTACCCATTAAAAATTAGCAAGGTCATCAGTAACCAGTTCATTTGGATGAGTTCCCTTAAATTGTATTGCTCCTCCAGAACTGTGTTGCCACTAAGCTACATCCTTATGAGCACTTTCTGCTTTTCTTTTGTACGTTCAGGCCTTGTCTGACCTGTATCTGCACAGATATTTATCCTCTATTGGCACATTACAGCCCATAATATCCTGAGGAAGAGAGTATCATGATACATCACGTTGACATTTGAACAGCAGAATCTTTTCTTCAGGCTGTCATCAGGTGTGGCTGCATTGCCCAGGGTAATAAAAGCCCGGCGTAGGCTGGAGAGCCACAATTATGTTTGGATTGATTCTTCACTGAGCTGCCCCTGCTTGGAGCCAGAATCGATGGAGTGGTGCTGGCTCTGGCCTGTCCCCCCCTGCTGCTGTGGCCAGCATGTCCCAGCCTGCAGGCCTGGCAGGGCAGGTGCACGGTGACGTCAGGTGTGGCACCATGTGTCCCAGGGGTGGTGCACTGGGTGGAGTGTTCTAGATGGAAAGACAAAGGCTCTGCTCTGTGCCAAGGATATTCGTGTGAAGTGTTGAGTCGGTTGGTGAAAGATATTCTTTGTTGCCCAGGAAATGTTAGTGATTTTTTTTGTAAAACAGTGATTAATTTTCTTCCTCTTCTACTGCCTGGAATGGGGCCATATTCCAGTATTGGCTATAAACTGTATTTCAAGCCTCTGTCTGGAATGCAGGTTTGGATGTAGAATTTGCTTTACTTACTCCCTTTCACTTTTAGCTCTGCTGGTGTGCAGATACCCTGTGTGTCCTCACAGAATACCAGAGTGGTTTGAGTTGAAAGGCACCTTAGAGCTCATCTCATTCCACCCATGGCCATGGGCAGGGACAGCTCTCCCTAGACCAGGTTGCCCCAAGCCCCATCCAACCAGGGATGGGACAGCCAAGTTTCCCTGGGCAGCCTGTGCCAGTGCCTCAGCACCCAAGAACTGGACACCCTGATTAACCAGTTAAGGGACTCTGAAGAGCAGTTCCTTGTACTTGGGCAGGATTTATATTGGCCCTTGTTTTTTTGGAGGCTAGCTGGCTGCATTTGGAATTTCCACCCACTTCCTACAACTTTTGTTTGTCTTCCCACAAAGGGGTGGTGTGCTGAAGAGAAATCAGACAGCCTTGAATTCCATTTGGGATGCACCCTGTGTACATTAGCATCATTTATTAACTGCAGCAAACAGCAAAGCATCTAGACTGCAGACAGGGAGGAGAACTGTCAGACCCTTCAGTCCATCCTTTGCACCACGGGATTGTGTCAAGAAAGTAGCTAGTCATGTCTGAGAAGTGATTGCACAACAGCTTTGTTCCAGCACAAAGGAATGGGATGTTGGTTTATAACACCCTTGGTTCATTTCTGACCATTCCAGTCCCCTTTGGAAGACAGGATGTGTGAGCCAACCTGCACAGAAGTTACTTCACACCTCAGCAGGCCACTACCACATTGGTGCTTTCACCTCCCCCATGGAATCCACATGAGATGCTTTCACATCCTCCTTGGAATTTAGCAGAGTAACAAGAAAACTCCCAGCAGGCTGTAGGTTAGGAGGGACACCTGCTATGACTCCATGTGGCTCAATTACAGTCAGTATTAGGCAAAATGATGTTCAAAATTATGCCCACAAAACCTGGATGTGTTATTCAGACATGTGCATGTGATACACTATAGACCTGTCTTTTTCAAAGTCCTGAACTGTGTTGCAGGCAACAATGCTTCTGCTGCAGAGAGAGTTGATGAAGGAACTGGAAAATGTCTAATATAGAAGTGCAGGAAGGAGATGGTGAACTTTTTGCTCTCTGATGGCTTTTCCACCATCATTTGAAGCAGCAGCATTCACAGATGGTGCTGTGAGCAGAAGAGCTGTTTGGACTCTTCCTTCTGCAGACAAGTCCCCATAACTTTGGAATGTCACTGAGCAGAGAGGTAGCAGAGGAAACCCCACTAAGGGAATCTGCAATTCAACTGGTGTGGGATAAATTTTCAGATTGAGTAGGATGCATCTAACTAGATGCCTTCATCTCTCAGTAACTTACTGGAAATTTGTTACTCCTTTGCTGGCAGATTTACCCACACCTAGAAGGAATATGATCATCTTGTTCTTCCAGTATCAGTTGTGGGGTTTTTTTGGCTGGTGTTCACTCAGTGACACTAGAGGGCAAACTGTCACCAGGCCTGGCAGGGAACCCCCAAGGAAAGTCCTTCGCAGTCAGTGGTTTTTATTGTGAATTACAGTCATTAATCTACTGTCTCCAGGTACAAAGTGCTAATTTTATGTTTTCATTGGCATCTTGTTTTGTTCATAGAGTGCAGCCTGTCCTAAGGATTGTCACTGTAGCAGTTGTGTTTTGTGCCATGTAAGAATTGCAGTCTTAGCAGGTTTTTTAATGGGGCTTGGTCCTGCCCTGCAGACTGACAGCACTCTCCCTGCAGCAAGGAGTATGCACTGTTTGTAGTAAAGTGTGTGTACCTATTCCAGGTGTCTGCAGTGAGAACTGAGGATCTCAAGGTCTGCACAGAGGATTTGCACAAAGTCCTGTCTGAGGTGCAGGAGATGAGAGAGCAGCAGAACAACATGGATGTCAGGCTGGCTAACATGAAGAGGTAGACTCAGCTGTTTCGGGGCACTTGTGCATTGAATGTTGCTTATATCTGATGGAGATTGGCTAAATATGGGTTTCATTTGAACTGGAAACAGGTGAAGCTATATTTTTTCCTAAGAATGCCCATTCCATCCCACACAGCATTCTGAATCTTGTTTGGTTTTGTAGTTCAGTCACAGACTGGAGATTTAAGCTAGGTGTTTGTTGGCTGCCTTGAGATTTCACTCTGGTTGCCAGCACCTGTAGTAGTTTTTAGGTCAATAAAAGCATTTCCTTTTTTGAGTACAAACAGGGCTGGATGCAGTGAGGGACAATTGGTGTTTTGTTTTCTTTCTAACTGGAAGTGGACTTTGCACATCCTCATCTCTGTTCTCTCAGATACCCTTCATATAGGCACTGGTAATTCATTCAGGTCATTGGTATGCCAGCAGATATCAACCAGAGTCCAGGAGATACCTTTCTCTCTCTGTTCCTTAAAAAAAAATAGCCAAGCCCTTTGAACACCACCTTTAGATCTGTCCCAAGACTATCAGTGTTTGGAAGCAGGCTGAGTGTAACACAAAGTCCTTATTCAACAGCTTTGAGGCTTTGAAGGAATACCTTAGATCAAGATTATTGGTGAAGCAGCAGAGGATGAGGGTGTCCTTTTTAAGTGAGTGTTTCATGCTACTGTTGGAACATGGAGTTAAGTTACCCCGAGTTTATGCTAGTGGATTGAATTAACTGAGGGTTAGTTATCCACAGAGGGAATGTTGCCATTGGTTCTGCAAGGTACTCTAAAAGTTTAAAAGCTGTAAAACTAGAGCATATAAAGTAAACTCTGTTCATCCTCTGTCTTCTGATTTATTCTGCATTGCAGAGAAAATAAGGCCCTGTGGAAAGAAGTGGCAGTTCTAAGGCAGAAGCACAGTCAACAACAGAAGCTGCTGTCTAAGGTACCATTGCAGCATCTTCAGTGCTACCATCCTTATTCCTGCCTCTGTGATACTTCATGGCATTCTTTGCTTATGTAGAATGACAAATGACACAGAGCTGAACAGGCTGTATTAATACAGCATAAAGAAAATGGTCACAGTTCCTGAGTGTCCCAGAAGTAGCACAGTAAAGAACCACGAGCAAAGCACTAAAGAAAAGTCATAGTAGGATGTCAGTGTGTGGAGACAGTGCATGGTAACAGGAGCCCAGAACTTGAGAGATTGCAGGCACATGGAATGGAGTCTGTGAAAGATCTTGGACCAGGATACATTTAGACCACTTGAGAAGTGAACTTGGAACGCAGAAACTGTAGGAGTTTGCACGCTGGAAAAAATTTTCTCTGGTTTATTCCTCAGCTGTTTCTGGTCTGGAATCCTCTAGTGACTTGTGCTGCTATATTGCATTCAAAAAAAAAAAAGCCAACTCTGCAAGTGGGCTAATTTTTCTATGCAGTTTGTAACTCTTGCTTTGTTCTTTAAAATACAGTTGCAAATTGTTTTTTAAAATACCTGTTAATGTCTGTCATATAACTATATCATTTTATAGTAAAATCTGAATTAAGAATTTAATGTTAGGATTGCTATGCTGACCACCTGGTTTTGGTTTTCTTTTGTTTTTCCTTTTTAGATTCTTCAATTTATACTAAGTTTGATGCGAGGAAATTATATTGTTGGGGTCAAAAGAAAAAGGTAATTATTTGACAGGTCCCAGACCAGTGTCAGATGTGAATTATAGGGATAAATCAGTTTCTGTTGTGTGACAGATATTTTTATCACTTGTATATTCAAACTTGAGAAAGCTGATGGAAGTTCAGTCAAGCACAATATAAATATTTCCTCCTTCTCACTAAAATGGGTGGGAAGAGAATATTCTGTACATTTTCAATTCCAAAGGGCACAGTTATCAGAAATGGTAAATCTCAAAATGTGCACTTGACTTCTTCCAAACCACAGTGTGTGTGTGTGTGTGTGTGTGTAGTACAGGCTACCTGCAGTACCCTTCCAGACACACTTTTTTCCCAAAAGCCAGGCTTCTTGGGAGGGCAAGAATGATTACCATTACTGCCTGTCTTTGGCCCTGCTGCAGCTCTTCCCTCTGGCAGGCAGGATGAACTAAAGCTGTGCTTTGTCTCAGGTCTCTCACGGATGCTGCGGGTGCTTCACCCTCCAAGTACAGTCGTCAGTATGTCCGCATCCCTGTGGAGAGTGGCCAAGCTGTAAGTCTCCCCAGGGACAGGCAGTGGGTTGGACAGGATGATACACAGTGATATCAGTCTTCCTTACAGCTACAAATACCCTAACCTGGTAATCAAATGCTCTCCCTTTGGTAATGGGCAGTGCTTTAGAGCGACACTGTGGCTGTAAAGTCATGCAAATCAGTGCAACTGGTCACAGATGAAATGTGAGCAGGAAAGAGAAGCTGCAAGGAGTAAGGGCTTCAGTATGAAAAAAGGTCATAGCGTGTGGTTTACTCATTCTGTGCTGTGTCTGCAGATGGCTTTTTCTGAACATAGTGCAGCTGAAGAGGATGGAAATGGTACAGGTCTGATAATCCGAGATATCACTGACAGCCTGGAAAATGCCACCAATGGCCTCCTTGCTGTGGCACACACAAGTGGCAGAGCCAGGTATGTCCAGAGTATATGAAGTAATTATCCCTGGGTTGATAACTGGGTAGTTAGGTTAATGTTGGCAATCCACCTGGATTCTGGGGAACAAAATTTCTCTCTGAATGTCCATTTGTGTATGACTCGCCTGTTGTAGGCTTTCCTTCTACAGCATGTAGCATTGGTCATTGTCAGAGCTCATGTCTCTTCAGGACTCCCTGGAAGCCTCTCAGGCTGATGGGCATTGCTGGCTTAATTTGGTGAAGCTTTTCTGTCTTTTCAACAAATGAACACATACTTGACTTTTCAACTGAACAGGGACCTGAATGCATATATAGGTTTCTAATAATCCAAAATGTTTATAGATTGCTAACAAATCTAGATGTATAGTTTTATCTCCAGTTTCAATATGCTCTCACTAAGTATGTTCTAGGGAAGGCATTCTCTGTGTGGCAACAAATTTTACTGAAAACCCATTTAGTTGTTAATACCCAGAGTAGAATATGGACTGATTTGGAATCTTTTTCTTTCCAGAGTTTGTCTGTTAGGAGTTTCCCTCTTGCCTAATTCCTATATACTATATTACTTCTTTTTGCCTGGGAAAAAGAGGTCTTTTGCTCTGATACATGGTCTCTGTATAAGCTTTAGTAAGAGATTCTTCATCTGCCACTTTGCTGCTTTTTCTAAAGACCAGTTTGTTACTTGAATCCTTGACTGGGCTAATCTTACTAAGATTTGAGATACTAAACCTGAAATGCATCGTAATGCAGTTGATAAATTCTCCTCTGTGTTGTTTCTGTTTGGGTCACATTTTAGAGAGCCACAGGCAGCTCTAGATCCTGGCTTACCTCTTTGTCAAGTATCACAGCCAAGTGAGTTAAACTGTGCAGAGCCTGTCCCATCAGTTCCTGTAAACGATGTCAGCAAACCCGGCGAAATAGGCACGGCTGCTGTGGAGCTCCACACTGCACAGTCAAATGCTCCAGAGGACCCCGTGTCAGTAATTGACTCCATCTTGAATGAGAACAACTCTGGAAACCAAAATGATCCTTTGCTGGACAGGTATTAACTTGTTTCTGGAAAGTGCTATGCTGTTGTCACCTCCTGGGATCCTGTCAGAGTTTTGGAGGATGTTTTGTTGGGCAGAACATAGGGAATTAGCTTTTGAATTGTCATTGACAAAGTGAATTCTCTGCACCTGTGTTACCAGGGCTTGAAAAAGCCAAGTGTTGGCATCACACACTGAAAAAGGGCAAGTGTCTCTGTCACCTTCATGGTAACATGTGTGCCTGACTGCTGGTGCATCCATCAGTGTGTCCCATCAGCCCACTGCTGTCACTGCCAGGTGCTGCCAAGCAGCAGGTGCAGGACACTGATCTCAGGCTGCCATTGTGGGCACTTGTTCCTGAGACCTGGATGGGGATTGTCCTGGTGGTCATCTCACTGTTCCTTTCCTTCTCTGCCCCTCATTTGTACAAAGCTGTTTCCTGTGTGCCCTGTCAGATCACACAGCCCTGGATCAGGGTGCAGACTGTGGGTTCCTGCCCCACTGCAGCTGCAGGAGAGCTGTATCAAGGACAAAGCTTTAACCCTTGCTCCTACAGCTCTTCTGCTGTGGTCAGCAGCAGGTAGGAGGGTCTGGGGTGGTGTCCCAGCACTCATGGTCTGAAGGCCCTGGTGTATCTTCCCTCCTGCACTGCAGGATGTGGGGCAGTGCCTTGGAACTGTTCCTCAGTGCTGGGAAGTCAATACAGGAGCACCTCATGGCATAGCAAGACATGCAGTGTGGGCACTGTGCCTGCAGCTGCCTTCTCAGGTTCTTCACTGTCCCTCATGTCCTGCCCACTGTCCCTGGAAACATGTCCAGTTTGGCAATAAGCTGATGTTTCAAAGTAAGTAGAGTTCCTTCAGGCCCAGATTATTTCCAGCACTTTGCTTATCATTTTTTGTCCCAGGGCAAAGCCATCAGACCTTTGTTTAAGCAGATATTGGTGTACAGGCTGGGATCTGAGAACATTCACCAGATACTAAAATGAGGGAGGAAGTAGGTGTGGAAGGAGGAACTGCTTTTTAACCTGATAACTGCAGTTGTGCTTGCTGTTCAGGTAGTCTTCCCTTGTACCTGTAACTCAAAGAGCTGGAGTGAAAGGTGATACAGGAATGTGATTTCATCCATTTGACTATTCTGGATTGTAGGCAACCTGCCCTGTGGGGCAAGAGAAGGCCCTGCCTGCCAGCTGTGCCTTACAGTGCTATGTAATTTTGTCTTTTTAGAGAGGAAATTCAGGATTTTCTGAACTGCATTGATGCCAGCCTTGAAGAGCTCCAAGCAATGCTGTCAGGGAAGCAGTACAGCTTCGGCGCTGAGGCGTTCAGCGACGTGAGTGTCTTCTCACTGTTTCTGAGAAATACTGCTCAGGTTGTGTCATGAAATGCTGCTAATTTATTTCATGTTGTAGTGGGTAAGAGTCAGGAACATCTTGAAAAGCAAATAGTTACAAATAGAATGATTTGTAAGTATTCACAGTGTACAAGGTAGTACTGGGAGTCTTTCTAGGTCATACAGGAATCCTGTTCTACAGAACTGAAGAGGGAGAAGAAAAACGAAAAAATTTGCCTCACTTCTCCTTCTCAAGCCTAATCACATACCATCACATCCTGACATACATCCCTGTATTTGATTCAGCTGGATGATATGGATGATATGGAGTGAAACTTAGCTGTATTCCTGGAATCACTGGGAAATAGGATAACCTTTTCTCCTCCTGTGACCTCAGTTTACTGCCACAGCTTGAAGCTCCCAGCTGAAGGCCCTTGGAGGTGCCACTGTCCCCATGCTTCAGTGGAAGGAGCAGCTCACTGGGTCCTGCAGTCCTTTCAGGAGATCTCTGCAGGGTTTTTTTTTTTCAAGAACTTTATTGGTTGACATATGGTCTGGTTTTATTTTCAGACATTTAATCCGGAGCTGCCAGCCCTGGATATGAACTTGATGGAAACTCCCCCTGGTATTGAAAATGTAAGAGTAAGATTGACTTTGGTGGTGGGGAGGGCAAATGTGATGCTGGGAGTTGAATCTTGCTTGATGTAACTCAAGGGTGGGAACAGGCTTGATGGCACAGGGTGACACTGCTGGTTCATCTCATCCAGCTGACTCCAGGGTTTCAATTATCAATGTTGGCTTGTTGGAATTTAGGAGGGATCTCAAGATAATTTCCAGTCCTTCATTCCTAGTGCAGTCATACACTTGGAATGCCTGTCTGAAGACTGAAGGAAAAGTACTAAATGAAGATTGTAGTGCAGTACACTGTAGTTGTTCTGAACATGGCTCTGTGGGATTTCCTCAGAAGATACATAGAAGTTCAGCACATACTTACTTCTCTTGGTCCAGTTCCTAAAATTGATTCATACTATTAAAAAAAATACCCTTTCAAGTGTTATTTTTGTTGTAGTCCTGAAATAATATTTAAACTAGGATTTCCCAGTAAGAAGAGCTTTGACTGCAACTGATGTAAAATACAGCTGTGTTTAAGCAGTGCCTGCAGAATTCAATTACATGATTAAATCATGTTGAACTGTTATCCCAACAAGACTAATTATAATAAAGCTTCTGGTTTGGAAGGTAGAACAAATATTTGCTAGTCAGAAGCTTGTTTTGTTTAGTAAGTTATATTTGTCTGTATTTCACTGTGCCTTCTTCTGAGAGCTGCTGTGTGCAGGCCTTCGTGTGCAACAACAGGCTCCCTGCTCAGTTGATCCATCTCTCTCCTCCTCCTTTCACATCTAATTCTGTTAACCAGTCAGTAAACACTTCCATTTTGTTGTTGTTAAACATTGTCTTTACTCTCTGTCTGCTTTGTTTCAGATGGCAAACTTGGCAGAGAGCACTGAAGGTCTGGGAGCAAGTGAGAGGGAAACAGCAGGAAGCAAAGGTGGGCAGGAAGGAACACTGAGTTGTGTGGCAGCTCCACTCTCTTTGAAAACTGTATATTGAAATGGAATTGATGTAGTCTGTAATACCTCCTTCTTTGGTCAGGGATTAAGCTTTTTGTGAATCTGTGCCTCGGTCTTAAAAGGCCCATCCTGTGCCCTGTGGTTTTTCACACAGAAAACATGGGTCCCATCCCGTGTCCCTTTTCACATGGAAACATGACATGAGTGCCACAGTGGGGAGCAGATCTGCAAATGCCCTTGTGGCAGGATCTGCTAGACAGGCTGTGATCCCCCCTAAGGCAGAGCTGCTCAGGTTTCCACTGCAGTGCTGCCGTTGCATGCTGTGAGAGTCAGGGGCTTGGAGTGGGCTTCAGGCACTGATGTTTCCAGGCACAGGGGCATTGGCTTCACTCTGACAGCTGTGGGGTGTTGGGTTTGTGCCAGCCCAGCTTGGGCCTTCCTGTGCACCAAGTTTGAAGCAACCTCTCCAGGTTTCCCTGCCTTGAATAAGAGCCTTCAGTTGGTGAAACAGTTTGAACTGTTTGTTTTTCCCTCAGATATGCAGCTGATCCAGTACAGGGCCAACCCTCTGCTTTCCTTATTTGAAGATCTGCCTTCAGGTGAAGCTGCAGGGAAAGCAGATGATCCAAAAGACTTTCTGCTGCCTCCCCTGGAGGAGAAGCCTGCTCTCCAGCCTCCATCAGCCAGTGGAACTGTTGTGCCACTTGCAGCTCCAGCAAGCCAGGCCGAGTCTCTGGACACTCTGGGAATGGGTGATGCACCTCTCCTCCCAGAAGATGGGAATGGAGAGTATAAACTATTTCCACTCCTGCTTCTCAGTCCTGTTGCTAACTTCATAGATGAGGCCTCTGAGATAGAAATTTCTTGAACTCATAGAATATCTGTAACCAGCTTAGTGCTATGGAATGACCACCAAAGGAATGGAGCAGCAGAAAGTGTGAGCTTGGTCCTCACCCTGCTTCCTGGGGACCCTGCTCTGCAGACAAATGGAAGTTCTCTTGCTGCAAGCAGGGAGCACATCTGGGAGAACTGAACACAAGCTCAACAACACCAAGAGCTGGTGGAGTGAAGGCACCAGGCAGAGGGGAAGAACAACAGCCCTGTAAACATACCACAGTGTATTCCATATCTTTTTATCCAATATTCTTATTGCAAGAGGAAATCTGTTTGTATCCTGTTTGTAAAGTTTGGCTGGGTTTTTTTGTTGGGGGGTGGTGTTTGTTTTTATTAGCTGGATAGTAATGTGGTGTGTAATATTTTAAACCTGGGTTTTACTCTTTGGAGAGCCTGCTTCAATAGGTGGCTTGCCTACTGTTTGAAATTAAGTTGGGTTTAAATTTTGTTTTTAATTTGAGATTTTTTGATAGTTACTGGCTACGATTGTTTGCATCTGCTTAGATTACTTTCATACTCCTAGATTTGCTCCTAGGTTTAGGGAACATTTTTCCTATGGAAAATGACATTTAACTGTGGAGTATTATTTTTTAACATGCTAGCACACATCCATTGCCCTGGATTGTAGGAGTTGTGGTAGGAAGTGCTTGCCCTCCTGTGTAGTGCTGATTTCTCATGCACATTGCATGGCAGTTCCGGGGTAACCTGCCCCCAGTTCACAGGTCGTGTGTCCTTGGAGATAGTCAGTAGGACTGATTTATGTTTAGCAAAGGCCAGCAGCTGTCCCTAAAATGAGAAGGGGAGCCCTGGGGTGCCTTGCACTGACTCACATTAAGGTGTCTCTGTGTCTCTGTCTCTGGTAGCAGCTTTTGTTCCTTGCCCCTGGATGGACACCAGGTTTCACGCTGCAGTTTCTGCCTGTGGAATCTTAAAGCCAAATCAACCAGATGCATCTGAGTCTTTTGACAATGAATTACATAACCTAGTGTCTGTGTCACCAAAAAGTCGTTCCCCAGAGTTTCTTTTGGTGCTGTTTCCCAAGTTCTCTGAGCAGCTGCACTGTGGAGCCCAGCCCCAGTGTCAGTGGAGCAGCAAGTTGTGTGCTAGTACTAAGCCTGTCACAGCTTCACCAGCTCACACAAACCTGCTATGTGCTGAAGTGACAGCAAACTGCTGGGGCTGCAAGAGGCCTGGATGCAGGTAGAAACCCCCTTGGATAATATCACCTGATATTTCCTGCCAGCACAGTTACTTTAAATTTATTCCAGTTTTAGGAATTCAGGCTACCTGCAGGCTTTGCTCTCTCTAACGTTCATGAACTAGTAAGTGCTGAGCTCTTTTATATTCAAGAATCCAAGGCAGATATTCTGAAGCCTGCTAGATAATGCATGTTACCTGTGCTGGCCCAACTTCATTGGATTTGTGCTTCACTGTCAAATCTCTGAGTTGCAGAGGAAGGTCCTGCTCCTGAGTGTGTAACACCTTCAGTGTCATTTTATTTCTGTGCTTCTGTACCTGTTCTTACTCGTGACCCTTCTCGTTTCCATCTTTTGAATTGCCTTTTGTCAAGTTTGTCTTATTCAAGCCTTCAGAGTCTTTCTCTAGCTGACTTGTTGAGGCCAAGGGCTGAATAGTCTCAAATTTTCATGAGCTGAAGGGAGAGGGGGAGGTGAGCATGTTGCATCTGTCCCGGGTCAGCTTTGGTTTGTTAATTCCTTCCCAAAGGCCAGTTTTGAGTGAATCAGTGAAAACCAGGCTTTTCTGGTGTGCTGTTTGACAGCACCATGCAGACAACAGAGTTCTTTGGGAGGTTGATCTGTGCCTCTGACTCCCTGCACTGGTTGGACTGTAGTTTCTGTGATGGATTAGTGTCATGTTCCTCTGTCTCAGAGTCATCTCCCCTCAGCACAGCTCACTGTCAGGTATTGGGTCTGAGTGCATCATGGGTTTTTAATACACTTTCTCTCTTAAGAAGCTAAGAAACCAAGGCTTACAAAAATTGCAAAAAGAAAAAAAAGTTTGTAAATCTGTGTGTCTGGTTCATGTACAGGTCTGGGAAGAGTATTTGTGCAACTTTCCTAAGAAAGATTGCAATGGAAAGGGGAAGACTGAATTACAAAAAAACCCCACATGCTGAAGTAATTAAACTCAAGAATTGCAAAAAGATTACTGTGTTTCTTGTACATTCTTTGTGTATGTTCCTGTCTGTGCCAATGTTTCCCAAACCTCTTCACTGATTTCTCCAGAATTAAGACCTTTCATGCTCCTGGGGTGTGGTCTCATGATGCAGCTGCAGCTGGTGCAGGACTAACTAGGGTGATGAGGAAAGCCTAGTGTCTGTTTCCAGAGCGTGGGAGAACAGCACCTGGGACTGGTTTTTCAAAAAGGTTGATGTGAAAGCTCAAAATACCGTGTGTGCTGAAAAATAAACCAGATGTAGTGCACATCTGCACATGTTCTCCACAGACCCCAGTAGGAATGGTGCTCAACTCCATAAGGTGTAGGTTAAAATATTCAGTGGAGATAGTAGAAGGAAATGGAACAGCCCAGATCATGAGGCAGACCCCAGATCTGGCACCCCTGTGCAGACTCTGCCCAGGGTAACTGGCACCACAGGCATTACAGTTTTTGTGGGATTTTCCTTGAAGTAAGGAACTGTTGATCATTTCCACTGCCAAGAAAAAGGATGTTTATACAGAACATGCTGCTCTTCAGGATAAGGACAAGGACAGAGCAGTGGAGTTGGCATGTGGATCTATGGACAGACTGCCCTGCTAGGACAAGCTGGCTGAATCTGCAGCCCAGGGCACCTCCAGCACCGCGCAGCTGCTGCCCAGCCTGTGCCCGAGGGCCAGTGGCCAGGCACTGAGCCAGCAGCCCCCATGTGCCAGCCTGGGTGGGGGCACTGCCCCACTGCAGCCTGAGTGTCACCAGTTTGTCACCCGTGACCGCAGGGGCCTCTCTGTAGCAGCAGCTTCCTTCCTTCTCCAGCAGCAGTGCCCATGGCTGCTGCCTGGCTCCTTGGCTTTATCTCTGTGTCTGGGGAGGAAAGATTGCTCTCCCTTATCATTCACGTGCTGGCAATCCACAGAACACTCCCAGGCGTGGTGAGTGCAGACTGAGGAAGTGCCAAGTTCCTCCTGCATGCTCCTTTCAGATCTACTTTCACACTGTTCCGACCCAGCCCTCCCCACACCGACCGTGGGAGCCTTGCCATCAGTTCATATCTCCTGTGTGCTTGCTAACAGCTTTCCAGAATACAAGAAAAACTGATTTTGCTCTGTCTCTCCTGGGCTGTGTGATGCTGCCTCATCAATCCATGCTCAGAACGTTTTGCTGTCTCCTAAAACAAGTCTTATTTTGAAAAGCAGCATCATGGTACCACAGATGCCCAAAGCAGAAGGAAGGATTTGCTGCCACAGTCACCTTAGCTACAGGTGCCTGGTGCTGCATTTTATAAAGGATAAAACTTTTCCTGCCACTGTTCTCCCCAGCCAACAGGGCAAATGTAAATACATGAAAAAATACCTACACATCTTTTTTAGTCACGCAATTTGAGTTTCAGCTTCTTGGTTGGTCCAGATCCCGCTTGTGATATGTTCCTGTTGTGTCTTCACAACCAGCAATCAAGCCCCACAAATCCACTTGCTTACTCTCCCACCAGTGGGATTGTGGAGAGAATTGGAAAGGTAAAAGCTGGAAAGGAAATTGTGGAGAGAATTGAAAGGAAAAGCTGGCACACAAGCAAGGAAAAACAAAGGATTCATTCACTGCTTCCAAGGGGCAGGCAGGTTTTCAGCCACCCCCAGGAGAGCAGAGCCCCATCACATGTAATGGTGACTTGGGAAGACAAACACCACCACTCCACATGTCCCTCCTCCTCCTGCCCCCACTTTCTGTACTGAGTGTGATGTCATGTGCCAGGGTCAGTTGGGGTCACCTGTCCTGGCTGTGTCCCCTCTCCCCTGTACCCCCAGACCCCTCACCAGCGTGGCCATACAAGAAGCAGAAGAGGCCTTGGCTCTATGTAAGCACTGATTAGCAATAACAAAACCATCTCTATATTGTCATCCTTGTGTTCAGCACAAATGCAAAACATAACCCCATATTAGCTGCTGTGAAGACAATTAATTCTACCCCAGCCAAACCACTGTCTTTGACTTAGTTCAAGACAATGTAGGTTTCTACCCTCCTCCAGCAAGCTCTGTTCCCTGCAAAGGAGTTCCAACCATTTGACCTTAATGTGGTCTTTTCCTTCCTTGAACCAAGAAGTACATGAGCACTGCAGCCCTCAGCAGCTTTTGCTGCTTCTCCCTGCCCCAGTAGCTGCAGGCTGGAGTGGCATCTCATGGGAAATGTCTGATGGAGGAATTCAGGGCCACAAGGGAGGATCCCACTGTGTCACTGCAGACCCAAACCATGTCTCACCAGCACTACAGGAGGGCTGGGTCCACACCAGGGACTGGGATTTGCTTGGCTGCATTGAATTAGTCTGATTACTTGTATTTGAGGACAAGATGTTGAATTTGGGTGTAACAACAGCAAAGGCTCATTTCAGTTCAGCTGAATGCAAGGAAGAAGAGATTCTTTAACTGGAGCAGAAGAAAAATTAAGAACTGTAGAAAACAGTAAAAGGCAGTAAAATCCCTTGAAATTGGTATTTCAATAGAAAACAGGTACTTCTCTTATACAGGGCTAGTGCTCAATTTCTGAATTATAGAGATTAACTGTAGCATTTAATGAATAGTAATATATCATTACAGTGAAGAAACCATGATTTTATGGTCTCAAAGATTTTCTGCTTTGACAAGTTCCTCTTTTTCACTCTGGGCATCTCCATGTTCACCTGTTTCCCAAGTAGTCTGAAGGCACTGGAGGGATGTATGGCCCCAAGCAAGGCTTCTAATTGAAAACAATTAATCAATTAAACCCAGCAGCTAAATTGCTCTGTGAGAAGGGAGGATCCATCTGTGAGATGCAGTGGGATTGGTGGTCTAGATGTCTGCAGCTCTTGGGAAATTTTTGGCTTTAGATTTGTATACCTGAATTTATCCTCTCTTAAATGTGGTAGAGTGATATAGAATATTTCAGTTGGAAGAGGCCTACAACAATTGTCTGTCTTGCACTGGTAATGTAAAGATTTAAGGGGTTTCATGAACCTTAACTTAAAGCATAGTGGTGGGTGTCAGTGAAGCTGGTGAGAAAGTGAATTGTGAGGACCCAGATGATTCAGCTCCTTATGAGCTCTCTCTCAGACCTGTCTGTGTGTAATTGTGAGTTAAAGCTTATTTGTCAGCAAGCAACATAAGGAGGGAAAGATGAAGAAATAATTGCCCAAGAATCGAAAGAAATAAAGGAAAAAAACTTAAAAAACAGAAGGGGGAAAAACATACTCAGCAGAAAATACTCAATAACATAGAAGTAATTTTTTAAACTTTCCTCTTTCCACCCTTCCTTAGGGTTTCCGCTCTGCCCACGCCTCTGACAGTGGTCACTGAGACACTTCTTTTCTGATAAAGAGGAAGGAAAAAGCACCAGCCGTGTTCCTGGGTGCTCGGTGGCAGAGTGAGCCCGGGCAAGGAAGTGCTCCAGATTTACCCCAGCTTGGGAAGAGCGGCTCAGTCTGGCTGGAGAGGACTGTGAAGGAAGGATGGGAATGGTGCTGCGAGCAGCCGTGCTCGTCAGTTCCCTTCTCCACTGCAGCGGTGAGTGCGGGCTGGGCACAGCCCCTGCCCTGCGCTGTCTGCGGGCGCTCGGCAGGGCAGCTCTGTTTTGGGAAGTGCTTAGATTCAGTCCTCAGACTGAGAGAAATGCACTGAGACAAAGGCAGTGGTCTTCATTTTTACAGTAAAAAGAGTTTTAGGTTTCTTTACCCAGTGGTTTAGGTTTCTCATGTTTGGTTTAGGCTGAGAGAATGGTGTGTTTCAGAAAAACAAATAAGGCAGTGGAGGAGGGAAGTCTTTGGTGTTCCTCAGAAGCCCCAAGAGTGATGTCTGGAGCAGACACTGGCTGAGACCAGGGAGCTGCAACTTGGGTTTTAGACCAACTCCATCCCTCAAGCCTAAGTTATCCAATAACTCTGACCCTGTGCTCCACTCAGTGCTGGTGGTGACAGAAAGCCCCAGGCAGAGGAGGAGAGCCAGGCTGCACCCATGGCAGGAGTTGGTGCCCTGACCATCAGCCACATCCATCCTCATGTCTCATGCCACACTGATTTTTGGTTAATCCACCCCTGAGCAGCCCAACCCTCACACTCCCCACTGCCTTTCTTGTCTATTGGGTTCTCTCTGCCAGTGCTCTTGCCATGGCTTCACCCTGGCTGCTCTGTGCCTTAACTTTCATCTGCCTTTCTTCCTGCAGCTTTTCCGGACCTGAGTGGCCCCAGTGAGATCAAAGGTGTCTGGAAGAAGTCTGTCACTCTGCCTTGTGCCTATGTGCCTGTGGAGGACCTCGTGCAGCAAACCCTCACCTGGACTGTGGTACACGACAAGGGTTCAGGCACCATCTTCCGGAGGGACGGCTCCGGGGACCACATCCTCCTGTCTGAGTACAGGGACAGAGTCAGCATCCCAAAGGATGCCCCAGGAAATGTGTCTCTCCTCATCCTGAGCCTGGAGATCTCTGACAGAGGAACCTACACTTGCCAGGTCACCTGGAGAGACAGCAACAACAGCCTGATAGCAAAGGAGATCACCACCAATTTGGAGGTCGTTAAAGGTAAATCCAAGGGGGCTTCTCAGGAGGGAAAGGCTTGGCTCAGGAAGGCTTTTGGGAATTAGAGCAGGTAGGCTGTGGCTGTGTGTTTGCATATAGAAGCATTTTGCTGATCAGTGTTAGCCTCCAGCAAGAAGCAGCAAACAGATCAGAGAGAAATTCTGCCCAGGACACAGCAGCCTGCGGCTCGGGGAGGACCTGTGGCTCCTCAAGGACCAGTCCAGGCCTGGCTCTATCTGTAGCCAATGGCTCAATGTTTCCCCGGGCCTTGCAGCAGAGGGGAAGGCCCAGGGATACTGTATTGCTGTTCTTTCACTAAATTCCACCCGCATGTGCCTGCCCTCCGTCTGCCCAGTGAGGGGGGTTTATAGAGGCACAGACACCGCCGGTCAGCATGTGCGGCTCAGCTGAGCTCATCCTGTGCGGGGAGGCGATGCGAGAGCTGAGCTGCTTCCTCCCGGGAAGGCACCGACAGCAAGAGCGAGCACCGCTGTGCCAGCGGGACCGTCCCCACCACAGCCAGGCCCCCGTGACCTGGGCCCCTCTGCTTTGCCTTGCAGTGGCAGCCACCAAGCCCATCATCAGAGCCGGAGAGCCGGGGCTGACGCTGCCGGCCGGAGCCAGCACCAGCCTGACCTGCGAGGCCGGCGGCTCCCCTCCCATCAGCTACCGCTGGTTCCGCAGCGCCCCGGCGGGCACAGCCGAGCTCCTGAGCAGCGGGGCTGAGCTGGCGTGGCCCAGCCTGCGGCCCTCGGACAGCGGCACGTACTTCTGCGAGGCTCGGAACAGGGCCGGGGCCGGCGCCGGGCAGCGCAGCGATGCCGTGCGGCTGACGGTGACAGGTGAGTGCTGGCAGCACAAATCCGCCTGCAGCAGCGAACCGCATCCTCCTTCCCTGCCCGCAGAGGGGGAAACGCCAGACGCCTTCAGCAGCTGACACAGCCCTCCCCGCTGGCTCCAGCCCGTGTCCTCCTTTATTTCCTCTATTCCGTTTCCTCCTCTCTGAGGAACTGCTCTTTTCTGATGCAAAAGAGGATTGCTACTTCAAACATTTAGTTATTCCTCTGTGGGTTTTTCACGTTCTCCCTGGCTCTGATGTTCCCCACTGCGCAACTCAGCACGTTTGGACAAGGAGCCGGGGCTTTATTTTGAGAACAAGGAACAAGTGAGTGCTAATTCAGTGGCAGAACAAACCAAACTGGCCTTTGCTCCCCGCCAGCAGCTGCGTGTCTCAGGGAGACACACTGCACTTCACTCCAGGCTCTGACACCTCCAGGCTCTGCAGGACAGTGCGGGACAGCTTGGACTCAATGGCCTCAGGGGCCTTTTTCAGTCCAATCAATTCCATGCCGGGTGCCTGGTGCAAAACTTGCAGCTCTCCTTGGCTGGTTACTGGATCAGCAGAGCTGTGAAGCCCCTGATGGCAGAGCCAAGCTCAGGCACCTCACAGTGGCCTGTGGAAGAGGCAGAGCCTGCTCAGCTCCCAGGCACAAAGCTCTGGCTGAAGCCCTGTGGAGCTTTCCCCAGCAGTCCCACATTGAAGGGAGCAGCACAGGAACAGGCTCAGTGCTGCAGGTGCTGCCCAACGCTGCTGGCACAGCATCCCCCTCCTGCCAGCTGGGAGGGGGCTGCTTCCTCCTGCTCCCACCTGTGGGGAATTCTGGACCACAGCAGCGTCAGCATCGTGCTCAAACCCCTGGGTAAGGCTCTCCTCCCCCTCACCTTGCAGATCTGCCCACAACAACAGCAGCCTTGTGGAGGAGTGTGGGAACCACGGGGGGACACCACTCAACCACAGGTCGGGGTGAGAGCGGTCACAGCTGATGGCAAGGGCGGGGTGTTGGGCCAGTGTGACGCCAGTGCTTGGAAGTGGTTTTATTGCTGGGGAACAGAATCTTGACATTACTGAACTTCAGTCCATATGCCTCTGTTTTTACCTCAGATGTTTCTGAAAGTAGGTCTTCCTTCCCTCCCTTTCCAACCCGCAGAGGGCTCACATGTTGTCTTTGTTGGAGGCATTGTGTGTGTCTTAGGGCTGCTGAAAATGCCATTTCCTAAGTTGCAGAGCTTATGGGATGGGATGTCCTGGGTTTGGTTCTTTTCTAAAGGGTTTTTTTGCTTGTTATCTGATCCTGAAAGGAAGCTGCTGAGGGGAGGCAGATCTGGTGTCTCCAGTGGCAGACACAAGGGATGCAAAAGTTTCCTCAGACCCGCCTGAAAACATGTACTTGACCAGGGACAGCAGCTTTGAGGGAGGGCTTGTGGTTTCCCATTTGTTTTTGTAGAATGTGGGAATTTAGGCCTGGACTAGAATAGATCTGCTTGTGGAAACTTTCTATGGCTGGATTATGTTTCATTTGGGTTTATGGTGCCCCAGCAATCACGTGGGGATTGTGGAAGCTGGTGTTGGTCACCAGAAGCTGAGGGAAGATGTTGAGAGGTGTTGATTGTTCTTGCAGAAAAAACTCAAACAGAGCTGGTGTCCAGAGGTACCTCAGGAATCTCCTGGACTCCACGGGGCCCCACCACTAGTGCAGGTGTGTGTGTACAGACATACAAATGCACACAGGTACCTGCTGTGTGCCCATGCAGTTTGGTTCTACATACAGAGGTGTATATACTATAGATAGTATCCACCCAGTGACTGGATGGTACTACAGCTACTCTCTCTGTAGTACAGTGCATACACAGTGCTCATTTCTGCAGTTTGCCTATTTTCACTGCCTTTTAAGGGGGCTGGAGGCATTCTCTTCTGTTCCTACAGCTCCAATCCCAGATCTCCTGGTGCTGGAACGAGGGCTGGAAATGCACTGTCAGACTTGAACTCGCGTTTGTTTTGCAGATCTGCCCATAACAGCAACAACTTCTGAGAGTGGTGTGGGATATCCAGGGAAGAATGAAACTATTCGTGGTAAGTAAGAGCAAAACCAGGCTGAGAAGAAGATTGAGGACCCCAACCAGATGTTCTGTAGTCAAAATTAGTATTCTGCCCTTTTAGCTGCAAATTGCATTAACAGCTGTTCTCAAAGGACCCAGATAATTCATGGTGACACTTTAAAAGGCTCTGGATGTTTTTATGGAAGAATGAAAAAAAAATGTTGACATATGGGGCACACAGAGTTGTTGCTGTGCTCCTGAGCAGTTGGTCCATTTTTTTATCTTGGACTGTCAAAGCTGAAACAGCAGAAAATGTGTGCCTCAATGTGTGCCTCCAGCAGATCTACACATCCTCCAGGCTTGCAGCATTTTGACAGGTTTAGACACTTTGCAAACAGAACTGAGCAGCATCCTTGAATGGAAAGTTTATTTCATTCTATGCAGTGCAATTATCCTGCCCAGCTCACATGCCTAGTCCCCTCAGCATGAGCTGGACACTGTCTGTACAGCTGGGGTCCCTTGGTGAGGTGTACACAGTGCTGGACCACTCAGAGCCACAGGACCAAGGCTCTGTGGGGACACAGCCCCATGTGCTCAGGCAGGGCTGGCTGTTGCTGTCCTTGGGGACATGGTAAACGCCCTGTCCCTGCTGCTGCTGTCACCCAGGAGGGTTCCCCTGTCTGAAAGTCCTCTGTTGTACTGCTTTAGATCTCCAGAGGCCTGGCTTGTCCCTGTACCTGGTCATCCTGATTGCTGTGGGCTGTGGTGCTGTGGTTTTCCTTGTCATCTCCCTTATCATGTGCATTACAAAGCCCAAGGATGGTGAGTAGAATGTTCTGGAAAACCTGAATGTTTTCCACATGGCCAGCATGGCTTCACCTTTGATGGGGTTTGGGGCCTGGAGCAGAGCTTGCAGCCACAGCTGCAGCTCTGGCACCTGCATCATGCAGGCAGTAGGTGACACAGATGGTGGGAGAGACAAAGAGGCAGAGAAGTTCTTGCAGCCAGGAGGGTCTCAGACTCACCTGCTTGGCCAGGCTCATGCTTCCAAATCTTTATAGTCTCTGGCAGAGGGGTCATCCTGTCCTGCTGCTGGGAAGAGCCTTTGGCACCTGATGCTGCTCAGCAGTTCCTGTAGCATCCAGAGGAAGAGGTCATTGTCAATTCTCCCTTTTCCATATGAATTTGTTTCCTCTCTGGTCTTTAGTCCCAGGATCCATTCACTGAATGCCTCTGTCTCTCCTGCACTGCCACCAGAAATCTCCTGGACCAAATGTTCCTTGGAGCCCCCTCCTCACCAGCTGTGCAGAGAGCACACAGATGTGCTTTGGGGTTTGAGACCCCACTGACTTCATTTTCTCCTTTGTTTCACAATGATCTTTTATGACTCCACCCTACCAATTAACAATAAATTTGTCAGATATTTCTTTGCCATTTTTTCTTATTTTTATCTTTTCTTTTTAAGGAATCCATAATAGCCACTTCCAAAACTGTTCTATATTGAACTTTTAATGAATAGGGAAACAGAGGACTTCTAACCTCAACTTTATCTTTGACATTGGGTCAAAATAACCCAGTTGTGTGATAGCTGGGTTGTTTTTGTTTTCTTGGACTGAATCCTGGGAAACTGACTCATCATCCACCTGACATGATATCCAGGGCTGTTATTTTTGTTCTGTCTTCAGAGGTCATGTTCTTAAATGAAGAAGATAAACAAAGAAATTATTTTTTAAGAATTTAAATGCAAATTATTGACACAAATTCTGATTTTTCTTTTCCAGCTCAAGTCTATGATGTAAAATTGTGAGTATAACCCTTTATCTGGCACATTGATGAGTCCTGGGGGGGCTGTATCAGAGCAGAAATAAAAAGCACTGCTATTAGCTGTCATAATGAAAACCCCTTTAAGCAGTCTGGGTGAAGAGGTTCACAGTCAGCTCAACAGCACATTGTAGGATGGCTTGTGGGCTTTCCACAGCAACACAGAATGTGGGAAGAAATACCCTTTTCATGGCAATATCAGAATTGTAGAAGTGAGCAAGAGCTGCTTATTGACTCCTAAGCCCAGGAAGGGTTACTGAAGATGATTGCCAAGGCTAAATTCTCTGTATTTTTCCAAGGCTAAATTCCCAGTGTTCTTTTAAATGCAAAGGAAAGGAACTCCCCTTCTAAAGACCACTGGTTATACTCTGACTTATCCTCAAAGCATCCCTGGCTGAATTTGCTTCTTCCAACCATAGCTAGGAAGGAAGTTATAGCTATTTCTATACTCAGGTTTCACATCCAGGTTTCACATTTCAAACCTGTGAAAGTTTTACTGAAAAGCCTGGTACTCTGGTCAAAACATACAAGGAGAGCCACTTCTCCAGGTACAAAGTGCTGCTGACTTGAGTGTTACAGTGGGATGTGCCAGCATCCCAGTGCTAGGCTTCCCCAGCACTTTAAGGCAGCAGTTTAAGCAACATTTGAACCCTGAGCAATGGAACAAATGCTGTGATGACATTTGTCCTCAGAGGATCTATCTTCTTTTGAAAACTATTAGATAGCAGAAGCCAGACAGTGCTTGTGGGCTGCTTTCAGTTCTCAATTTACCCTTCCTCCAATACTTTTATAGATCTTTATTTCTCTTCAGCAATTGTCTGATTGTGCCAGTGCAAGAAATAGTGGTAATCCTTTCATTGTTTGCACACCCTTTGCTGCCTCTCCCTGGAAACTTTCTCAGGATTGGAAGTGATGCTGCTATGATGCCCAAGGTTTTTCTGCCACCAGAAAGCAAAGGACAAAATTCTCTCCTTCAGAATATTGCCATAGCCCAGTGGCCCAGGTTTGCATGGGCTTGAGTCAGACCATAATACTGTCAAAATCCTGATGGCTGGGAGATGCTTTGTTTACTCTGGTTGTTATTCTTTTTGCTTTTTGATTTCAGCCATAACATGAGAGCAGCAGCTTCTTCAAGCACAGGTCACTATGAGGAACCCATCTCTACCACTGAAAACAGCTATGTGATGGAGCTTGGGGAAAACAAAGTCTCTGAAGAAGTAAATAAGAATGTGTCTGACTGTGTTGCAAGCCCCCAGGAATCTGAGTATGAAGTAGGGGACACTTCCTGAGAACCAACAATGCTCTGCAGATTCCAGTCCTGAGGATCACCTTCACCCAGACTAAATACATATTTATTTTCCCTTTTGCCCCTGACAAATAGGTTGGACAAGCAGTGGTTGCTCTCCCTTCACAGTCCCTGCAGTGAAAATTCATATCTCATCAGGAACTTCACTTACAGACTGCTGTATAGAATTTCTGATTTTGTTTTCCTTGATTCCCTTTCACCACCTCTATCCAAGAAAGCCCTTAGAATGCTGCAGCATGCAGGTCCCAGGCCAGGAGCAGTGTGCTGACCTTACTGCTTTATCTGGCCAAAAGGAGCAGTGTTTCCAGCCTTTGTGTGGTGGGAGGAGAGCCAGCACCGAGGGCTGCTCAGCATCCCCATCCCTGTGGGTGAGCAGGGCAGGGTGGGGCTGGCTTGGGAATTGGTTGCTCTTCTCCTGCCCACCTGATGCTGCACAGATTTAATATAAGAGAGCTTTTATAGAAACACTGGAAGGCACATTAAAGCCAAGAGAAACTGGGGACCTGCCACACTAGAGAGAGCAGGAATGTCCTGGGCAGTTCTTGTGCTGCCCTTGATTTCCCCTCCACAGCACTGCAGCAAGGTCCAGGCACACTGGCCACAGCTCTGGCTGCCTCTGGTACTACAAAGAGGCAAATTCTTACTGAGCTCACGTTCTCTGCTCTCTCTTTAAATGCATGATGGATATTTGAAAGGAATTAGATACTTTTCCATAAGTTTGGGGTAGGATTGCTCACACATGCCTCACATATTTTGCTGTGTGCATTTCTGCACAACTGGCTCATTTTGGAATGTCAGCAAGCCACTCACAGCCCCTCAGTAGATACTCAAGAAGTACTTTTCTCCCAGCTTAGAAGGCCGGGAGGGTAAGTTAGGAATAACTTCTGTTATGCAGAGTTATGGAGGAACCTGTAAATCTGTTATGCAGAGTTATGGAGGAACCTTTTTATAATGAACAGGGGAATCCTCTGTGTCCCATGAAAAGCCAGGCAGGCAGATGTAAAACAGAGGGAGTGACCCAAGGGATGAGCAAGACATTGGTAACACAGGCACAGGACTAATGGGCCCCCAGCTGTGCTGCTCACACTCAGGACAGCTCTGCATCTGCAGGCCCCTGAGCATCAGTTCAAAACTCACCAGAATTCAAAAGGTGTGAGGTACTAATGGAAAAGTATTCCAGTCAAAAAACAGGGTTGTGGTACTGTAAAGCCTATGGAATGTCACTACCATGTTGGCCCCATCTTGGGTTTAGCAGAGCAAGAAAAGTTACTGAGAAAGATTGTGAAGGATAATTATTGGTACAAAACCACATCTGTGCAAACAGTCTCTTGGAAAAAAGAGAGGAAGAAACAAATGAGCAAAGTGTGGCCATGGGGGTCAGGGCTGAGAAGGTGAAAGGGCTGTTTGTTTACAGCTTCTCTGAAAAGGATACAAGAATTAGTGATAATTGTCTGCTAGCCCTTTCAAAGGGCAAGGAGAAGTACTTTTTTGTATACAACACAGAAATAAATGTGGAACACAGTGCTGTTCACCCAGGGCAGAGAGCCAGAGGTCTAATGGGAAATTAGAGGAATTGATGATTTAAAAGTTCACCAGAATGCACAAACTACCAGGCACACTTTCCAGGCACTTATCAGTGACCTTATACTTTCTCCTGTGCTGAAAGTTTTATTTCTCTTTGTTAAGAATGTACTTAAAAATCAAGGGCTGGGACATCTTGATTTCTGAATGAAAAGGGAATGCCTGGCAGCTGCTGGTGCCGTCATGGAGAAAAATGCCAACCTGTGCATGCAGCTTATTGCAGATGTAGAGAAGATAGGGGTGAGAGTGTGTGTCCTGCAAGTGTGAGGTGAGAGGGGGCAGAAAGGGAAGGTGGCAGGTGCTGGGGCACAGCCCATCCCTCTGAGCTCAGCCTGACTGCTGTGGCCACTGAAGGGGGAGTGTGGCCACCTGGAATGACCTGCAGAGCTCTTCATCTGAGGGGTCTGATGTGGCCAGAGCTCCAGCAGAGGAGGAGGGAGCACTCAGGGAAGGCAGAGATGAAGGGTGTCCCACTGAGGGACAGGGTGGTTTGAGCTCTCAGTGCTGAAACCCCATGGGAAATGGCTGCAAGGAATCCCACAGCTTGCCCCAAAACTCAATTCCAGCTGCACTGCAAAGCCACAGGCAATGCAGCCACCCCAGTGTGGCTAAACAGCAGTGTTATCCTGGCTGGACAGCCAGCACCAGGAGCTGATGGTGGTAAATACAGCTCTTGTAAGGCAAGCTCATGAAACTGGAAATAAATCCATGAATTTCGGTCTCCATGTGCTTTGTGTCTGCATGCTGTGGGACTGTTATTGTGGGGTGACACAAGAATGACACGGGCAGTCTTGTTTAAAGTAAACTAAAAAAACTTTTTATTAAACCATCTGACTCTCTATATATATATCTTTCTGATATGCCAGTGTCATTGGAGGGTTACAGTGCCACCTCCTCAGTGTCACTGGGCAACTTAAGGTTCATTAAGTTATTTATCTTTCATAAAGGAACAAAAAACAATAAGTTATTTATATAAAGTTTATTAAAAAGTTTTATATTAAAAATATAAACATCAAAAAACTTAATAAAACTTAAGAAAATCAAGGCAACATGGGACAGCTGGACATGGTCCAGGTCCTGACTTGGCCTGGGTGTACCTGGGCAGAAGGGCAGCTGCTGTGCCCCCTGTGCAGTGGCAGAGGATGAGCTGAGGTCACAGCAGATCATCCCAGACCTGCAGTCTTGTTTACTGAGAGGAATAGTGGATTTGTCTTTACAAACAAGCTGTGGGTCTGCTGGTAGATAAAACTAGCACTGGGAGATAAAAGAAACAATGGGAAGGATTCCACTGATTGATGAATGGAAAAAGATATTTGCTTTTACAAATAAACTCTAGGTTTGTTGATAATTGAAATTAGACATTGAAAGAGGAAAGAAACAATGGGAAAGAAAACCCCTAAATTCTGTAAGAATTAAAAATGAAAAGGGAGGGTTATACATTAGAGGGGAATCTTTGGGATCAGGCGTTCCGGGAAGTCTGAACCTCTCAAGTACCTCAGAAATGGGGAAAGAGAGAGGGAAATGCAGCTGGGAAATTGGGATAAAAAGGAGGCTGTGTCCTCCAAAAATCCGAGAGACCCCAGGGGAATGCCCCATGGCCTCTCCCTTTATTCAAATGAAGTAAAAGGGACTCCTCTGTCTCCTTTTTGGACCTAAACCTCTGATATCTATGGGTGAATTTTCCTTACACTTACCAAGCCCAGAGCTCAGCCAGCCTCTGCAGAGCACTGGGAGGAGGAACTGGGCAGCCTGAAAAGAGCCAGCATCAGTGGGTGCTGAGAGTCCAGAGAGCAGCAGCAGTGCTGTGTTGTGGCTGCAGGTGGGGGACACCTGCACTGCTCTGATGGCTGGGGGCGTGCAGCCCCCCTGCAGCACCAGGGAAGAAAGGAGAACTCAAAGGCATCATACACATGGGTCACTTTCTTGGAATCAGGAGCTGTTTACCAGGATTTGGCCAAGCTAAAAGCAACCCAGAACTAATGTCATTGACCTGGGAATTCCTGGGAAGGGAAGTGAATTTTTCAGAGAGAGCACTTGTACATCATGTTTCTCTTGTCGCACAAGCTTTAAGGGGAAATGCTAATTTACACTAATTTCTGTTTCCTTAAGTGGAACAAGGTTATGTTTTGATGACTGTATGATTATTGTACTGTGGTGTGAATGGCTGGGGGAGATCAGACAATCAGCTTCTGAGGGACATCCAAAAAGTACTTAGTAAAACACACTCTCTTGAGTCAGATCTGTGAGTTAGCTATGGCTGGACCAGACAGGAAAGTCTCAAGTAAAAATTGCTTCTTTTTTGAGTGCATATGGTTGAAAAAGAGTACTTTAAGACCTTTCTTCTTCAGTTATCTACTTTTTGGTGATTTGCTCATAGTTGGGTACTGAATTTCATCTCCTTGAACGTTAAGGATCTTATTTATCACCAGAAAAATGGTAGCAAACTTCACTGGCCACTGGCAAACTTTGCCAGAACATGAATGTAAGTTGTAGGCACAGCTGGTCCCTGTGAACAGGGTCTGAGTGATCATCTGTGCTCAGGGGACATGGGGACTTTACTGTGCCACCTGCAGTTAGCCCAAGATGAGTGGCAGAAATGGCAGAACAAAGAGTGCCTGAGCTGTGGTACCTGATGAAATGACACTTGAGAGAGTGCCCTGTCCTGTGTGGGGGAGGAAGGTGGGCACCTGGGGGGACAGGCTGCAGAGTGCCTCACCTGTTCAACCCAGAGCAGAGACACTGGAATAAAAGACTACATTTTAATAAACCAGGTAGCTTGCCAACATGTCTGAGACGTTGAGGGCTTTTTCTTCTTGTGTTCAGATACAAAACTATGAGGAGTCCTTTCAGTAAGGAAGAAATGGGCTGATTGTGTGACTCAGGGAGCTATGTCTGTGTCCAGGGAGAGAAAGATGTCATGTACATCACATCTGGGGAACTAGAGTTATTCATGTCTGCTTCAGTTAAATAGCCTTTTGGTTTTTGGTTTTTGGTTTGGGTTTTTTTTTAATCCTGTATAATTAAAGCCTCAGGAAGTCTTGCATGTCCGGTTCAAAAAATAATCCTATCAGCAGTTTTAGCTTGAGTTTTCAACTTCTTTCAGGGCATGTTCCCCAAAACCCAGCTTCTCCTTAACTGTTTTGTGTAGGAGACTCTTTGTTTGGGACAAGGCTCTACTGCCAGTCATGGATCAGGGTGTGGAAAGGGTTGGGTTTTAATCATCTCTATGAAAGTGGATACATTTCCCTCTTTGAGTGACACAGCTAGCAACTTTAACAAGCACTTTTTTGTTTGTTTGCTCGCTTTTAGGCAGGACTCAAACATTGCTAAAATCTTTTCAGGGGCAGCATGGGCAGATGGATGCAGGCCATGTGCACTGGTGTCACCCCCGTCCCGGGAGGCGACACAAGAACGACACGGAGCAGCTCTGGTGGTAGCAAACTGAAAAAAACTCTTTATTAAAACATCTGGCTCCATGTTTATATCTTTTTAAAATCCCAGTGTCATTAGAGGGTTACAGTGTCACCTCCTCAATGTCACTGGGCAACCCAACTGTCCATCAGGTTGCTCATCCTCCATAAAGGAATGCAAAACAATAAGTTATTTACCTAAAGTGCATGAGAAAGCTTGTGCAAAGAATGCAAACATCAGAAGGCTCAGTAAAACTTGAGAAAATCAGGGTGACACACTGGTACCCCACTGGCAGCTGCAGCAAAGATGTCAAGAAGAAAAGCCAGTAAAGATCAGGTTTCAATGTCTTACACAGACATGCTTTGCAAGAACGGGTGTGGCTGCCCCCATCACCTTCCTCAGCAGGATGGCAGCTGGTGGTGGCTCTCAGAGCCTGGGATGAATTTGTTACACCAGGTCTTGCAGCACAACATTCTGGAGCTTTTTGCTCCAGACAAGTTCCAGCACAGCCATCAGCAGGGTGGAACTTGGAGTCACAGTCAGCAAGAGCCCCTGGGTGGGCATGCCTGTGCCTGGGGCTGAAATGAGATCCACACAGCTCTCATTAGCTCACTGACTCTGGCAAAATGAAGATCATCTCCAGCTCTCATTACCCTAGCAGAGAGGGAATAAGCTGTCACTTACACTGACATGGAGCAGCACTTCCAGTGGTGGGTTCAGCTGCAAGGTGAATATTTTAGCCCAAGCAGTCAGGTGTTTGTTGTGATGGGATGAGGCTGTGGCAAAACCATGCCATTTACCTCTCTCCCAGCTCCAGTAGAAAACAGCTCCCTGTCCCTCAGACACATCTGCCTCCTGCTCAAAGATACTGTTTTCCTGGTGCAGCTGTTAGAACCAGGTGTTAAGGCATGGTTGTTGAATAAATCCCAAAAAGCTGCTCTACTATTAAATGCCTATAACAGAATTCACTAGGTCAGTAGCTTTGCTTTTATACATGTTTCTTATCTTTCTGTAGGTCCTTCTTCTGGTAATAATTAGTGAGCACAGATCAATCCTGTGTATCACACCTAGATAATTCTTGGAAGTAAAGACACCCTACAGAGCACACTCAGAATGTCCCTTGGCTGCCAGTCAGAAGTCACCTCCTTGGCAAACACAGTGTGTGCTTTCAGAGCACGACTTTTGCCCATGAACTGGACTATTGCAGCAGAAATGTGAGCTTAGAGAGTCTATGATGCTCAGCATGACCTGGCAATGGGCACTTGCAGCTCAGAAAGGCAGCTGGGTCCTGGGCTGCATCAAGAGAAGTGGATGGGGACAAGGCAATGGGACTGGAAAGATCCATACAGCCTTTCTCCTTCCTTCACTCTTCACCTAATTCAGCAGTGAAATGGACTCGTGATGTTTCAGAAAGAGGATCCTAGATGACAAAGGACAGAATAAAGGGAAGTGTTCTTCACTTGCAGTCTAGTCCCAGGAGGGTGGGAGTCTTGGGGAAAGGAGGACAGACCTGCACTTCTGGGAGAATGGGAGAAGTTGGGTGGATGGTGGTGTTTGTGACGACTTTCATCAGCTGCAATGGTGAGTAAATGCTTCAATGTATAAGGAAAAATCAAAGTACTAAGAGGATAGCAAAAAAAAATTTTTTGTATTATAGCATCTTTTTCTTTTAAATTGACGGGTCAATTAGAAAGACTTTAGCTTGTTGCATTAACCACAGAGCCTAAGGATTCATTAGAGTCTCCTTTGGCATCAGATACAATGAGGTGCTTCCAAGAATGCAGCAAGCGGGGCAGTATTGGGACAGTCAGCTTCCCTGCCCCAAGGCAAGAGCAGAATACAGTTTTTTGGGACCCTTGGCAAGGACCCACTGTGGTGTCCAGCTCTCAAAACAGTCTTGGTGAAGCTGGAATATGCTTTCTAAATTGAAGAACTCATCCTCATTGTCCTATTAGCGTGGCCCTGGGAAGAAGGAGAGCTGTGAACCAAGCGCCGGCACATTTGATTCCCCTTGGTCTCTCCTACCTAGTGACTCCCTGCTTGCATCAGGAAAGCTGGGACTGGAACCTTGGCTTCAGTTCCTATTCCCCTGACTGAATATACTCCTTCTCAGAGCATGTATGACACTGGCAGCAGCAGAGGATAGTTTTGGGAAATAGGAGAAAAGTGCTCTTACAAGTTGTATATGAAAGCACAGGATTGCTCCTGACATTTAGAAAATTGGGTTGAAATATATTCCCCATTTCATCATTAAAAAACCCCAGCTTTGCAGATTACTGGGATCTGCCTCTCAACCAACTTCTTGTGAGCTAAAGCTGCTGAACATAACCAATGTCTTTCCAGGGAGGGGAAAGGGGAGAAGAATAAGGGGTATGGGGAGACATAAGCCAAGTCAAATGAAATTTGCAGGTGATTTTCTACTTACAAGAGGCACTTCCCAGGGGAGACGTGGAATCCATGGGCAGGCAGCTGGAGAAATTGGGAGAATGTGTAGAGAAAATCTTCCCACTCTTCTCCTGTGCCTACCTGAACACTTGGCAGGGTGCTGGTCTGGGTCTGGTCTGAAGTTTTCCAAGGCTAAAGCAAAAGGATGGGTTTTGGTCCACCATTCCTATTCCAGGTTCAGTACTGCAGGGAATATCCCTAAATGTTCCTGCCCACAAGGAGACTGTCTGTACCGAGAGAGAATTAAGAATTGGCAAGTGCCCAGAGAGAAACACAATAAAAATAGCCATGAGGTCAAGGCAGCTGTTCACTTCCCCATGCTTGATGATGTGGGCTGGTTTAGTGCTGTGGTGTACAGCACATCTGAGACCTGGCCCCATGCTGGCACCTACTGCCCAGTGAGTCCCTGTGGTGTTCACATTTCACTGAACATAATTCCTTCGCTCAGGATTTTATCCTGAGAAGCTGAAAAGGCAGAGAGAGGCCCCAGAGATGGAAAAACAATCCTTATCTCATTCACTTCTCCTGTGTTTTGTTCATGTGGAATGTGTTAGGAATTTGTTCACCTGAATTGATGAGCCTCATTGGGCTCTGGTGTCAGTTGTTTTCAATCCCTGACCAATGGTCACACAAGCTGTGTCAAGACTCTGGAAAGAGTCACGAGTTTCATTATTATCTTCCTAACCTTCTGTAAGTATCCTTCTCTATTCTGTAGTATAGTTTAGTATAGTTTTCTTTCACATAACACAGTATCATAAAATAATAAAACAGCCTTCTGATCACATGGAGTCAGAGCATCATTCTTCCCTGCCATGAAGGTTTTTTACAAGTCCCGTCTATCCAGAGGACGTTTCCCTCCTCTGCTGCATTCTGATTTCTTCCCTTCCACTGCTGTTTCCTGCAGCCCTCCTGGATCTGTCTACTGTCCACCAGGTCACGGGCACATGGATGGGATCCACCACTGTACCGTGTACCTATGTGCCCTCAGAAGGTTTCACCCAGCAAACGCTCAGCTGGAGCGTGGAGCGGGACTCCAGCAGCTCCACCATCTTCCGCAGGGACGGCTCTGGGGACCACATCTTGCTCTCTAAATTCCGAGGCCGAGTCAGCGTCCCAAAGCACAGCCCAGGAGATGCCTCACTCCTCATTCAGAACCTTGAAATGCCCGACAGTGGAGGCTACACCTGTCAAATCATCTGGAGGTCTACAGATAACAGCTTGATAACAAAAGAGGTGACCACTACAGTTAAAGTTGTCAAAGGTAAATTCAGCAGCAAAGCTCTGCTCTTGTGCAGCCAGCTTAAACCAAAAGAAGGTGGGAGGACCAGCATTGGTGGGAATAGTCTTTCACACCACACTGGCCCATCTAGGTTGGAAGTTGAAGCATCTGCCTGCCTTGCTGGGTTGGTTAACCTTCTGAACACATAGAGGTGTAGGAATGAACTGGGGAAGGGACCCAGTTAGTGTACAGCCCAAGCTGGATCTATTCATGGGCCATGATGTTTGAGAAATTATCCAGCTCTGGTTCTGTGCAGGCACCCAATAGGTTCTTGTAGCAAGTGGGTGTTGTGTGAGCCAAGTCTGCCTTCTCCCCTTCCCACGCATCCTCAATGTGTGCTAGAAAAAACTCTTTCTGCACAGGGTACACCCACCCCAGAGAGCAGGATTTGGTGAATGTGGCAATGATGGCACAGCTGGTGTAACCTGGATTAACACGCAGGTTACCTGAGCTCATCCTGTGCGGGGAGGCGATGCGAGAGCTGAGCTGCTTCCTCCCGGGAAGGCACCGACAGCAAGAGCGAGCACCGCTGTGCCAGCGGGACCGTCCCCACCACAGCCAGGCCCCCGTGACCTGGGCCCCTCTGCTTTGCCTTGCAGTGGCAGCCACCAAGCCCATCATCAGAGCCGGAGAGCCGGGGCTGACGCTGCCGGCCGGAGCCAGCACCAGCCTGACCTGCGAGGCCGGCGGCTCCCCTCCCATCAGCTACCGCTGGTTCCGCAGCGCCCCGGCGGGCACAGCCGAGCTCCTGAGCAGCGGGGCTGAGCTGGCGTGGCCCAGCCTGCGGCCCTCGGACAGCGGCACGTACTTCTGCGAGGCTCGGAACAGGGCCGGGGCCGGCGCCGGGCAGCGCAGCGATGCCGTGCGGCTGACGGTGACAGGTGAGTGCTGGCAGCACAAATCCGCCTGCAGCAGCGAACCGCATCCTCCTTCCCTGCCCGCAGAGGGGGAAACGCCAGACGCCTTCAGCAGCTGACACAGCCCTCCCCGCTGGCTCCAGCCCGTGTCCTCCTTTATTTCCTCTATTCCGTTTCCTCCTCTCTGAGGAACTGCTCTTTTCTGATGCAAAAGAGGATTGCTACTTCAAACATTTAGTTATTCCTCTGTGGGTTTTTCACGTTCTCCCTGGCTCTGTCATGTTCCCCACTGCGCAACTCAGCACGTTTGGACAAGGAGCCGGGGCTTTATTTTGAGAACAAGGAACAAGTGAGTGCTAATTCAGTGGCAGAACAAACCAAACTGGCCTTTGCTCCCCGCCAGCAGCTGCGTGTCTCAGGGAGACACACTGCACTTCACTCCAGGCTCTGACACCTCCAGGCTCTGCAGGACAGTGCGGGACAGCTTGGACTCAATGGCCTCAGGGGCCTTTTTCAGTCCAATCAATTCCATGCCGGGTGCCTGGTGCAAAACTTGCAGGTCTCCTTGGCTGGTTACGGGATCAGCAGAGCTGTGAAGCCCCTGATGGCAGAGCCAAGCACAGGCACCTCACAGTGGCCTGTGGAAGAGGCAGAGCCTGCTCAGCTCCCAGGCACAAAGCTCTGGCTGAAGCCCTGTGGAGTTTCCCCAGCAGTCCCACATTGGAGGGAGCAACACAGGAACAGGCTCAGTGCTGCAGGTGCTGCCCAACGCTGCTGGCACAGCATCCCCCTCCTGCCAGCTGGGAGGGGGCTGCTTCCTCCTGCTCCCACCTGTGGGGAATTCTGGACCACAGCAGCGTCAGCATCGTGCTCAAACCCCTGGGTAAGGCTCTCCTCCCCCTCACCTTGCAGATCTGCCCACAACAACAGCAGCCTTGTGGAGGAGTGTGGGAACCACGGGGGAACACCACTCAACCACAGGTCGGGGAGACAGTAGTGACGTGGAGCACACAGTGACAGGTGAGTGTCCAGGCCAGGGTTATTCACCTCTATGGCAGGAGAAAAGTGAGGCAGGGAGTTTGCTCTTCCACAGCCTGATCAGACACCTATGCTGAATATCAATTCTGTCTTGATTGTTACCCAGAGAGCCAACACCAGAGGCTGGCACCCCCCCTGCCTGAGAATGTACCTGATGATGGGAGGGGACAAGAAAATGTTGTCTGTGTCCGTCTGGGACCAGAAATGTTGAGGCTGCAGAGGGAGGTTGCCTGGGGCAGGAGGCCTGGCATAAGCCTCCACACCTCAGGTAGTTTATGGTGCAGCTGATGGCAAAGCCCCCCAGGGCAGCCAGGGAGTCACCACAGGAGAGAGGGAGTGAAGGTGTCCCCTGGAAATCCAGGGAAGTGCCAGCAGGACAAAGCCAAAGCATTCCCAGGCCATGCTGTAGCCAGGCATGATGCACCATATCAGCCAGGGTTGCCAGGAACCTGTGGGACAAAGGTCAGGGAGGGGAACATGAGTGCCAAATGCTGCCCCAGGCCTGCTGGCAAGACACACACACAGGACAATAGGTGAGTCTAGGCTGGCAGAGCAGACCCCGTTTTCCTGATGCCCAGTGGGGCTGCAATGCATCCACCGTTCTCCACTGACAGATCCAGTCCCAGTGACACAGGTCTCCAGGATGGATACTGCTCCAGTGGGGACTTTCACAGACACAGGTGAGTGGAGTCTCATGCTGGAAAACACCAGATTTGCACTGGCAAGGGCAGGGTGGCAAACATCAACCCAGACCAGCTCCACATCTGGCTGCTATGCTTGTGGCAGATAGGGCTGCAGGGAACAAACCCTGGCATGCCAAATACCAGGCATTATCCAGGCAGGAGCTGCACTCCTGACTCCTGCCCACACCCATGTTGGTGGGGGTGTTTGCAGCCTGAAGTTTGCTGTTTGCTTCCACGCAGGGATGTCCCATCCCTGGAAGTGTCCAAGGCCAGGTTAGAGGGTGCTTGGAGCAACCTGGTTGGTGGAAGGTGTCCCTGCCCACGTCAGGGCGTGGAACGAGAGGATCTCTTTAAGATCCCTTCTAAACTAAACCATCCCCTTATCGGTGTTATTCGCCCCCTGAGGTCTGGGAAGAACGATGCTCTGACTCCATGGTGTTAGAAAGCTAATTTATTACTTATTTATACTATATTATATTAAAGAATACTATACTAAACTATCTAAAGAATACAGAAAGAATACTTACAGAATTTAGAGATAATGAAAACTCGTGACTGTCTCAGTCGACACAGCTTTGGCTCTAATTGGCCAATGGAGTTAAACAACCATCACCAGAATCCAATTACCAAATCCCTTCAGGTAAACAATCTTCCCAAGACATTCCACATGTGCAAAACACAGGAGAAGCGAATAGAGATAAGAATTGTTTTCTCTTCTCTGAGGCTTCTCACTGCCTTCCCCAGAAAATCTTGGGAAAAGTTGTGCCTCGCTTTTCTCTGCGAAGAGAAATGCGGCCACATCCCGGCAATCTGTGACTGCCGGGAAGTGGCTGACCCCCGAAGTGGCCTCGGCCCCTTCTCGGTGAGGATTTAAAGGTCATCCAAAGCAGCGGGAGACCGGCGGCTCCCGGCCCCCGTGTCCCCCGTGTCCCCCGTGTCCCCCG
>WBNO01023171.1:1398344-1414726 GCA_013400575.1 Peucedramus taeniatus
CTGGAGGAGGAGGAGGAGGAGGAGGAAGGAGGGTGAGCAGCGACAAACCCAGCCGGGGCTGGGCGGGGGGGGCAGCCCCGGGAGGAGGGGACGGGTGGGCGGTGGAGGGCCCGGTCCGAGGTGACGGGCGGGAGGGACAGTCCCATCCCCATCACTCCCATCCTCAGTTGATCCCTTCCAGGGAGAAGCCTGTGGGAGGGTTATTCCCTAAATGTGGCAACAGATGGAAGCTGGGCTTTGTTCTGTGACATACAGAACAAGTCGATGCATATCTTTTTTTTTTTTTTTTTTTTTTTTTTNTTTTTTTCCAGAACCTCTCTATGAAGTTGCTTTGTGAGTGCAATTTTCTACTTGGGACATTAAGACTGAGGGCACTGTACTGGTATCTGCTCCTAAAAAGCCTCTTTGCTCAGTGAAAAGCAGATTTATTTACCTTACTGTGGGAAATTCTTGCCATTATTTAGCAAAGCAAAGGACGGAAATTTTCTGCTCTTCCTTTTAAGTTCCCTCTACACTTGCCTTTCTCTATAAGAAACATGTCTTAGTGCTTGGCCAAATATTACTTTGCAGAGTTCCTATTAGCATATGATTATACAAACATATCTTCTGCCCTGTCCTCATCTCGATCTTCAACACCTTCATACTGTTTTCCTACTCAGAGACACATTATAGCCATCTGTAGCAATTTTCCCCAACTATTCCTGGTATTTACTTTCCAAAGGCTGGACTGTCTGCTGGTAACTTTAGAGCATAACATGATAATGCCATGAGAGTTTATAGTACCAGTACTAACCAGTGTTTCTTTTTAGTGTAATTCTTTTAACATCACTTTCTAGTATCTTTCAGAGCCCCCCAGGCCCTCACTAGAATAGTATGAATTTTGCTGTTGCACAGATTATGTGTAGATCTTGTCTCTAAGATGTAAATGAAGTGCCATCTGTTTTAGCTGTCCCTCTCACTCGTGTCTCTCTCGTCCCAGCCGCAGCATCGCAGATGTCGCCCTGCTGCAGCCTGAGGTGGAAGTCCCTGCTAAATGCCTACAGGAGGAAACGTGCTATAGCACTGAAAAGGCCACCATGAAAGACAGGAAAAGCCCTGAGTATGAGAACCTTGTGACTGCAATGGAATCTCAATATGAAACAGAAGGAATTTAGTAGAGTACCAGCTTTTCCACATAAACAGCCATGCAGGGCTGCAGGTACTGAATAGTGAACTTTGCAGAGGGAAACTCTTCCTCCTGTTGCCCCTCTGTTCTGCTCTCACTGCTTGCTTTAACCCAGAGGAGCTGCATAACCTTTTGGTCTTTGGCAGACCAGGCCCTGCCTGCAGAAGCAGAAACCCTCAGCCAACTGTTGGTCTACCCACTTCTATAGAGCAAGTTGTTTCTGAGCAACCTGAAGGACCCAGGGCAGGAAGAGTGGATCTGAAGGAATGAGAACATGAAATCCTTTAGCCTGTAAATCCAGGAGTAGCTGGTGCAATGCTGCCAGTCAGTAACACTAGCAAGGGATACTCTCCCATGTGTGTTCCTGTTAAGACATCCCAGGCTGCAAGGAACCAGGATTGTGCTGGAAATGGAGATCCTCTGACTTTTGCAGCTCAGCAAATACTGGTTCTACATCCTGCCTGTGCTTGAGTCTTTCTTTTTTTTTTTTTGTTACAGCATGGCAAAGGGACCACAGAGGGGAGGTTGATGTCCCAGGAATGTCATTTTTGCTATCAGACTGGAGCTCAGTGCTCAGAGAGGGAATGAGACTCTGAACTGTCACCCACTGGTTTTCTCCTGGAAAACCAGAACTAATGTTGAAGGAAATGCTGGCATTTAATTTTTACAGTATGGGGAACAGAGGCATGATAAAATAGAGAGAAAATTGAGGCATTTGGATAATGATTGAGTAAGGGACCTCTCTGAATATGACAGACTGACACCAATTTACTCTGTGGGATGTAAGCCTGTGTGTGATTACAAATGCTGACCTGTTGTGCAACATGGATGCAATTCCTGCCTTCAGCTGCAGTGCACTCCCTACAGTAACTCAGCAGCCTGATTTGCCTTGTCATTGTTGATTGTTTGCATCTTGCCTGTACTGCAGTGCTGCTGTCAGCTCTGTCCTCCCTGTCTGTGCCTCCAGCCAGCATCCCTTTGTCCTCCAGGCTTGGCAGGGAGGAGGAATGCCTCCTGGCTTTAGCAAACCAAATTTATAAGAGTTACTGGCTTTTTTAAAATCAGTGGGTGCAGCAAGGAAGCAGCTGAGCTCAAGTCACACCCTCCTGCTTGGCCCTGACTTCACTCACAAGGCTCATCTCTGCTGCCATGGATTGTCCCTTCTGGGGTCAGCAGCCTAACAGCAGGGTCACTTTGCTGTTTGTGGCCTCAGTGCTGTGTAGAGCCACACTTTTACCTTTACAGCTCTGAATTGCAATGATGGTGATCTGCAGGATGTGAGGTGGGCAAGATCAGAGAAAAAAAATCTCCTGCCTATATTGTGAGGGCTTCACAGGCCTAGTGACAGCCATGCAGGGAGGGCTGTGCTGGCTGTCAGGCTGCACTCCAGGGAGGCAGAGTCTGATCCAGTCTGTCCCTGTGGGGCCCATGGCAGCCAGCTCTGAAGACCCCATGCTGCAGAAGCTGCTGGCATCAGCAGTTCCAAGGGTGGTGCAGAACAAAGGAGCCTGGGGAATGGAGAGCTGCAGCCACGCTCACACAGGGCAGTAGCATGTGGTGCAGGGTCAAGACTGGGTGGGAAGGGAACTGAAAATTTCTCAGCTTCCCCATCCTTACCTCAGCAAATCTAGGCCCAAAACACATGACATGGCACTCGCCTTTCCCCCCCAGATATCATCCTCATTAGTTTTCAATTAGCTTTGTATTCTGTGCAAGTTTTCCTGTTGTTAAAAGCTCTGAGCTCCAGGTTCACTCATTGACTATGTGACACCATGGTTTTTCCATCTTTTGATTCCTCCCAGCACTGATCTGCTCTGACAAGGTCTGGACACCTTCCTCAGAAGACTTGAAGCCTGGGAGAAGCTACAGAGGAAGAAGGCAACAGGAGTTAAGAAATGGGTAGCAGATGACCCAGGTGGACCAGCCCCCATGCACTCCATGTTGTCACTCCTCTAGTTAGGGCAGCAACAGGACTTTGGTCACAAGTAAAAGAACAGTGGAAACATTAGAAGCCTGTCTCCAGTGCTGAGGTGTTTTTCCCTGGGCAACAAGTGTGTGATTATTTCTTTATTTTATTTTTAGCATGTTTTCCATGTTTCTAGTAAAACCTGTTAGCAGCAGAACATTTTTCCTCTGAAAGCCACAGAGGGTTCTGCTGTGTTGCATCACCATCAAACCAGAAAACTTCTCCTTTTCTTGCACTGTGTTCATCTGCTGAGCTCTGCTCCAGAATGGAAAGAAAAGCTCAGCTCCTGCCCTGAAAGGACACTGCCTCCCAAAAACACCCCATCTTGAGTGGCCAGCAGAGTGTCATGAGACTCACAGTTCCTCTTGCAGTGCCTGTCCCATGGAGGGGACCTGCTGGCTTTTACACCTGCTGGGTTTGTACCATACTTCAGAGTGGAGAGGTAGGAGATGAAGTCCTGGAGAAATTTGTCCTACTGTAATTTGGAGCTTGTTCTTGTAAGAGAGGAAGGGGTTTGCTTTCTTCCCCTTCACCCCAGTCATCTGGAAGGATTTGGGAGCTGAAGGGGGAGCGTTATCTAAAAAGCAGAGGGCAAACTTCTGGAAGCAAAAATTGGAAATGCATGAGAAAACAAGAATGAAGGGTATAAACAAACCCTTGGCCAGCTGTGGTGCAAAGGAGGTTGGGTCTGTTGAAACCTCAAGGTCTGAGTGACAGCAGGGCTTGGGGCTGACATGGCTGTGTGCTTCATGGAGGATCCACTGGGGACAAAGCAAAGCCTGAAATCATAGACCTTGCTCTCTTTTGAAGCTAACCTCAGTGATAAAGATCAGGGTGATGTCTGTGAGTCATGAGGAGGTGCTTGAGAGAGACCATGGGAGTGTGAGTCATAAGGACTGGGGCCATTTCTGGACCACTTGGGGACCATGTTTGTCCAGAAGTGCACAAGCTAGTCAAAAAGCAGAACACAATTTGCTTAGGCAATGGTATACATTCATGGGTTCCAGCTTTGTACAAACTCCAACTTCTTCAAAATATTTACTAAGAAACAGTTGCAACAAAAAGCCCAAAAGCTTGGTATTCAAGTTTATTAATACTCTCAAATATTGCAATATTTGCTGGTGGTACTTTCTTAAAATTAGTTAGTAGAGTCTTGGGATTTTATTTTATTTTTGAGTTTTTCATGTCAAATGCTTTCAGAGGGTTGGATTTGTCAAATTGGGCTGGATGCTGCCCCTGTCATTCCCCTACCCTGACATATCTGAAATGCTACAAGTCAGTTACTGAAAACACTTAGCAATCATTATATCTTCAAGTGGGATGATTTAGAGAGAATTACTTTAATTAAATAGCAGAATAGGCAACCTTACTGTAAGTGCTGACTAGAAATAACTATGCAAAGACAAGAAGTCTTCTCCAAACAGCAAGGCTTCCAGGAGGGGCAATGGACTCCACGGCCTGATTTAAAACAGATTGAGTAAACATGCATTTTTCACAGGCTAATGGGCCAGAGGGAAGTTAATGAGCGGCCTCATTAGTTTGTACTCCATATAAAAAAGATTACTACATGTGCAAAGGCAAGATTCTTTATTATGGATAATGCTGCCTTTAGCCATGATGTTGTGATTATAGCTGCCAGGATCCTTGTTAACTGAGCTTAATTTACAGCTGGCTAGCTAATGCTGTGTAAGAGAACAGCATTGTACTTGGATGCAAAGAACAAGGACCCAGGGCACAATTCCCTGTCTTCACAGTGCAGAGAAGTTGCACCAGCACCACTTCTGCTCTGATTTACTGTTGGGAGGGATGCCCCAACAGGTACTTCCAAAACCGGGGTGGAAGGGAAACCTTGCAGCACAGGATCAGTCAGGTGTTCTGGAACCATGGGATGGCTGCTCAGTACCTCGGTGGGTTTCTGGAGAGGAGGACTCCTGCCAGAGCAGGAGGAAAGGGCTGCACCCTCGGCGTCGCGTTGCTCAGCAGTGCCTCACTTGGGGTATTTGACAAACTGACACTCTGCACACTGAGTGTCGGACTCAGCTTGTCAAATACACGCAGTGCCACACTGCAGCTCCCGGGGTCACAGTGGCCTCGCTGGATGCCAACCTGGGCACACACAGGGAAAAGAAGCACAGCAGCTGTTGTTAATTTCAGAGGCTTTTTTGCCAGTTAGCAAAAAGCATCATTAATCCTCCCATATTTCTCCCTCTTGCGCTCTTTTTTTGGGTGAGAGAGAACCACACCAGCAGACACTGCCTTCTGCTGAGGAAAATATCCACTCTGTTAATTCAAAAGTCAGAAAAAGAAGTACAACTCTGCCCCTGGGCATACACACAGGGGTTCATCACTGACTCTGTTAGAAGCTCCTCCATTTGGTAGAATACTGTAAAGATTATGATGCTGAAAGAAAACCAAGCTCCACATAGGGAAACAATGAACTTCTTCAGAAGTGAAGTGAAACTTTCTCTTCCGTTGACAAACGAACCCCCTTATGTTTCATTTCTAGCAAACAGAGAAAGCCTTTCCTGCAATAAGTGGGGCTTTTCCCCTCCAGACACTGACATAATCCAGCCTTTAGAGGTGAACATCATATTCACACACACACTTGCACAAATACAAAATATACTGTTATTCCCTTGTTCCTTTAACAGGAGTGTGCAGGAAATGCAGAAATGCACCTAAAGAAAACTAAAATACAAAACATACACAAGATAATATGTTGCACAGTATTACTCTGTTCTGTGCCCTTCTCAGATGTTGACTGTTTAGAAATTCAGTCTAAAAACAGATTTGAAATTCTGATACTGTACAACTCTCCCAGAAAAATCCATACTGGCTCCTAAGTCACACACCCATTCTGCACAACACTGTTTATGTCATTCATACTCTTTGTGGGCATGTCCAGATATAGCTGAGTTTTTAGCATGGTGTTTTAACTTTCTTACCAGTCCACGGATTTTAATTTCACATGACCAGCATCAACAGTTTGTGAGAAAGTAGTCATGCTCCTTTTAGTGTCAAAATAAAGACTGAAGTATTTTTAATTATATTTTTAAAGTAGACCATTAAAGACACTAAAGTAGAATTAGATTAAGTATATTAACAGTATTATTAACCATTTCTACCACTAACTTCTGTGACTCTGTTTTACACAGATGATCATAAGATTCCATCTAATACCACATACAGAAATATACCTGGAAAGGAAAAGGTTTGTTCAGGTGAAAGCATAGCAAATACATGTTCTCTGAACCCAGAAGAGAATGGAGCAAGACTCAAGAGCAAGATAACAGCTACAGCTTTAAAAGTAGAATCTGTTTCTAGACTGAGTCACTACCCAGGCTTTGCAACTCTGGCATTCCCCTGCCTCCACCTTTGCCTTGGGTGCAATGTAGATAGTGACCAATTCTGTGTTCTGCCTCCTCATTCCAAATGCAGTTCAGCCATGGCAGATAAAACTATGTGGCAATGGATAAAAGCAGCATATGCATTTCATGAAGATAAGAAAACTATGTTAATAAGCTGATTTAGGATCAGCCTACTGGAGTACATGTGAACCTGTGATCCCCCAAAGGACTCTAAGCCATACCAAAATGTGGGGAAGCCACTAGAGAAAGACTAAGCAGACTCTTCCACAGGTATCAGTGGCCAGATTCAGGTATCAGCCTCAGTGCTGATGACTAACAAGGGCAGATCTGCCCTTGGAGGGGGAAGAAGAAAACAAGGCAGCACTGCTTCTGCAATTGAAGCTTAAAATAATCCCCCGTTGTGGCTTTCTGAGGGGAAAAACAGACATTTAAAATGTTGCTGTGAGAGACAGATAAGGGGTGGGGACACAATGGAGATAATTCTATCAGCAGATGGGAATGGAACTTGTAACTCTACCCATAAAGATCATATCTGATGTGAATGGATTTGTCATTGTCAGAGCTGGTTTCAAGCTAAAGTGGGTATTCCCAAGTAAAACCTCAGTGTTATAAAACTGAGCAATCTACTGCATACTCTGAAGGCCAAACAGAAAGAATTTTTCTTCCTGCATTCTTAAGTCAGTCCCTTAACGAATTCACAAAATGTCCCCTCTGGGCTGCACATCATCTCTCAGGTATTTTTACAGGGCAGACTGTTCTGCAACTTGTCATGAAAATAAATGAAAAGCATTACTGGATAGATTCAACTCTAAACCTAATAACAGCATGCATGGAAGTGTGGCTGTGTGGTTTTCACATGCTGAGTAGCAGAGCCCTAGGATGCAGGCTGCAGCCATTTCAAGGCATGCATTTATTATGTAGGATTTGAACTGAAATCAAGGTCATCTCTGCTCTTCCCTTGGTGAAACAAAAATCACAGCCTGGATTGAAAGCAAGAGTCCCCACAGACCTGTGGCAACAGGGTCTGCTGAGCCCCCAGCCAGCTGAAACCTTGGCTTGTGCTTCTCCTAGGAGCTGGAAGCCTTTGTCATAACAGAGATAAATAAGGCTTTGCTCATGGCAGGCTTCCACTGGGTGCTGTCCTGCTCCATATATGACCTTCCTATGCTCCCAGTCCTGCAGTGGACACTACAAGGAGCTTTGCCAGACAAACACTGGCTCACTGCAAAGCCCCCAGGAAGGGCCTGATAATCCCCCCATTGCCTTCAGGTGACCAGCCTCACATGCTCCCACAGCCTCACCACTCCCCTGAGCCCCCCAGCCCCCGTCCCTGCACACTGGACTCATCCCCAGACACCCAAAGAGGGGAAGAGGGGAAGTGCAGTAAACTTTCATCTGCTCTACCTAAACCATGGGGACAGTGAGAAATGGACCTGAAGAGCACACTTGCACACAGCTGGGACAGGGTCTCTCCTCCTCCATCCCACACCCTCCCCTGTTCATTGTGAGCTGCCTCATCTATGGCTAATTTAGATCAAAATTTCCCACTGCCAGCAGTTCACAGGCAGCATGTGTGTGTCTGTGAGCTGAGGGAGCCCACACACATGTACGCTGCTGCTGAGTAGGGCTATGTATCACTGCTAATCATAATTCATCTTCATCAAGGAGCCAGGGCACAGTGCTCCCTGGTTGGGACCAGTGGCATTCCACCCCTGAGCCTGTCCTCCCCAAGCACACCCAGCCAAACGCTACCTCATCCCTGAAAGGAGGCACCAAAAAGCCCCTCTGGCTTAGGCAGACACAGCCCCAGCACCGAAGGCAGGCAGCCCAAACCCAAGCAGGATTAAAACCCCTCGCAGTTTGAGGTGTAAGATGGGGTGGGAGGACAGCTTTCTTCATTGTCGGGGAACATGGACATCCCACACCTTTCGGTGTCCCAACACCCACGGGCCTTTGGGATGAACCCCAAAGGACACATCCTGCCTTGTCCCCAGCCCCCCTTCCGCAGGCAGGACAGGGACCTGGTACCTACCCTGGTGGGGCCATCCTGAGCCGGGGCAGGCCGGGCCGCAGCAGGGGTCGTGCAGGAGCGCGGTGGGGGCACAGCCCGCGCACACAGCTCGGTTTTGAAGGGGCTGCTCCTCCTTCAAGAGGAAGCTGCGAATGGGGAAGATAAGGCTGAGGTTAGATAACAGGAAATGTCTGGATGTGAGTGACAACACATCCAGGTTGTGAAAGCAGCTCTACCCCTCCTGCACGAGGCTCACGAGCGGGCTGTGGGACAGCGCCTCGGCCTTCGGCCAGTGCCGCCTCAGGGGCCGGGCACGCAGGGCCTGCGGCCGAGCCAGCCACAGCACTGGGAAGGGCACAGGGCAGCTGTGAGCAGCCACACTGACTGTCCCCAGTCCTGCCACCTCCATCGCACCGCGGCCAGGCTCCGCTGCCCTGGCTGCTGAGGAGCCATGCAGAGGGCTGTGAAGGCACAAGCAGCCAGAAGGGCTCTGGTTCGGGACACAGGCTCGTGCCCAGGGGTGGATGTCTCACCCTGAGAGGAGTCTGCGTGAGGTGTAGGGAAGCAGAGTTCTGTTCTCAGGGCTCCAAAAGTTGCAGGAATTTTTGTTCCAAAAGCTGCCCTGCAAGGCTCACCTTGCTTTTTAACTCCCAGCCATGCCTCAGTTCCTCTATTCCCTTGCACTCACATGAGCACACAGGTTTTGCTTTCCCAGTTGCAGCACCCGACCAAGGAGCTGGCCCTGCCTCTGTGCCCCAGCTGTCCCTCCGCACACTCTCCCTTGTCCACTGAGGTCCCTGTCCCAGTCTCTGGAGCATCCACAATGCCTGCACAGAAAAGTAAACACCAGTCTATAGTTTAGAGTTGAAACCAAAGCAAGTCCCACAGTTTCTCCTCTCCTGTCCCCTCCCTGTACCACCCTCAGTATGAAGCTGTCTCAGATGGCTGTGTGATGGAATCAGGGCTGTTTTCATCCAGCCTGGCCAGAACCCCAGCTGGCCAGCACGGCTGTGGGGACAGAGACCAGCAAGCTGCATTTGCCCGGGCCAGCAGCACAGGCTGGCCACCAAAACCAAAATGAATTCAAGCAAACCCAGGAATTTTAGAGGCATTCCTCATCTTTCTAGGCCAGTATGATGCATTCTATATTTTGTAAGGCCAAGATTCATTAAAAATATATTGCTCTGTGTCTGCACCATCCCAGGCATGTTTGCCATCAGCTAGCCCTGCTGGTGTGATGGACACTTGAGGGACATCTCTCTTGTAGGATTGGTTTTCCCACTCCCAGCATTCAGCTGCAGCCCTTCCTTTCCAGTTTTGCCTCCCCACTGCTCTCTGACTCTTCAACCAAACCCCACAGACACCCTCCAGTGCTGGTGGCTGGGGCCTGCCCTAGTCCAGCAGCTTTCAGTTACATTATCTGCATGCCAGGACTGCAGCCACAGACTTTATTTTTCTGCAGCTCTGACCAAACCCCTAATCTAGAAAACATTTATGCCTCCAAGTAACTGAGCCCCCTGGCAGCACCCACGAGGTACTCCTGAGACTGTGTGCAGCTATAGTCACACCAGCCAGCCTGCTAACAGTCAAACCCATTCCCTGTGCCTGAGGAAAAGTCAGATAATGAGGAATACAGTAACTGTCCAGTTCCTCTTTCATTTGCCTGTGTTTTAAAATATACAGTAAAAGAGGAATAGACAGGTCTGGGTGGTTTTGTTCTGTTTTTACTTTGGTTTTAACTATATGCAAGAAGTAGGTCTGTTCATGTAGTCTATGTAGATTTTTATGCAAGCCAGCATGAGCTTGAGTCCATGAAGGCTTTCTAGCCAAAGTCCTGTGGGCCCACAGTAACATCCAAGGTGGAAGGCTCTCAGGGAAGCTGATTTCCTCTATACTTTGCAGATGTCACCACACTGCCCTATTCTGTGCAACAGCCTTGAAATCACACTCAGCATTTCCCAATGAAGAGACTGTTTTCAGTGCCCTTGCAGTGCACACAGCTCTGGGAAGAGGAAGAAAGGAGGTAGAGAAGTTGTGGGTGTCACAGACCGCCATCAAATAATGTTTCAGAGGTTTCTGCATACTGCTCCCCAAATTTTCTTGGAAAATCACCTGAATAAAAGTGCATCCATTTGATTAGCATGCAGCAAATTCTCTCACACTGCAGTCTCAAATTCTTGTACTTTTTACCTGCTATAAAGTAGGACATGAAGAATTAGTAGGTTTGTACTGGGCATGGAAAAACTGGGACTCATTTAATACCTATGCTGCTCTGTGCAGATCAATCCACACAAACATGAAACAAAAAAGGACATGGAACAAGTCTTGAAGCAAGTCCAGAGCAGATACACAAACTTTATAACAGGACTGGAGCACCTCCCTGACAAAGACAGGGGAAAGAGTTGAGGCTGTTCAGCCTGGAGAAGGATGTGTGGAGATCTTATAGCAACTTCAGTATTTGAAGGGCTGACAGATACTGGAAGCTGGAGAGGGACTCCTCATCAGGAACTGTAGTGACAGGACAAGGAGCAATGGGTGCAAATTGAAAGAGAGGAAATTTAGGCTGGATATTAGGAAGAAATTATTTACTGTAAAGGTGGAGAGATACTGGAACAAATTGCCCAGGGAAGTTGTGAAAGGTCCAACCCTGTCACGGTTCAAGGCCAGGTTGGATAAGGCCTTGAGTGAACTGGTCTAGTGGAAGGAAGGTGTCCCTGCTCATGGCAGGGGGAGCTGGGACTAGATGATCTTTAAGGTTCCTTCCAACCCTTAACTTTCTATGTTTCTGTGATCAAAAGTGACTGAGCCAAGGCCAGGTGATTGCAGAACCTGGCCCTTGGTCAGCATGCCTTCAAGCACACAGAATTTAGTCCATCAATTTTGAAGCCACCATATGAAGGGATGGAAAGACAAATTATTCATACATCAAATTCAAAAAAACCAAACCACTCTTCTGAAGTTTCTCCTGCCAGGTGAAGAATACTATTGTTTACTCCTGCATTGGCTAACTGTTCAAATTGTTTTCCTTCATCCTTAGTTCTTGGAGAGCTTTCAGGCTAAATCTCAGAGAGCCAGTCGCTAGCAGACTTTCTCCTGAGCTATCTGTGAGAACAGCAGGCACTGCCTTGCCCTGCAGCGAGGTGTTAATGACCCAGGGTCTAACAAAGCCAGCAGTGACCCCCTCCAGCAGTCAGCTCCAACAAAGCCAGCAGTGACCCTTCCACCAGTCAGCTACAGCATCACCCTTTTCCGTTTGCCCAGATGTGGGTGAGCTTTGACACTTGTCAGCATTACAGGTGAATGAATGCACACGGGGGAAAGGGTAAAAAGGAGGGTGTTTATGTGAGCGACCACAGCGACCAGGTGAGTAAAGAGAGGAAGAAAGGGGAGACCAGGAGCAGCCCTGAGCTGCCACTGCAGCATTTCCCTGTGCCTCTGGAAGCACTCATGGTACTGGATTCTCCAGGGAGCAAGATGGGGTGAGTGTTTTCACAGTTCCTTCCCTCCAGAAGATGGCTGGTTATGACAGCTTAGCTCCAGGCACTAAAACAACTTGCAATGGTGCAGGAAAATATCACAACTATTCCTTGAAGGCCAAGCTGTGCATGATGGAGGAACTCACCTGGGAGGTCTTTAATCCCTACATCTGGGCAGGGATCTCTTCAGCTGTCACTGTGGGATGACACAAAAATGACACGGGCAGTTCTGTTTAAAGTAAATTAAAAAACTCTTTATTAAAATATTTGATTTTATATATATATCTTTTTGAGATGCTAGTGTCATTGGAGGGCTATAGTGTTACCTCCTTAATGTCACTGGGCAACCCAATAGTTTATTAGGTTGCTCATCTCTCGTAAAGGAATGAAAAACAATAAATTATTTACATAAAGTTTGTAGGAAATTTCTATATAAAAATACAAATATTAGAAGACTTAATAAAACTTAAGAAAATCAAAGCAACATTCAGCCAGCAAGGTTAGAGACAGTTCATCCTCACCACCAGCCTGCTTCTAGGAACAAGACTTCTCAACTGCCACATCAGCAAAACTCACTTAGCTGAACCCTGCCTCACTGGCCAGCCTGAGCTTTGAGTTGTGTGAACATCTTGTTCCCATTTCCATTCTTCACCTCATTCAGAAAGAAAAACAAATCAGCACACCACGTTTGGGCCTCCAAGTTTTGCTGTCAGTGCCATCCTCCCTTCCTGCCCTCTTTTCTGGCAGGTGCACGGCAGCAAGAGCCAGAGGCTGGGCTCCAGCAAACAGCGGATATTTCTGTTCATGGCTGATTATGTGCTTGGCACATTTGTTTTAGACATCTGGTTAAGGGGGGAAAAATGAGAAAGAGAGACAGAGAGAGGGGAAAAAAAGGCAGACACCAAGCAGGAGGTTCAAAGCTGTTTTTCAGATGGACAGTGAGAGATAAGAAAACCCCACTAACTGTCACAGCTACTGAATGACCCAGAAGACATCCTGTACCTCATACACTGTTAAGAATAGCATTCAGGGAACAGTAGTAGCGTTGATACTTAATCCTAAAGAAGTAACAAAATAGCAAATAGTTCTCTGTTCATAGGTGCTAAGTAACCTTGTCTAGAGATTTTGCTTCAAAATAAAGTTGTATTGCAGCCACCTATCTCCTTAATTCCAGTGCATCACTGAAAAATAAAGCTATATTTTCCCATATTTGCTCCCTCAAAGGACTATCTTTTTTTCTTTAATTAATCTTATTACATAGTTAGACAAAGAGTAAAGTCCTGCTCTAGGTGTGAAAGATTGATAGGCTTTCTCTCTTAAAGAAATCATGAGCTATGGAGCTGATTTATTCACTGCTGGTATCAATACAGTTACTTCTGAGAACAGAATCCAACCCTAGAATTCTAAAAAGACAACTGTGGATTCATATATATATATTGGGATTTTTTCATTAAAAAAATTAACAAGCATTTAAATTGTCAAAGAGAGGATTGTGCCAATTCCTTTTCACAGACAATGAAAGCAGAGAGCAACTGTGCTTCTGGCACTCATTACTGTCTTTTACTGAGTGTGCAGTAACTAAATTTTTTTTCTCTGCATATTACTTTCAGAAACCAAACATTAGCCAAGTTTCTCTGCTGCCACTTCCTGGAGATCCTACCAAATGAATATCCTGGTACAAAGCACTGGGGATGGCTACAAGGCATGGCAGGCAAAGGCCTGTGGTGAACCTGCACACTTCTGCTCTGTGAGTACAGTCTCTGTGCCATGCCAGGCTCTCTCCCACATGGGAACACAGCAGGAGAAGCAGCTCTGCAGAGGTGCTCTCAGACTGCCCTCCCATTGCTCAAGGAGCCAGTGCTGGCAAAAGCAATTGGCAGTCAGGAAAGAAAACCACATCGGGCCTTCCATGTTTGGAGATACCACTTCTAAAGGCTCCTAAGTCACAGATAATCGGAAACTGGAAACTGCAGCTAGAGAGATACCAGTTGCCCAGTTCTTCCATTCTTCCTTTAGCATCTGCTGCTGGTGAACCCCAAGTGATAGGGTGCTGGGTCAGCCAGCCCCTAGGCTGATCCCAGGCAGATGTTCTGCTCTTCGGTTAAGCCTCAGAACTGACTGCAGGAACAGCATGGGACCAACATACCAGGAACACCTAAACGCCAAGCTGATGTGTTTATCAGTCCTGCACTCCACAGGCAACTGCTGCAGTGTCACAGAGATGTCCCTTGAGCACTGACCACTCTCAGACCCTCCACTCTGGGCTTCTGGGAGGAGGCAGATGTGCAGTTATCTCTCACCCCCCTTTTAGAACACAGAGGGCATTTCGACACCCCTGCCTCTGCTTGCAGAGTCACTGTCAAAGGGAAGTACGTGACCGCGGGGCTCTGGCTCCCAGCTCGCCTGCTGTGTTGCTCAACAGTGACAGTTGGGTTTACATCAGCCACCTTTCTCTGTGGCAATGAAGTGCTTCCCCAAGAACATCATAACAGAACAAAAAGGGGTTTCTGTACAACACACCTCTGTCTCTCAGTACGTGAGGTACCATGCTGCTAGGCCACCTCGTAATCATTACATAAAACCTCTTCATTTGGGACACAGAAGATGTTCACAGACATTGTGAAAAAACATGTGTCACAGCAGGATGACCTGCTTCATCAGACCTCTTCAGAGTGGCACAAGAAAAGCCAAAACAGAATTGTGTGGGTTGGTACAACTGCCAACGAGTTTGCAAAAGTGGGAACCCTGATTTTCATAAGCATTACTTTGGCTGCTGCAAGGCTTCTCAACTTTCCCAAGAGGAAAACTGTACTTTAAGAGAAGGCCACAGCCCTCATAACTTGAGCAGCCTTTTCTTTTCTTTTGGACTCCTAAGTCTAAATTATTCATTAAGTCATATGCCTTCACACTATAGCTGAACTGGGATAGACAAACCAGAATCTTTCCAACAGCCATTATCTATTTCCATCACATCTTCCCTCTTGTATTGGAGCTTTTGAGACATTCCAGGGTGTTTTCCAGTCCAGTGAAATTCTATCAGCACACCTCATCCCTCTGCAGTGCCTCATGTGACAGCCTAGAGCAGTGATGTAGGCTGAAAGGCCAGCCTGTAGCAATTGGGGATTTCTCCCCCTTCCCAAAGCAGCTGAGTTGCTTCACATCCTTTACTCAGTCAGGTATGAATCAGAGATCCCTTCAGGCAAGAGCATGGAAATACACGGAAGGAAAGAGGTTTTATTGACCCTGATGGCTTCATCTTATCTCAGGATGTGAATGAACTTTAACAACGCTCAGACTGGAAAGTTCAAATGTAGGCATAAATGTCTCTTTCCAAAGCAGCTAATGGAACATTGCACAAATCCAACAAGGCACATCAAAAGGTCTATTTTAAGCAGCACCACAGCCTTATCCAGTGAACTTGCGCTTGGCACCAAGAAAGACAAGAAATTGCCCATCAGAGCACATGGCCTGAGTGAGGTGTTGGTGTCAGAGCACTGATTATCCTCTGAAATGCCCACAGGCAAGGAGTCAGGCCATCCGTCTGCCTGCAGGGCTGCTCGGATGGGCTGGCAGGGACACAGCCTTTCCTGTGGCTTTCTGTCAAATGGCTGAGCAAATGTGAATGTTAAATCTTAAACCAGGAGCAGACGGGGTAACTCGAGGCAGGGCCACTTCTCAGAGCAGGTAAATACCCAGCCCGATGGGCAGGCTGGGCAGGGACACGGCTGTTCCAGCAGTGTCCTGTCGGGATAGCCTCAGCCTGGATTTGGGAAGGCCACAAAGACAAGTGTCGTGTAAAAACTGTTCTGCTGTGTATCAGAGGTATGTGTTATATTAAGGATTTGAAACTTTTTAATAGACACAAAGTCAAATTTAGCGTGACTGGTGCAAGCAAGGAAGGGGGCAGAGACACGGGGGGAGACACGCTCCCAAAGTCACCGGCACACCGGGGACAGCGGCACAATCTCCGGAGGCTGCAGGGGAGACTGAGCTGCTCGGGGCAGGGCCCGGAGCTGCGGAGGGGCCCGGGCCTCGGAGGGGCCCAGAGATGAGGAGGGCCCTGGAGCTACGGAGGGGTTCGGAGCTGCGGAGGGGCCCGGAGCTGCGGGGGGCCCTGGAGCTGCGGAGGGGCCCGGAGCTGTGGAGGGGCCCGGAGCTGCGGAGAGCCCTGGAGCTGCGGAGAGCTCTGGAGCTGCGGAGAGCTCTGGGGATGCGGAGGGGCCCGGAGCTGCGGAGGGCCCAGAGCTGCGGAGGGCCCAGAGCTGCGGAGGGGCCCGGAGCTGTGGAGGGGCCCGGAGCTGCGGGGGGCCCTGGAGCTGCGGAGGGGCCCGGAGCTGTGGAGGGGCCCGGAGCTGCGGAGAGCCCTGGAGCTGCGGAGAGCTCTGGAGCTGCGGAG
>WBNO01023171.1:1414749-1435867 GCA_013400575.1 Peucedramus taeniatus
ACAGGCCCCGCGCTGCGGCCGCCGGGAGCGCCCCGCGGACCCCGCTCCCCGGCGGCCGGCAGAGCCCCGCGTTCCGCGGAGGGTGGTGCTGTGGAAGCTGCGTGGGAACATTCTTGGCGGTCCAGAGCTCGCGGCCTCTCCAGGGAGAGGACTGCTGGTCAGAAAGGGACAAGGACGACTTTCAGCCGGGGGGACGGGTTTTATTTTTAAAATCCGTGTAAAAACGCTGCAAATAAAGCCCGAGCCGGCTGACGGGCCCGGAGGCTCGGTCGCAGTCAGCACCGGGCAGTCCCGCTCAGTTGCTGCAGAAAGCTGCAGCACCGAAGAACTCCTTGTCCTGGGAATTGCCTTCCTGACAGCCCTGCTGTGGCCCTCGATATCGCTGTGTCAGCCACAGCTTTCTGCTGGGACCCAGTTAAAAAAGAAAACTGCAGGGCCTGCCATTGTCAGTAATGGCAAGGACCTGGTTCTTGTCAGCCCCAAACCGTAATCAGACTCCCAGTGCCGGCCATCTCCATCCCTGTCCAGCACTGCTGCCAACACAATGTGTGCTCAGGGACTGTCCCCAAGCGTTTCTGGATACTGTGTGCACACAGCTGATGGCAAACATCTGCCATGGACCTGATTCCTGGGCACAGGGCACCACGTGCATCTGCACAGGATCACAGTGACCATCTTTCCCTCACTGGTCTAACTTTACATCCTTCAGCCTGACCCAGCAAAGTTCTTCCTTGCTATCTGGCGTTACAGTCCCTCAGGTTTTGCAGGTGCTTCCAGTTAGGATGAGCACTGTAATGAGTTTCATGCTACTGATGCCTTGAGACAGAGGAAACTTGAGGAACAAAAGGGATGGGTGAGTGACAGACCGCATCACAGAGCCAGCACTGGGTGTGTGGGTGTGGCATTGGTCAGGGTGCTAGTGAGTACTCAGCCCTGGAATGTCCTACAGGAAAGGGGCCTGTGCCAGGCCTGAGAGGATGCGAAATGAGGTGAGGAACTGAGCTGGCCCGCAGGCAGCTCACATCCTGAGGAAGGGGAACCAGCCTCAGGGAGAGCAGGGACAGCGGCTTTGCCTGGGCTGGGAAGAATGATGGCAGTTGCAAACCAGTGGAGCAGGGGCAAAAAGGAAGACATTATTGCTCTTCAAGAGCACCTGAGTTGAATCATCAGGAGTACCTGCACTTTGCAGTGGGAGTTGGAGTTCCTATGACCATGTGGGGAGAGCCAAGTCCAGTGCAGACAGAATATCAGTGCCTGCTCTCTAGCTGTGTGGCCATGCCAGTGTGCCTCACTCCTGCAGCAGAGCCACAGCTCCCTGTGCATTTCTGCAGGGCTCTGGCTCCCACCCCTGGGGTCCCACAAGCATTCCTGCTCACAGCTACACAGAGGTTGTTCATCCCCTTTGAGCAGCTCCCAAGTCACACTGGGACTGGTTACTGGTGCAATTTGTTGATGAAAATGTGGTTTGCAATGTCATTTTCTTAGCTAATGAAACATTTTGTTTCTCTACTCAGGGACACATTTTTTCACTTTAATCAATCTTTGGGAGATAAATAAAAAATAAAAGTATATATGCATACTGAGTGTGGCATGTTCCTTCTCACATTTCCTTTCATTTATTTGATGAAGTGAGAGGGCTCTCCAGTTTCTTTACATATGTAACATTTTTCACTTGCAAAAACATGGGAAGAATAAAGTAAATGCATATTTCAGATACTTTTTCCTTTCAGCCCTTGGTTCTTAACCTTTTGCATCATGTGCCCATGGGAAAGATAAAAAGTATTTCTTACTTCATGTGACCTAAGAATTTGGGGTTTTCTCTCTCTTAAACATTTTCTCAGTTTACACAGAAACACACACACTTCTCTGCATGTACAGTGTGACAATAGCTTGAAAGTAAGTTTGTCTTCCTCGATTTATTTTTTAGCTCACTTAAACAAGATTGGGAGCATTTCACTTCTCACAAAGTCCTGGCTTTAGCCTCTCTTGAGCTTGCCACACACTGAATTTGGTTAGACCGTGCCTGTATCAGTCCTTGCCAGCAGTGTCAAAAGGCAAGCTACCTGTCCAGTGAGAAGAGAGGTCCTGGTGGGTCCACTGCAGTGAAAACTCTTTCACTCAGGAAGAACTTGAAAGACACAAACCCCTAAAACCTTCTGCATTTCAGCTCTACACCCAGTTTAAATGCATTTGCAACAAAGTTCGACAAGGTCCAGTAAAGGCTAAACTGGCACAGTGGGACTGCTTCCCATTTTCTTTCATTCCTGTCTTTAAAGGAGGGGTTTTCTCCCAACAGAAAAGCTTCTTCCCTCCTAACCTGCAGCCCACAGCATGGTACAGCTGTGCCCTGGGGAGCCTGGATCACAGAGTCAGCCAGATTCAGCAGTGGCACCCAGCACAAACAGGCAAACAGGGCAGGTGATGTGGGATGTGCCCTCATCCTGCCCAGCAGCTGGAGGAGGGGAGGGGAGGGCAGTGGGATAAAACCCAGGTCCTGTGGGGAGCAGCCAGCTCTGCCCACACCTCTGAACAGAACAGGCCATTCCTGAGCCCCAGGATCAAACAGCAAGAGTTTGGTTGTGTCCACATTACAAAGCCCTTGAATCCACATGTGGAGTCTTTGTGTTCCTAAAGCATAAGCCTTAATTTTTCATGTGGTTTTTTTTCAGTTCAAAGCACATGAAAGAAAACACATCCCATGCTGCAGTTCATCTGAGCAGTGTTTGCATAGCATGGAACTGTATGCTTGCCCTTGCTGCCTATTTGCAATTGTTCCTGATTTATGATATTGTCCAAACAGTGTCCAGGCATCATTTAGGAGAGTATTATTAGCAAAGGCTAAAATAGTGCCAGGGTGTGAGCTAATAATTAAGTAGGATAGACAATCACTGGTCCACTGCTGAAGCTGAGAACGTTTTGTTCACAGCGTAGCCACAGCCTGGGAATCAATGGAAGCTGGAGGGATGTGATTTGGGAGGTATGTAATTATTACATTGCTCTGCCAACCTGGATATCCCATAGCATCAGGAAACCTTGGTCCTTCCAACACTGCCCTGTTGCTTCTTTTTCAGTGACCATCAGCTGCCATAACATAATTCAAGCACTGTAATATTTATATTCTTATATAAATAATCACAAAATCAGTTCTGCTATGAAGGTTGTTTTGGTTCAAAAGAGGAACATGAATGGTGTTGTGCGCTGTGCAGGGGTTCAGGCAGGAATGGAATGCAATGGAGGTGCTGGGTCTGTAGCAAGCAGACAATTGGCACCTGGAGAGCAGGAGGAAGCTTTTCTCCAAGGAGAGTGGCAGCATCACATTGTGGTGCCATTCTTAGAGGTTGTGGATACTAAAGCAGCTGGGATCAGGGCTGCATGCACAGGAAGGAATCAATGTGGATTATTCCTAAAATCAGGGTGGTCCACATTTGCATGGAAAAGTAGTCAAAAACATCTCAAGGTCATTAAGTTAAAAGAAAAGCATTTGAGAGTAAAGATGTTTTGTGTGTTTTGAAGTACATTAGAATCTCTTAAACAGCTCATTTTCTTTGCTTGAGCACAGCAGAAATTGCTCATAGTCAGTAATTGATCCAATACACTTCACCCTCTGCAAGTTTTCTGTTCTGACACTCCTCCCCACCATTTTTATTTGCTCACTGTTTAAAACTATTTGTGCTTCCAGCCTGAGATCACATCCTCTGCCACAGGCAGCTCCCAGCTGGGCTGCACTAATCAGCACCTGACCTTCCTAGTGGATACACCTGGCTCAGCTAGGGTGAGACTGTTCCAGTGAGATGGCCACTGCCAAGGGACTGCCTTTTCTGCTGTCCTTCCCTAAATTATTATTTGTTCTCAGCGAGCTTTACATTATTTCATAATTCCTTAGATGTTTCTACCTGTCAGTTATTTCAGGGACTTTTGATGAAAAGTGAGGGTAGAAGAAAATCAACCTGGAAGACTACAAAGAGCTGCCTGTACTCCATGGCACCTCTTCCAAACCTCACATCTGAAGTGGGAATATTTATATGCATGGAAAGGTACTTTGGCCTAGCAGAAGTTGGTTCCCTGCAGCACATTCCTGAGCTGCAGACTGAGCCCAGACTAACATGATTTAAGTGGCAGGGCTTCCATCCCCTCACGCTGGGAAATGCTGCCAAGGTTTTACAAATCTTGCTGTTAGGGCATTTTTCTTACTAGGTTTCAATCTTAAGTATCCTTTTGCACAGTTGCATCCCACTAGTTTCAGATACAAGCTAAAATGAAGAAGAAGGGCATGAAATGAAGCCAAGGGAGATGCATTAAGTGATGTTTGCAGAGTACATTGATAGAAGGGGACAAAATGTTCTTGGGAGAACAAAGAAATTGATTGTTAATAACACTTTTCATGATGCAGACACCAAAGGAGCTTTTTAACTGCTATGAAGTCCCCATGTGTTAACCTCATAGTGCAGGGCTGCAAAGTGATCAGGGTAGCTCAGGGTAGGGCATTGCAGGGTTTGCATTTGGATTTTGTGAATTATCAAGCAGTCCTGTGCCTGCCCCCACACAGCTGGGTCATCTCCACTGCTGGGCATCCATCCCCACAGGGATCTTCTGGACCTGCTGGCTTGGGCAATGCACAGGCAAGTGGGGAACTTCTAGGAGAAAGGCTCAAACCCAAGAAAAGTGCATTAATCTGACTCGAAAGTCCTGACAAACTTTGTTTGATTGTATGAGAGCTGAATAGCACACAGGGAATTTTAGTGATGCCTGCTCTGGAAATGGATTGCTAGCCTAAACCCTGAGCAGAAAAGCCAAGCCCAGAAACATCTGACAGTAACTGTGATTGGTCCACATACATTTGGCAAACAAAAAAGAGTTTTTAACTGATTTAATCCTTCCAGCTTTTTCTAATAATCAATTAAGATGAGAGCCATACTGTGGACTGAAAGAAGGCCAGCAGACCCTCAGTATCTGTCAGGTGAGAGAATTAAATGAAGAAGATGGATAAAGAGGAGAGATTTGCTGAGGGTGATGGGAAAGAGGAGAAAAAAAAAGTTAATACCAAAACTCAATAACAACAAATTGAACAAAGTGAGGATTTCTCAGTGAGTGGAGCAGCACCAAAACAAAGTCTGAACACACTGGAACAATGGACCAGTCCTGAAACCTAAACCATCCAAATCACTGCCAGCAGTTTTCTTTTGAAAACTTCAGCTACCAGGGAAAATAACTGGGCAGCAATTGCAGAGGAAGAGATCCAGAGAGCCTCACAAGCAGGTACAGCACAGATGGCTGTGAGCTCTGTACCTTTTAGTTGATGTTGGAGTTCTAATGGCAGCAACATGTATAACAAATGAGGTCACCAGACTAATATTATTACAACAAGTTCCACATGAATTAATCATGTTTGAGCCATGATAACAGAGGGTTGGATAGTGTATTATCTCTGAGGCTCCCATCTCTCTGGCACTTGCTCTTAAGATGGTTGCCTTGGGATGGGGCATGGACTGTTTTCTTTCAAAAGAAATCAAGCATTTCTTTCAAAAGCAGACTTATTTGTTCTGAGTTTTATTCTTGGGTAGGTCAAGCTTTGGTAGGGGAAGCAATTTCAAAACTGCAGAATGATATTTTTTGTAAGGTTTTATGTTGGGTTTTCTCCCCTCCTTTCTGTGAAAGATACTGTAAGGACCCTGGGAAAGTTTTTCCCACCAGCCTTCTGGTTTTGAGATAAATATAATCTCTTTATAAAAACACACACTCACATAGCTTACAGCAGCCTTGTACTGGATGTGGTGTTCACCATAAATCACACTACCTCACTGCCAAAACAAGTCTAAAACAAAATGAAAGAAACTTCTTAGTGAATGTCCAGCTTTATTTCTGTCCTCAACAGCAGGAAAGTAATGTGAAAGGTTTTTACTAGTCCTTGCACCAAAAAAAAGGTTTGAGAGATCTCCAGATAAAGGTTTTCCTGAATTAATACACACATAGGTTAGCATACATCAATAAACAGAAACTCTTATGACCATGAGAGAGAAAATCCATGCAGGTGTGGAGCTGCTTGGGTGCCTGTGTGTGACATCAGTAGGTCTGGTCATGGCACTGGCTTCCAGTGTGACCATCCCCCCTGATGCTGGGGGGCTGCCAGGCTGTTACCAAAGGAATGAGAAAATAAAGAGAATGAGAACTTTGACCAAACTCCTGGTAATCAGAGCAGATGACTTGCACATCACAGCATGGGTTGAAGTCAGGTTAATGGTAGTGGGTTATCCATGGGCTATTTTTCTCAGTCTGGTCATCCCAGAATCACCACTCTGCTTTACTTTGAAATACAAAAGATGTCTGTGGCTCACATGTAGCAAGCAGGAAACCAGCAGGAAAGAGTGAAGATTCCACAAAAATTCTGCCTTTTCCTGTATTACTGACTGTGCTGATGCTTTCACTGTTCAGTTCTTGTTTGGCTCCTGGGCACTCACCCAGACTCACCCTCCAGCAGAGACAGAAAGTGCCATTCATGGACTGAAAATTGGAGCTCTGGTTCTGGGTAACCATTTGGCTGACAGATGTTTCTGCTTGCCTGTCTCCATCATGGCTTTTTCTCCAATTCCTATCCTAGGAAGTGTGTGGCACTAGTGCAAAGAAGGAAGGGGGGAAACCCACAAAAAATTAAAAACATTTTAAAAGCCTGGGGGTGTGAATTTCCGACCTGTTGGCTGATGATGTCGGGAGGGTGCACCTGCACCTCCAGGTATGGGTGGGAGCTTGACTGCAGGGGATATTTCATGTAAGTCAAAGGCACAAGTTACACAACATCTCCCAACTCTTGTTTCACAGGTCAGGAAGTGCCAGCAGTCCAATGGTTCAGAGAAATGCTGTCTGACCAAATGTGCAGAGTTGAGCCCTACTCCTACAAGGATGAGGGACAAGCTACCCAAGGTTAATTTGGAAAAAAAAAAAAAGAAAGAAAGAAAGAAAAAGAAACATACAATAGGTTTCACTTGTTTGTTTTTAACTGTTTGGTTTGTTTTCATTTTGTTTAATTTCTGAAATGTTTTGGCCTTTGTGCAGAAAAGTAAGAAAACAAAAAAAAATTATGTTATTTTCTTCATTCATTTGTCAAGGAAGTCACAAAAATCAATTTCTGAGGTTGTTTTATTCCTAACTTATGTCTATCAACTGTACAGTGTCTCACAATGATCCCATAAAATCCTTGGGAATATGGACCAGCAGAAGAGCTGCTCATTCTGTCCAAATGCCAGTGTGATGAGGGACTGTGTCACTTGACTGTCACATCACCAGCCCTGTGAGGTGGCTCATGAGCCTCATTCTCTGACCCATCTCATGCACACAATTTGTGCCCCAGGGTGTGCCAGGGCTTGCACAAGGATGGGCTTTTATTTCCCATCAGTGAGGCTGATGGGCCTCACTGTTCCAGGAGGGATAATGACAAACTTTTGTATATGGCCACTGCTGCATCTTAGTAGAAATATTTTGAGGATTTCTGACTTCCTGGAGAGCTCTCTAAGCTGCTCCACCTTTGGAAGCACAGGACAATGGTGTTAGAGGGTAAGATTAAAATCTTGGAACTTTTGCGTGCACTTTTACAGAAGGAGTGAGGTCACAGGAAAATTACTAAGTTGTTGGAAGGAGACTGGGACTGTTTCTAAACATTTGTCATTTTCCTACAAGGGATTTTTGCCACCTCAATAAGCAGCTGTCCAAGGCAGGAGGCAGTTGAGGGAAACACTTTGATGACACTTTGGCTCTTCTGGTCCTGGTGATGCTTCTAAGGGTGAGAGAGTTTTGCAAAGTTCCTCCACCCAATTCAGAGCACCGTGACTAACCCTGCTGCATGCAGCCCATTTCCTCAGAGCAGCAATCACAGCCTGCAGACAGCAGCCTGCTCCTGCCCCAGTACAGCCAGCACAGTCCAGCATGTCTGAGGGAGCCTTAACATGGGTGTGATACCCGGCCCAGGAATTCCATTGTCACAAAGTAATTATTTGTAATAACTCAGAGTAACAATTTCCATATGTAGGACTCAAAAACAAGAACTACAGGTTATGAGATAGATACAGCTTGTTAGATGAGAGCAGAATTTCCATGTCCTTTAAAATAAGATCTGTCCTGTTTTCTGTTTTGGTCTCCATCACCCCACCAAAATAAAATCAGCTGCAAACAGATGTGTCAGTGAGCAGAGGCAGAATTATTGCTAGAGGTGTGAGGTGGGGAGGGCTTGACATGGGCTGAACTCTCAACACCATGATCATACTTTACTGATTAAAGAGCCTGAACAGATGCACCTTTCACTTCCAGTTTAGATTAAAACCTTGACTATCTCCTCCAGGTCGGCAAGTTTGGTGTTCAGGCTCTTTCAGGACTGTCCAGAATGTGGAAATTAATAGCATGAGACAGACACAAACTGAGGTGTCCCTAAAAACTTCCATGCAAAGAAGCTTGTGTGCTTCCCTGCATGGAGGAATGGGATCTTCCTTTGCTCATCCCTCAGAGAGTTCCTTTGTCCAGCTGGGCAGAAAAAGCCAGGAAGATGAAGGTTAATGCCAAGGAGGTTATGTAGCTTGAATGGTGGCTTTTTTTTTTCTCCTTCACCCCCAATTCCAACATGCACACACACACAGGGTCTGGCACACACACATCCTGGAGCAAGGAAAGGAATTCCCTGCAGGATGGCAGGACACAGGCCAGGACCTCAGATGATACCAGCAGCTGGTGTGTCCTTGCCCTCACCCCACAGAACCTTCAGCCCTCCCCAGTGCTCAGAGCTGGGTCACCAGCCCCACACACAGACCTTGCTCTGTTCCTGGGCACAGCATCACCCTGGCTGTGGCCAGCACAAACCCTCTGGCCCCCAGCCAGCCCACAGGGTTTCTTTCCCCCTTTCTCTGCCAAACCAAATTGACTTGTGACACCTTCCCTTATGTTTTCATCCTTTAAAGGGTGGAAAGCTGAAAGCCTGGCTTCACTGAGTTCACTTCCATGCCTCCTTTGTGCTCTCCCTCCTAGGTGTTAAATGAGCTCTTTCAGGGAGGACTGGCCACTGGAGTCACTGTGGGCAGGCAGGGCACATGTGTGCTGCACCCACTGCCAAGCTCAGCCCAGGGTGCCCTCCCCACAGCCCAGGGGGAGCACTGCTACCCCAGGAGTGCATCCTGGCTCCTTTTGCTCCCACTCTCCAGCATTTCAGCTCCCTGGACCTTGGCCATCCTGCTTTTTTCATTTTAGAAAAGCATATAACCGAGTTCATGCCTTCTCTGACATAAGACACGTTGCAGGTTTTGACTGAAAGATAAATAAGAATTTTCATGCCCTGTAGATCATGGATCTTATTGTCATCTAAAAAAAAAAGAATTATATAACTTCACAATCTCAGACAAGACCTTGTGCTGACCAGTGGATGCCTTCTTCTATCTCCTGCATGTTAGCAGAAACCTAGACCACATATACACTACCAGGTCACTTTCTCAATCATACATGGTTTGCAGCATTTTTCCTAAACAGAATGAGAAAAGGCATGTCCATGAGCTGAATGAACTCTGACTCTTCTATTGACTCTTCCACTCCTCTCCTTGCATGAGATTACGAGGGACCACCTTGTGACTTGTGCTTATGTAAAATATAACACGGAAGTATTACAACAATCCAGTCAATAATAAACTGTTTAATAATAAAGGTGGCATCATCTGACAATTTGTTTTGCTAACAAAGGCACAAAGGACCAGGTCCAAAGCCCAGTGGAAGGCACCTATGCACTTAGATGCAGTGCAATGAACTTGGGCGTAGCCAACAAATCCATTACCTGTGCTGTGGCAGAGGCCAAGGTGCACGGCCAGATCTCTGCAAGGTGATGAGAACAGCGCCCTCTGCCAAGATTAGAGCGAGAAAAGTGCCCTGCCAGGATCTCCTCTGCCTTTATTTCTGGTGCAACTTGCTCTATTTCCACAGTGGTTACCAGTAAGAAGTTCCTTAGCTGCACAGTCCCTTGCTGAGGGCATCTCAGCTCTGTTCATAACAAATTCAGAGCCTAGAGGTAAAAGAGCCACAAGACACCAGAATGTGTCATCTGGCCTTGGAAACTGGGAAACAAAGAGGTTTTAAATATGCAGGGACCTCCCTGTGTTCCTGGGACCACATAGCAAGAAGACAGAAAAGCTCAAACATATACAGAGAGGAATGTCTGCCCTCCTCCCTTTCCATGTGCTTCAGCCAGGATATTTGTGCAAGAAGAAAGCCAGTTGAACAATAAAACCCACATGTCACATGTGGAAAGGAAGTTTGGAATCCAGCACACCAAAAGAAAAGATTGACATGAGCTCATCCTCATGATAAGGTTCCCCTCTCTAATAAGGATGCACATCACAGCATCTTTAACAGGGGGCCCAACTGATAATTGCAGCAGTGTGGTACTTGGCACTTTGAAATTTTCACCCTAGAATTGGGAAGCACTTTACAATTAAACTTAAATATATCTTTATATGAGATGGGAGGGGCCATAAAGAGATAGCTTTGCTTATTTTGAGCATGAAAAACACATAATTCCATCACAGCACAAACCAGAAGGTTCTAATTCACCTGGACATGGTGTTTTTAATGAATTTTAATGGAATTATGCCCAGTCAGACTACAAAGCCAGAGGACTTGCATGTCTTCATGCTTAGAAAGTGTTCTTGTGACCTTTTGTAGTTACATTTTTAGTAGTAGAAATTATATGAAACAATGGAACACAAGAGTCCTCACTTTGATAGCATTATTAACACCTCAAAACATGGAGTGGATAGAAAAGTATTGTGAACCAGGTCTGGCAAGCCATAGGATGAAGTGAGGTCTAGGCACTGGGAGGTTTCCCAGCTGAGTACTTGCAAATTCTCACCATATTTTCATCAGATTCATTAGTTTTGGTTGGAAAAATGTTAGCCTCTCATCTATCTGTGTGGCAGAAGTCCTTGCTAGGATTTCCTTTTACATATAACACAAAAGTAATTAAGCTCCTAATTAGTCAAACTTTGAACAAAGTTCTGGCAATGACTTCCCTGGCAAGGAGAGTCAGTAGTTCCTACTGGACTGGGGCTGTCAGACATTTCCAAAAAGCAGCACAGAACATCTCTCAAAGCCTATGATGACTCCTCCTGCTCTAGGCAGCTGACAGGGACTTTAATGTCCCAGAAGTGATCCCAATGCAAGGTTTCTCTACTAAAAGCATCTCCAGGGCAATCAGGTTTGCCACATGCCCACGGTCCTCACCACTCTGGGGCAGCCGTGGTGTATCAAGGGTTAGGGCTGGAGGATTCAGTGCCCTTCATCCCTGCCACTGTCCCCAGCTCAGGAAGGGCTGGAACAATATCCCTTGCCAAATGTCTCCAGCCAAATGAGGAGAGGAAGAGCTGAGAGATACAGACATGGAGTCTTCAGGTTCTGTGGCTTCCCTGCTGTATTTATTTGCTTCTGCATGTCTATAGCAAGCTTGAGTGAGTCACTGCTCTCCTGGCTGAGGAGTCAGCAGAGCTGTCACATTCCCAGCCCTGGCACTGACCACCACAGGAGTTTGGCTTCTGTCTGTCCCTTTGCCCGTATTTTACTTTCAGATTCTCTTTAAACTGGCACAAGCTGGTTTCACCAGCACCAGCAGCAGCAGCAGTGCTGTCAGGGTTTGCATGATGCTTGAAGATCTTTTCCCAGCTTCATCCCAGCAAAATGGTGCATGTATTTCACCCAGCCAGCTCCCAGTGATTACCAGGGCATCATTTGTCCTTCCCATGCCAGAGTCTGATGATTCTGGGATCAGGCTGTGCTTCCCCAACAGCTCCTGGCATAGTGCAGCACTGATGTCACTGGGTCCTTGGCCCTGTGCAGCATCACTGATCCTTCACCAGCAAGGTGCACCCTGCTAGCAAAATACACCAACACCAAAGGTAAAGCAAGGAGCAGGTGTGTTGTAACACATTCCTCTGGGCTCTGTATGTGGAGCTGGCAGTGCAGTGCAGGGTCTGGGAATTCTGGAGATGAGGAGGAGTAAGGGAAAACTTAGATTTGCTGTGAAAGGGCTGACAAGCTCTGTATTAAATAGTGGACTCCAGTTTGTGTTTGGCCTCTCGTGGCTGGATAGTGGTAGAGAGCCAAAAGTGTTCCCAGCTTATGACTGGCACAGGAGCTCCTTATGGGGAAGTCCTGAGGAGAGAACTCAGAGACACTGCTGGGAATCTCCCCGAGTCCAGTGTGGTCCTGTAGGCTGCAGCTTATCACAATATAGAAATGCTCTGTGCCTCCAAATTTGCTTTTCTAAGGGAGAAATGGATTATATGGGCAGGGTCCTGCTTATGCTCTTATTTCTGGCAGATGTTTTTTGTCACCTGCTTCTACTAAGATTTACCTTTTAGGGCCAGTTCCTTGGCAGGCAGAAGCTGGTGGTGTTTCTCTGACTGCACTGAAGCTGTTCTGCCTGTGACTTGTGTTATTCAGACTGCTGGTCTCAGATGGTCATCACTCATTCTCTCCAGCCCTTTTGCCATCACTCTCAACAAGGAGATCAAGTGCTTTACCACCCATAAAACCTTGCTATGTCATTCTGATCCCCATCATGCTGACACATTTTTGCAGACCTGGTGCACGCCCCAGGATCTGCTGGAGAACTTGCTGAAGCTGCCTGTGCCAGGTTTGTCCTTGCAGAGCAGAGCACAGAGGTGCTTTGCAAACATTCTCACAGCCTTTGAGCAGCACAGGGCACCTTGCCACCACGTATTCCAAGCCTGAGTTAGCCTCTTCCTCTGGGACCACAGGCAGGAAGTAGTAGTCTGCAAGTAGAAGCAATTTGGGGTGAAGACATCTCTCCTGTGCTGTCTGTGTGGCTGCTCTGAGCAGGATTACTTCCACTCTAAAAGTGTTATTGTAGGGAATAGACAGGAGTTGGGTGGGGCTGCAGGGGCTGCATGGACAATGAAAGGAAATGCCTCTGCTCTGCATATGGGCTGGAGAGGGAGGGTGCCAGTGCCAGGCAGGAGGGGATGTTGTGCAAGACAGGGTCCAGAGGGGAGGCATCTGCATGAAAACCAGAGCAGAAGAAAGTATTTGAGAGAGAGTGGATGTGTGGGTGTGTGGGTGGTGTCAAGGGAGTGGGAAGGAGACAAAAGAGGCTGTGTATGGCTGGTGTGAGAGGATTGCAAAGACAAGATGAGAGGCAGAATGTCTGTGGGTGGCATGGAGAAGGATGCAGAGCCTGCTCTGTGCTGCCAAGCAGAGCACTCCATCCCAGATGCTCTGACCACCTATTCAACCCCATCAACCACACCCTTATTTTACCCTGTTAACCCTCTATATCCAATCTCCTTGTCTGAAGAAGAAAAATGGTTGGTATAAGGGTCTGGGTAGGGTGCCACAGTTCACCCTTCAAGCAAACAAACACCATCTTTTCAAAGCTCCCCTGAGCACACAGAGAGGCTTCAGAGTTGCTGTCATGTTGGGTCTGGGGGTCATTAGAGAACAACCTCTCCAGAAATGTTTCTCCTGATTTTTGAGCCACTGAGCCATCTTCTTCTTACAAAAAGTATTCACACATATCAGTGTTACCACAGGGAAAACAAAAGCTTCATCCTTCATTGCAGTAGCCTTCCAACTATACTCCTCCCTATAATTTCAACATTTTGCAGTTCAAGTTTTTGTTTCTTTTGCTAAAAAAAAAAAAAAAAAGGCTTCATTTGGAGAGTGCCTGACCCACACTGCTTAGACCAAGATGCAGCTGACCCCCAACACCCTGGGGTGCCAGCAAGTGACATTTGAAATCAGACCCCTCTCTAAGCCGGGTTCCTGAAAAGCAGTTGGCATGGGCCAAAGAGGTAGATAGATAAAATTAACAGGTTTGAAGACAAAGTAGAGAAAAAAAAATCAGGTTTGTTTATAAATATCCTTCAGAAAGTGAAAACATAGAAATAGTGACCTAATGGGAGACTCTGCTCAAAATTCCAGAGGATCATGGTAATCTGATATGTTCACTGACTTCATGATTTGAGTCCTTCTGAAGAATCAGACCACAGCCACACACACTTTGTCTCAGCCCCTGCATTCCATCTCCATGCCCTGCTGTTATGGCTCTGGCTTGTAAAGGGTTTCAGTTTGTTCCTTTGGTGGATAGTAAGTGCCCTGGATCAGCTTCAAATAGGAGGAAAAAATGTTAAAAAAAAGACAAAAGGAGCCTTCAGAGGTCATGAGCACTGTGGCTGGGTGGTGATCTCATGGCAGTAATGACCTCAAAGGTGTGTTTGGCTTGGTTCAGATTCACAGAACTGCCTCTTGCCAAGGATATTTTCAGTGGGCCAAAAACATCTGTAAACACACCCTTCATGTGTTCAAAAGCACATGCTGCAGCCATGCAGTTACAAACACACATGATGTGTCTCATGTTAACTCATATATGCTCCCCTTGGGAGATACAGGGTCTGCAGCCACAGTCAACCTGCTGGTGCTGCTTATCTCACAGCTCAGTTTATTTTACACCTCAGTCCATCCCACAGCTCAGTCCCTCTCACACCTCAGTCCATCTCACAGCTCAGTCCATCTCACAGCTCAGTTTATTTTACACCTCAGTCCATCTCACAGCTCAGTCCCTCTCACAGCTCAGTCCATCTCACAGATCAGTTTATTTTACACCTCAGTCCATCTCACAGCTCAGATGCCCCAGCCCCAGCTCACAGGCAGTGAACTCAGCCCATCACTTGTAACCTGTGCCATGCAGCACAGATGTCTCCTGTGGAGTTCCTGACCCTGGATGCCAGACTGGGGGACTATTCCCAGGTCTTATTTCTCTTATTTCAGGTTAAAATAATTTTTAGGTAAGCCATCTGAACTTTGCTGTGCTCCTCATAACTAATCCATTTGAAACAGGAAGGAAGGTGCTCCTGGGGTCCAGTTTTCCAGGATGAACACTGTGCTCCTGACAGCTGTGGCTGTTTGATGGCTGTTGCTCAGAACTGCTCTCAGCAGTGACTGCAAAGAGCTGTGGGTTGCCCCTGCAGAGCCTTCAGAGCTCTGCCTGCTGACATTCTTGGTGCTCAACACATGCACTAGATCATTTTCACAAGCTGCTGTGCATTCCTCTCCAAACACACGTGGGATGCACTGATTACCTCCTTTTCCAAGGGCTAAATCATGTACACAGGACTAAGGCTGGGAGCTGACAAGAAGAACAACCCTGTCTGCATAGGCAGAGTGCTTCCATGGCAAAAACTCACACTCTCAAAAGCACATATTTTCCCATAAATGGCCAGTCACAAAGAACCAGCAACCACGAGCTGATGTGGGCATGGGGAGGAGCTCTTGTGTCCATTAATGATGAGGAGCAGCTCTGTGACGTGGTTGAACTGCAGGATAAAACTGTGGGTGACTTTACAGCCAGTGCAATGTGCACTGATTGCTCTTGGAGCCCTCATCTAGCACATAGGGCTTGGGACTTTCACCTGCCCCCCAGCCCTTGGAGGACACAGAGCAACAAAAGCCCCTTTTTAGCACACTCAGGTTTTCAGCAGCTGCTGAACATCCAGACCAGGCAGCACTCACTTCTGACTCCAGCCTCTCTTGGGCACTGACAGCATCTGACAGGATCTCCTGAGCTAAACAAACTGCCTTTGATAGAGTGTACTCTAACAACCACAGCAACTCCTTTTCAACTATTTTAGAAAATACACAGCTTTAATCACCCGTTTAAACTATATTGCAAAAGCTTTGGCACATAGGGCCATAGAAAAGGCTCCCTGAGCCTGCCAAAATTTAGAGTATTTTCTCTTGAAGTGACCCTGTGTCAGTGTACTGGTACAGCAGATACCAGACACCACCAAGGCCAGGTCACACTGTAACATTTGCTGTCATCCTAAGTTTGCTTCCACTGAGTATTTGATCTCATATTTCCCATGCTTGGTCCCTCTTAAGAAAGGTTGTTTTGTTGGTATGGAATCCCAATAGGTATTTTCAAGTTCAAGGAAAGTGGAAAGAAACAAACCCAAGCCCCCCCTGTGCAATCCTCCCCCCTGCACCAATACAGAGACTGTGCTTTTTTCAACTGGCCTCTATCAAGGAGAGATGAAAGGCAGAGTTCAGGACCAGGTCTGAAACCTGGACTTAATCCAACAGCACTAAATCTCCAGCTGCAGTGATGTTACATTGCAGGAGACAGGAGGGTGGAACCTGGAGGGAAATTATTACCAGTGCTTGAAAGTTTCCCCTGAGTGTGCTTTGGGGCCTCTTGGAGTTTTGTAATGGATCCTACCAAGGCTTATTCTCTGTATGGGATAAGTCATTGCTGTTTCAATGCCTCTGCTGGGGTAGTTTGCATGAAGAAGACTTCAACATCAGCTTCACAAAGCTGAATTCTCAGGTGACCTGGCCTTTGTTCAGGAAAAAATGGAAGTCACAGGTCTCCCAGCATCCAGGGAACTGCTGCCTTTCAGCTGCCTCAACAAGACCCAGTGCATAAGAGCAGGGAGCTGGGAAGGTGCTCTTTTCAGCTGGGAATCAAGCCCTGAGTTCTGATCTTCTATTCTACCTACGATTAAGCAGTCCCAATGCAAATAGACATTCCTGCCCTTTCAAACCAGCTTTGTGTCAAGATGTTTCCAGGCAGGCAATGACAAGAACAGGCACGGGAAGAGAGCCTTCCTCATGCCATTACTATTAAAGATCTAAAGACCTGTTCTCCAGCTCTTTCCCTTTCCGGTCCCTCCCACATCTCTGCAAAACTGTTTAGAAAATACAGCTTTGCTAATCCAGAGGCTTTCTCCTCTGAGTCTGCAGGACTCTGAAACAGAAGCAAGACAAAACCTAATTATCACATTGATAAAATCATGGCCCAGTCACACTGGGTTTACTCATGTGATTAAAGTTTCATTGATATAGGAGAACAGGAGGCAACCAAGGAGTTATCCCACCAATTTCAGTGGATTGTGGATTTTTGCATGGGTATTTACAGCTAAATGATGGTTTAACCCCGATGGAACTGGCTGGTCTTGTATGCATGGAAATGCAAAAGATGAGATCACAAAAGCAGCAACACCTTGGCCAAATAACTTTGGCCAAAACAGGAGTGAGGTATTTTATAATCCTGCAGCAAGACATGCTGTGTGTTTGTATTGCAGACAGGAGCACAGCCCCGAGCTGGGGGGAGAGGAAGGCTGTACCTCTGGGAGAACCTGTGTGTGCTGTAAATGTTTTTTACCTGACCTAGCAGCACAGCTATGTGTCACCCCACTCTAACAAATACTAGGCAGGCAGTGAGGGAATATATTGCTAATTGGGAAAAAAGTATTTCATAAAGCAGCAAGTCAGCCATGAGAGGTAAGGGTCCTAAGGCTGAGGATGAGAAAGGGCAATGACTGGCAACACTGTCATGGGAAATGCATACCTGATGTGGGGGTTCAGACGACTGTGGCAAAAAATCCTGTTGTAAAACTGACTTTTTGCCCTGAAGGATGAAAGAAAAAGGAGTATCTGCCATTTAGAAGCATATTCCTTTTAGTAGCCTTCATGCTCTTCAGACATGCCCAATCATTGTGTAGAAACCCTGACGGTATTTTCAGTCCAGAATGAAGCTACAACACACAAAGGAACCAGGCAAACAGGATGCCAGCAAGCCTTACTAAAGGAAACACCATGTAAATCAGGGAGAGGAGGTCACAATGACTATAGAATGTACAACTTCTATAGAAGGGGCCAGCTCAGCCTTTGGCTTGAGAACAAGATTAAGCCTGCACAACTGTGTTAAATGACATTGTGTAGGGAGGATGTCATGGGCTGGCCTTCACACATCAGAGTTACCATCCAAGTCATGGCACAGGAACACAGGTTTTTTTTTACAGATCTGGCCCGTGCCCCAGCTAACCCAGTCTCCTGCTCTCAGATGCAGCCCATGACTTAGCACTTGAAGCATTAGGGTTAGGGAATGTCAGGGTTAGAAAAGGAGGGTCCTCCCTGGTTTCAGCTCACTGACAGTGCAAGGCCAGGCTTGATGAAGTGTCTTAGCTAGTTCCCACACTTGTTCATCTAATTAGGGTCACTGGACAGGTAGCAGTGTCAGCAGCATGGCAAACCCTGAGTCACGCTATGTTTGCAGTGCTGTAGTATGGAAAACAAACCCAGAAGCATGGTGGAATTATTTGTTGATCCTGTGTGTTGGTAGAATCTTTCAAACAGTTTCTCTTCACTATAAAGTATTAAATCCAAAAAAATAAAACAAGATATTCCTATTGGTGGATAGATGTTTTCCTTGTGTTCAGCCCTGGTCTGTCTGAGTGGCTCTGTCAGACACAGACCTCATCCCTGCTGCTCCCACAGCAGCGTCATGGACATCTGACAGCAGCAAAGTTTCCAGCCCTGTCCCATAAACAAGCAGAGTTTTCCAAGCCCTTCCCTGCTTGCACTATGTTCTGAAACAAATCCATAACTAGCAAAGGAAATAATTGCATTGGAGCAGAATCCCTTGGCTTATTCTGCATTTTCTAATGTAGATGGAGCCAGAGGTGTGGAATTGTCCCTCTATGATGCCTCCCATGGGATAATGCACAGTTTGCATTTCTCCAAAGCCAGTTATTGGAATAACAGTTGTCAAGGAATTTATTTTAAACGCCATTTTGAAAACAAATTCCAAACTGTTGGGGTTTTATTTTTTGGGGGATGCTGAGTTCTTTTTTTAATAAGATTTTTTTAACTCTAAGAGCTACAGCTGTAACAAATTGGTTTTGATCTGTTTACTAATGGGCTTACCTGCTAGAAAAGGCTGTTTCAGTGGAGCAGTGACATTCAGGGCCCCTTTGAAAGACACCAGAGACCCAAAGACCATTGATGCTGTCAGATTTCCAAGACTGAATTCCTCCCTATAATATCCAGGCTTGCAGCCAATTTAGCTGGCTTGGAGCAGTTGTAGCTTTAAAACATGCTTGATGTGGATTCAGATTTCAAAAAGGAAAAAAAACAACAACAACAACAAACAAACCCAGCATTGCAGTGATTCATAAAGATACACAGATGATGGAGTGGAGCAACAAAGTCAAACACAAGCAGGCAAAGCCAACACAAGCAGAGATGACCTTTCTAAATTCCACAGCACTAATTCTGCTCCTTGGAAAGAGTGCCTGAGCATTTGTACCCCAGCCCGATACAACTATTTCCTTTCTCCATATCTGATTCCCTACATGGCTGCTGTGATACCATAAAAAACTACAGTGAAAACACAGTGGGCTATTTATGAATCTTTTTTTTATGAAGACTCACTGTTCTTCAGAAACTGATCATGGATGTTTCTTGGGCAGGAGGCCAAGAGGAGGGAAGATGATTCTCTGTTTAAAAGTTTGCTCAAAATTTTAGGAGAAATGTTCCCATTGTTCCTGACACGTTTTTCTGACCTATGGCACACAGATATCCTGAATCCCCTTTCCCATGCAGGGCAGATAAAGGAACACAGCTGAATTCCATCCAGCTACCAGTGGGCATGTAATAAGCTTAGAGACTCTAAAGCATTTTTATCTGGTATAATATGTGTTGTTAGAGGAACTTACAACTGCAGAGAAAATCTTTTCTGCTCATAGTTTAGGAAATAGGTACTTTGGAAAGAAAATATCAAGAAATTTTATCCATGGGAATCCTTTGGAAAAGGCTGTGCCATTTAAATTATTTTATTGTTGCTAAAAAAGCAAGCAGAACCATATTGAGACTGTGGACGCTAGACATGGAAAAATATGGATGAAAAAGCAGTGACAAGCACTAGCCTTGACTGCAGCCTTAAATTAGTCTGTCCCTGTGGTACCTTTTGCTTACAGGAAATGCCTCCTGAGGTATTTCCCAGGAGAATGAGAGCTGATGGGGAGGGACTGCATACTTTGGAATACTCCACGAATGTGTGTGGAGAGGCGAGGGGGGGCAGGGGGTAGGCGGGAAGGAGGAAGGGAAGGAGGGGACTGGCTGCTTTATTTTGTCTTTTTAAAGGCAAATCAGATTTATTGGGAGGGAGTGGGCTACTCTTTCATTTTCCAAAAATGTCTTTTATATATCCTACATTCAAAAGTACTTGTAAGGGTTGTTTAGAGACAGAGGAGATGTCATTCCCGAAATTTCACAACTTGTCAAATCTTGTATGCAGAGAGAAAACAAAGATCAGACCACAGAGTACCAGATGGCAAATACAGTATCCCTCATATTTTTTCATAGTTTTAAAAATCTTTTGACCTTCCAAGACAGTCTGTGTGACTGAGATGTGGTGCGCTCTCGTTTTCTAAAGACTTCCATTTATTTACCACTTTAAGTTGTTGTTTGCAGGACTGAACCTGTGACGTGAGAGATCAAAATAGCCTAACGTGGATTAGAGTACATTTTTCTCATGTAATATATCCCTTTCAGCACATCTCCAGAGAGGGTTTTACAGCACAGATATTCCTCGAAGTGACAGAACTGTGAAAGTGTGTGCCCTTGGTATGTGTTTACCTTGGAATAGTCTCTCAAGAAGGTTCTTTCTCAACACAGACTTCTTCATAGACACAAAATTTCCCTGCAGTGCAGATAGAAAACTTTATAAGGGAAACTTCCTAGACAACAACAACTAAAACCCACAAATAGTTTTGGGAGTGGGATGAGGGAGCAGAAAGGGAATGCACTCGGGCCCCTACTGCTTTTCCTGCCTTCTCTGTGATAACTGGTACTAGAAGCCGACATCGCAGACACCGCCCGGGCAGACCCCACTCCAGGCAGCACCAGAAGCGGAGCGCAGCAGGAGCCCGGGCCAGTCTCTGAGAGCTGTTACACCCCACTCTGCTCTCCCTGGTATGGCAAAAATCCCCGTGAGAGGAGCCTTAAGAGTCCTAGAGTGGGAATCAGAGTGCTCAGGTGCTCTGGCGTGCAGGAAGAGCGCCCTTCCAGAACACGCGTGCCCGGCTTGTCCCGGCTCCCGGCACTTCTTGGCTCTCCCTCCGCGTTCGCCCAGAAAATCGATCTCATGGCGTCACTTTCTGGGTGGCTCCGGGCTCCTGGGCAGCGCCCGCCGTGCTCATCGCGGCCACCGCGAGCTGGGGCAGAGGCAGCTCCGGGGCAGTCCCGGAACCCCTGCCCGTGCCCGGAGGGGCTCCCGGGGCTCGGCAGCGCGGCCGCGCTCGGGGCG
>WBNO01023171.1:1436172-1521057 GCA_013400575.1 Peucedramus taeniatus
GCGGGGGTCGCGCCTGCGGTCGGGACGGGACCACGCGGGGCTCTGGCAGCGCCGGTGCGGGAAGCGCGTCCGCGGAGTCGCTGCCGCTCCCGCCGCTGATCCGGGGGAGCTGTCGCGGGTGAGAGCCGTGCGCTCGTGTCGGGACAGAGGGACAGGAGCGGCTCCTGCCATCGCTGCCTCCCCGGCAGCAGCTGCCGGCACCGCACCGGGGTGCCCGGGCTTCACAGAACCGCGGCTGCACGGGGTGATTTTTCAACTCAACAGAACAAGCAACAAAATATCATCGTAATAATATCGTAGTATATCGTATTAGCGTAAGGTTAGCTTGAAAGAATGGAAAATAAGAGGGAAAAGTGTAAGCATTTCCCAAAATGCCAGTTGGAAATTCTCAAATGAATCCTCCAACACAAACAGTAGCAGAGTGGAACAATTTTCTTTGCAGGGAGTTTCCACTGGAATAAATAGCAAGTTCTGAAAAAAAAAAAAAAAAAGAATAAAAATTAAAATTTGCAGCTAGTTGTAATGCTTGCCAGGGGCTGGAATGTACCCACAGCCTGCAAAATCCTTGTGACCCACAGTGATGGTTCATTGCACTGGTGCTGCCAGTTCTTTAGAGCCACTTGCAGTTTTTACCTATGAGCCCTGCCTAAGTTACAGGTGGCTGGATTTCCCTTTACCTTCTGATGTTCTTTCATATTTAGAACATTCCCTAACATTTGTTTTCCTAAGCAGACCCCTGCCCATTGATACCTTTGTGTCACCTAGAGTGTTGCTGTGATGTGACAAGTCCACATTATCTGCAGATGATGGAAAATGAGGATCTTTAACAGAGTGCTCTTTGCCTCGGTATCACAGCCAGGGTCTCACTTGCCCAGCCTCAGCAGCAGGGCCATGAACCCCTGCTTCTGCAGGAGCACGAAGCTCTACGTGGCTTGTATTCCCCAGATGCACAAAGCAGGGGCAGGCACTGCACCTCAGCCTTCCACTGATGCCTTCAGGGACCTGGTCATCAGTTTGTCCAGCATGGCTTTCAGCTCATTGAGCCAGTGGTACTTGATGGGTTATGTACAAATGGGAATGTTCCTGGCCATGACACAGCTGCCAATGCCTCGCTGGGACCTGGCTCACACCCAGCTCTGGGTAAACTTCCTGTGCCCCTGGACTGGTGCTTTCCACTGAACAGCTAAAGAGAAGTAAAGTGTTTAGTGTGTGAACCAGAGAGAGGTGTTCAGGAGGCTGTTTTGGTAAACACAGACCTTTTAAACCTACCCCCCGAGCCTGCAGCTGACCAGTTTTCTCCAAGATCTCACTGCCTGCACAGGCAGTAGCTTGGTTCTAGCCCATCTATTTATCGCCCTCTAGTGAGGTCTTAAAAATTAACATAGATTCCTTCCATGAGGGAAATAAATATTAGAGTTTGTCTGTTTAAAAAAGATTTATATTTTCCGAGAGTCGGTGGCTTCAGGGAATCCCTCTCAAACATCATCCCACACTTTGGATGGTTGCATAGCCTGATTTTGGAGAGGCATGGATACAGAATGACAGTGTGTGTCTCCCCTGCAGTCTCTGGGTGCTCAGTGAAGGTCTTTGCAGCAACAGCACTGGACACAGCTCCTTTCTTTTTACCTGTCTTTAAGTGCTGGTGCACTTTAGGTTTTGGCTGAAGCCACATGTGGATCCCTTGACAAGGCTCTGGTCTCGGTGATTGCTTTTGCTTCTTGGTGCTCCACCTTCCTGAATAATAATTCAGCTGGGCTGGCCCCAGACTCGGGAAGTGGCCTTGTCTTTGCAGAGGAGCTAGCTCCAGGGGCTGGAACTCTTTTAGGTTGTAACCAGGGGATGTGATTCAATCAGCTGTGTAGTCTGACTGGTTTTACTTCACAGGTGTGGGAGAGGATGAGGAGTGTACCATGAATCTGGTTTCTCTTAATTAACCTGAAGATGTAGCGGATGCTTGTTCTTCATGACCAGTGAGGAGGGATCTCAGATCCCCTCCTGCTTGCAATGCATAAGATTCTGATTTGCAGCTCTGATGCAGAGATTCTTGTGGATCTTTTCCTAGTCCTTTGTGGACAGCATTACCTCAGCACACCATGCTCCATCTTCCTACCTTCCCCAGGCTCAGCACCCCTCTGTCACACCAGCACCCTCCAAAACACCCCCAGATTCCTGTGTTTGTTCTGTTTGCCTCCATCCATACACTACTCACTCCTCCACTCTTGCCAGTGACACCATTCAGCTCTTGCTGGAGCCAGAGCTCCCAGCAGATCTGGATACAAACACCTCTGAGAATGCCCACAGCAGCACTCAGCCCCTCAGGCTGTTGCTCACCTGTGTCCTGCATCACCTGTGTGCAGTCACACCTTTGTCACACTGCACCTGGCTCAAACCAGCAGCCTCTGGAGCACAGGCAGCACTGCTCAGGGGACACCCCGGGGTGTGCCTGGAGCTGCTCAGGGGACACCCCGGGGTGTGTGCCTGGAGCTGGCTTGCAGAGGTCCCCCAGGGCTGTGCTGAAGTGTGATGCTGTGGTTCACACTGAGCTGCAGGGATGGTTTCTCAGCTAAGTTAGGAAATCTGCCCTGGCAGCTCCCCAGCCCTCTGTGTGCTGCTGGGGAGGGACTGACATCTCCTCAAGGCAGTGTCAGCACTGTGGGTGCTGACATCTAACAGAGCAAACACAAAGTCTCCTTAACAGCACCTTCTCCACTTCATCCAGGGGCTGGAAGTGTGACAGTCACCATTTTTAGCTTTAACAAAGCTAAAAACCAATAAACCCCACTCCTTCTATCTTCCACTTCTCTGCATTTCCTCCTGAGATGTCTGAGAGCTGTGGGAAGAGGAACTGGCACAGGGATGGGTGCTCAGTGCCCATGCACTAGGGATCAGCCCTTCTTTGCTTGTGCACAGTGCTGCTCTCCTCATGTTCCCACAGAGCAAATGGCAGGACAGATAAGGACATGAAAGTTTCCAAAACCAGGCACCCATAGTTAGCCCCTTGGAAAACAGCTGGGGTGGAGTCCAGTTTGTGGCATGTGAGAGAGAAAATGAAGCAAAACAGGATGTTTTTGTGATTTAAAACTTATTTTTCATAATTTCTATTTAAAGGCTTGGTTTGGTTTTGAAGTTGTCTGCTACATTTATTGGGAAATTTATAAGCCAAAGAGCTTTGTGCATGTATTATGTGTGTTTGCAGATCTGTATGTGCACATATCCTTGTGTAGGGATTGCTCATGAAGCAATCAATCTACTCAACCTGAGGAAAATTTTCCTCCTGAAAATTAGTAAAACTAGTAGGTACTAACAGCTAAGTAATGGCAAATATAAATTCTCTGTAACTCTTCTGTAAATCCTGCTGGATAATTGTTTTTTGCTCTGAACACCTCAATATCAGACAGATTATGTCTAAGTGTAAAGTGTTTACCAAAGACCCATGAAAATACTCATGACTGGAGGTATTGGTTTATGTATAACCATGTTAAGGCCAAGTAGTGGGAAATGGGGCATAACAGGCAGATCAGGAAGCCTTTGGGGTCACCTGTACCCCACAGCATGCCCTGAATTCAGCCTAGTTCCAGCTGATAGAGTTTTCACACTGTAGATGTTAAGGCAAAAAATGAAAAAGAAATACTGAGAGAAATTAAAGCAGGGAATAGTATACTAATAGAATAATTATCTTTAAATTGAATGTTTCTTGTAGTTTTCCACTGCCTGCCCCTTCAGGCTGTACTGGAAATGGAGGCACAGAAAACATCTCCAAAAAGCCCTGTGGCCACTCTCCAGGTGCTCCTGGGGGCAGGTGAACTTCCACACCTCTGATCCAACCCCCACAAGCCCAGCCTGTGCCCTTGCATAGGGCATGAGGGGTCATTAGTCTGCTTTAGCCCTACTCTGCTTGCCAGGGGATGATGTACCCACTGTCACCACCCCCATCCCCTGCAGAACACTGGCATTTTATTACTGCCCTCAGGGGAACACGATTTTCTGCCTTTGTTGTTTCTTTTCCTTGGCTCATCTCTGAGTTTCTGCAGTGGCTTGCAGCAGTTGCTCCTGTGAAATAATTATAACAGCCTTGTGTAGGGAACTTTCTGTGCATAGTAGTGATTCCACTGCTTGTATTTTTCCACCTCTCATGCCATCAAAGAATGGGACGTGTTCTTTAAGGCCACACAGCCTGACTTGAATTGGTTCATAGCATTCTTTTTAGTAAAGGAATGTGCACATTTCTTTGCTAGCCTTGGCAAACTCTCCCATGGCCTCCAGGTTATTTGATCTTCAAGCTCCTCATCAGCTCTGATCAGCTTCTCTCCCTCCCTTTCTCAGCCCACTGGCAGCTCTTCAGGCTGTGTTTTCAAACCTCTCCTTTGCATCTTCTTTTTCACAAGGGTTCAGCTGCTCCCCTCCTGCCTTCCCTTTCTTGACCTTTTCTCAACTGCTGAGCAACATCTCTCTCTTGGCCCCTATCACTGCTCAACCCTTAATGCCTTCCTGCAACTCCAAAAACTGGCAAAAAGTGTGATTGTTTAAGCCAAAATCTACTTTTATTTGCCCAGCTCATGTAACTTTAGACTCAGAGCTCCACTGAAATTCATGATTGGATCCTCATTTGAGGCTAAGATGTCTATTTTTCCTTTCAATCAACTGTAGAATTCTGTGGAATTAAATCCTGCAATTCAGCACAAACCTATCCTGGGGTTTGAGAAGTAGTTTGACAGTGTGTGTCACACTACTATGAGTGTGCCCACATTGACAGGCAGATGAGCAAGCAGCAGAAGGTGGAAAATGCCTTTCATGGTGAGTGTGCTAGCAGAGATGCTGTTGATTAACCCATTTTTCAGGCAGCCAGCTCTGCAAATGCCATTTAACAACCACTGGGTCTGTAGAATGCTAACGGGATGCTTATAAGGCATAAAGGGATTAATGCTCAGCTCTAATGAAATCCAGATGCACAGAGCTGCCTCTTCTCAAAGTCCTTTCTCTGGCCAAGCTGCAAATCAAATGATTTAATCATTGTAAATAGATGAGAAGCACCATCACTCAACATGAAGCAACACTCACTGGTGCTGAAGCTCACAGGCACTGCTGGCAGGGCTGGTGCAGGGCCAGGGTCACTCAGTGCCCCTCTGCCTGCAGGGACATCAGCCCTGTGGGGACAACTTGGGACCTTCCTTGGGGTGCACAATTCATGCAAGTTTGCATTAGGACTGGGGGGGGCTGGCTTGGAAAGCAGCCTCCTATCCCTGAGCCAAGTCCAGGGCAGTTGAGAGGTGCTGAGGCTCTGGTCACTCTGCCAGGGGAGCTGGGGGTCACTGGCACCTTGCCCTGGGTGGGTGTGTGGGAGAGGTGAGGATCTGAACCACTGTCATGTGGAGCTGCTCTGCCTGTTCAGGAGACCTGGAGCATTTCTGCCTTGTAAACTGTTTGTGGTTTGCACTTTCTCTTCCATGTGCAGTTCATATTTTCCTTTGTCACACACCAAAGCTGGGTAGTCTGCATTCCAAGCACTGGGAGTTAATCTGGGCCCTGGCAGGGTCTGGACCACCACACTCATGCTCAGAAAGCCTGAAATGGAAAGGCTGAAGTAATTCTGCAGCTGAGCAGCCCCAGCTGTCTATGAGTTTTTAATTTTTAATATGGCAGGAGGAGGGGTTTTGAACCAAGAGGCAGGAGGAAAAGGAGTTATTTTAAAGGCACTAAGGAATGTGTTACATTTTTCTGTTCCTCTGGCTTGGCTGCTCTGCAAGTTTTTCATTTTGCCAAAGCTCAATTCAGTGGACTGTTTATTTGCATTTTTAAAGAAAGAACATGATTCTTAATTTACTTTGGCCTCATTGATGAATTTTTATACTGTGAAACCCAGCGAGTTCCCTTCCAATGTTATGAATATACAACTTCACAACAGAAACTTCTACCCCACAGTACCAACCTAAATTAAATGGTCCAAAGGGTTTTATAAAAATGTTTTATAAAAGTGTGCCCCTCTGATTTCCCATGTGAGTAGTATCTGTAGTCACCTTCTAATCACTGATGTCATGCTCATCAGCAGAGCATGCCTCAGCTTAAGGCCAGATGTGTGTAGAGCTGTGTAGAGGTTTTCTTCAGAGCTACAGAGGCAAGAATTCCTTGTGAGAGGTTCCTGGGGTGGCTTTCAGCATTGGTTCAAAGGAAGGAAAGGAATGAGGAAAGAGTCCTGATATAAAATTATATCAAAATATGCAGGGGCAATCTGTTGTGATGGGTTTTTGCCATGGGAAGAAGCACTTCAGGAAAATCCCTGGTGCCAGTGTTTGGTCTAATTCATTGTCAACACATATTTCAAATTTACTTGGCCCTGGACATCAGAATTGCAACAAAACTGTCTGGACCTCCAGGAAAAGGTGAAGAAATTTTGTAAAACAAGGTTTTACATTTCTCACTGCTTTCCTCTAACAACTGTTCATGTCTTGCCAAGCAAAATGCTTAAAATTCAGAAGTATTTCTGAATCAGCATCAATATTTATTGATCTCTTCAATTTCCATCACTTAGTGATTTGCTGTGCTAATGACAGAGAAGAGACCTGCATTTGTGTTGTTCAAAGTTTTTCAAATGGATATTATGCAAAAAATACTTTGAGCATATCCTTTGGGTGTTCAGGGCCCATTCCTGCTGCAGGTGATGACTTAGAATCATCCTCACCAGCAGTAAGCATTTTTCATGCAGTGGTTTTTTTTTTTCTTGTCCCAGAACACTTAAACACTCCTCTCTTGCTGAACCTTAAGATTTGCAGAGAAAAGACCACCTGTGGATGTTCTCAGCAGAGCCTGCTGTAATTTTCAGAGATTCTGTCCACCAACAGTATATCAGGGTCGAGGCTTGGAAATAGCAGGATATTTTTTTATTCTTGTATTCATCAGTTTTCACCTCTCTGTCTGGTTCTGGGACTCTGTGAGGGAGCACAGAGCTGCAGGTGGGTACTGTGTTTTTTACAGAGGCACAGCTGATGGATGAGAACTGAGCTTTGCCTTCCTGCTTAAAGCTTTTGGGCCCTTTTCCAGGTGCCTGTCTTTCAGTGGAAGTTGAGAGGTTTGCTCTGCTTTGGGACCCTGAGCAGTGCAAACCTCTCATGGACTGAACATTTGTGTTGTTCTCCAGGCATGGGCATTGCTGGTGGTGGACAAGGCAAGGCTGTGCTCAGTAGCCAGAAACTCAGCCCCAAGCCATGGCAAGTTCCAAGTGTCCTTATTTGGGTTCCAGCCCAGTGCCATTGAAGAATATCCCATTACAGCAGCTGCTCAGAAAGACCTGTTTCAGTCAGGAAGACTGGTGCTCTGCATGGTGACAGTGCCCTCCTGCTTTGCAGGACATCCTCCCTCATTGCCATCCACTCTTGGCATTGCTCCAGACTCCAAGGAAGGCACAAGTAATCCATGGGAGCAGGGAAAAAAATATGGCATGGAACAGATCAGCGTGAATTAAGCTAATCCCCAGCCACCTCTTTTTCCACCTCCAAGTGGAAAACCCACTTGGCCCTTGGCACACAAGAATTGTTTCTCCCAGTCTTGCTTATATGGAACACTTTAAAATAAACCAGCAGGGTTCCATTTCTTGGAAGGAAAAGGAAATATTTTAAAGTGTGTCCTTGCAAACTGATTTACTGCCACCACACTCTGCGTATTTTAAGAAATGTTTTCATTTGTTTGGAGCTGTGTATTAGCAGTAAGGGAGAGGGAAGCAGTTAGTGAAACATGACAGGAAGATGAAGTTGTGTAAAATGGCTCAGATAAATATTTACACCCAAGTTTCTTAGCTCTGAGTTCACATCAAACTGTGGTTCATACAGAGCATGTTTTTTGCTGGGACTGCTCCATTTTGGAGCCTTCTCCCTTGTCCCTGTCGGGCCATGCTGGCCTGCCTGGCTGGCAGTGAGCTGGAAGGAAGCTGGTTAGCAATGCCTGGTCATGACCACTATCATGGGACCACTATCTCTGCTATATCACAGAACAGCATCTTCACAGAACCACAGAATGGGGAAGGCTGGGAGGGACCACACTGGGTCACCTGGAGCAGGTCCATCCTCCCTGCTCAAGCAGAGCTGTCCCAGAGCTCAGTGCACAGGGTGTGAGCAGTGTGGAATATCTCCAGAGAGGGGGACTCCACCCTCTCCCTGGGCAATCTGTTCCAGTGTGCACAGAACCTGCACAGTGAAGTTCTTCCCCGTGTTCAGATGGAACTTCTGTCTTCCCATTTCTGCCTCTTGTCCTTCTGCTCAGCACCACTGAGCAGAGCCTGGCTCCAGCCCTGACACCTCCTCTCAGATACTGATAGACTTTGATGAGATCACCTCTCAGTTGTCTGTTCTCAGGGCTGAACAGGCCCAGCTCCCTCAGCCAGTCCTTGAAAATGAGATGATCCAATCTTCTTCTCCTGGCTGAGAATTGTGCAAAGAGAGGGAAACCAGTGTAGAAAACAAATCACAGACCGGGCTTTTGTTTTGGTGCTAGAACTCCAATCATTCACCTTTAAGAGACACTTGCAGAAGAAGTGGAGGATTTTTAATCTTATTCTGAGCTGGGCAGGAAACCAAGGCTGAGAAGAAAAGACATCTCTTCCAAGGAGCTGATGGCATGATGTAGGAAGGTGTAGCTTTTCAAGGCAGTATCAGCCAAGAGCAGGCTGGCAGACTGGCACAGCACCCTGGTGGGACTCAGGGCAGACAGCTGGCCTGTCTCCCAGTGGGTGCCCTGTGATGGATTTCCCATCTGAAGCAAGGGGGAATGGCTGCTGGAGCCCCTGCTAAAGCTGTTCCAGCTTGAGGGGTCACATTCCAACTGTTCAGTTTGCTGAGTGGCAGATGAGGTCTGGGAGCAGGGAGAAGGAGACAGCAGCTGTGGGAGTGCATTTCTCCCTAAACTCAGTTTAAGTGTAAATCCAAGTACAATGGCAACCCCAGGTATTTTTTCAGTTCATGTAATCTAATGCCTGATTTCCTTTTATGCACTGAACAATTTTCTGTTTTTTTTTATCTTTCTCTAATGGCATTTCTAACTAGAAATGCAACAGCAGTCTGACATGGGTACATGGCAGGAGCATCCAGCACTCCCATGAACAGTGCAGGAGGCAGCAGTGCCCACATTATCTCATTAAGAGGCTTTCATAGGCATGCCTCTGCTAATGTAAACTCATTATTGGAGACAACAGCAGCAGTTATTTTCACATGGATGGATCGAAGTCCAAGTGATGAATTGTTTCTCTGCTCTTAACTGGGTTCTTAAGTATTTTTTTTTAAATGTTGCCTGAGAACTAAGTGGCCATGTGCTACATTTATGCAGTAACTTTAGCCCTGTTCCAGTAGACCACTGAATTGCCCTGTTCCACTGACAGCTGTGCTCAGCTGATCAATAGCAGTGATCTGCTCTGACACCACATGCCAATACTGTGAGGAGAATATTTGTAGGAAGATAGTGTTCCACAACATCCATGCAAGAATAAGAATAATGGAATAATGTTGATGTTGTGGGCTCTGAACAATCTATGATGCTCCAAGTAATCAAAGACATTGTGGCCCATGTTTTACTCTCTCTGACCATGTCTTTAGCAACACAAGCCTCCCTGACAGATAAGAATATCAGCATGAAATGGACTCTGAATCCACGATTATAAAAATTGGGGTGGTTTTCTTTTGAAGAGTATATGATACCCTTTAATCATCTTTGCAGCTGGCAAGTGGACTGTTTGGCTAATGAGGGGAGAGTGACACTGACAGCTTAATGCTCCACATAAAGAGTAACAGAACCTGGCAGCCAAGAGCACTGGGAGCAGTAAATTTCTCTTGGAAGTGTGAGCTGGGTGCTGCAACCCCACCCTGAAACGCTGGGGTTGAAGAAAGCACAATGTGGTTTCAAAGAAACAGTGTATCAGTGTTTCTGAAACAAATATTTTAATTTATGTTTTGCAGAAAAATAGCCCGTTAAACATTTTCTTTTTCATTTCTCAATGGCAACTAAACCAAATAGCATCATTCCAGTGCCACAGGCATTGCAAACTTTGACCAGCTATTGTCAGATGGAAAATCCACCCTGTGCTAAGCAGATGACATTATTTTTCAGCTCCATCCCACCTTAACTATTTGGAGAATAACATTCAAGTGCAGAGGTCAGCAGGGAAAAAAAAAAAAAACAACAAAACCACTGCTGCTGGCCAGCTGAGCCGATAGCATAGACCATACATGGATTTGGAATGAAGGGCATCAGACTCTCAGCCTCCCCAGTGCCAAGAAATACACAGCTAAAATCAGCAGCTCAGAGATGAGTAATGCACAAACATGGTCCAGAGCGTTAGAAGTGTTCAAGCACTTCCAGAGTAAGTTGGGTAAATGAGTATCTGTTTCCATGGCACCAAAACAGCACAGAGATCACACCATGCCCTTCAGCAGTTCTGTGATTCCGTGGCCACTGAGTGAGAGCAGAGCTGACCTCCAGGAGAAGCACTCCCTGGCTCCAGTGTGGAGCAGCACAAGGAGGTTCCCTCTTCTTCCAGGAGCAAAGCTGGTGGGCAAGGGCTGGCAAGGGCAGCCAGGTGAGTCTGGCTGGGAGCCACCCCTCAGAGCCCAGCCAGCTCTGCTCAAGCCCAGCCTTTGGGCAGGAGGGTGAGGGGGCTCCAGCATCACACAGAGGATTTGTAATGCTGCTTCTGTGTAGTGAGATGGGAGGGTTTTTTATGCAAGAAAGCCATAAAACTGTAGAGCTTAGAAACGTGCTGGATTCAGAGTGCATTTACACGGCACTGTGAGAACACTCAAGGTGTTAGGAGACTCTGCCCTGGTCCAGTAGTCTCTTAAGAAATGTCACTTACATGGGCTGGCCCATGCTCAATCAAATTGTTTAAAATGAGATACACAGCTAGGTTCTCCCCTGCAGAGAGGGAGTACACAAGCAACTGTTTTACTTTGTAAGGCTACTGAAACCAAAGGCAGAACAGTTTATTATTCCTCTATTAAATATGCAAATTAAGTATGTTAACCCTGAAATTGTGCCAATTAGCTGTGTCAGATTCCCTCAGTCAGATAATAGTTTTTGAGTGGCCAAAATGATTGCCTTACCTACAGTAAAGGGATTCCATAACCTCAGTGATGTCCTGCCAAAGGAATGGGACTGGCTAGGATCAAAGAGACTTTGACTGAGGTCTTGGAAAGCAATTCTTTTGTTTGCCTAGAGTGTGTTTGGGGTCAGGCAGCTGGACCTCTGGACAGCTGATGATCTCAGCATTTTTTTCATAGAGATCAAGTATGGGGAGTACCTTGTGTCCTGCAGTCACAGCATTTCACTGGAAACTCACAGTGCTTTGTTAGACTTCCAGGGGCAGCCCAGTGCCTGCTGGAGGTGCTGCTGTAGGACAGGTCCTCAGACAAGGCTGCTTGGAAGGCATTGCTGCCACCATTCAGGAACAGTCTGAAAACCTTCCCAGTGGTGAGAAAAAGAAATCCACCAGTACCAACTCCCTGAAATTTTGTCTGGCATGAATGCCCTCCTACACTAAAATTCCATCATGTCTGTCTTTAGCACCACTTGTACCCCAGAAGAGAGTGGCTTTGGAGTGGCCAAAATGATTTCCTTACCTACAGCCAGGTATTGTGTGCCATGGGATTCTTTGGCATAGGAGATCTATCATGAGCAAGGGTTTGTTATAATACCATTGAAGACATTGCTGCAATCTGCAATGCCCCTGGCACAGAGGTGCATCAGCTCACCCTGTCTTCACCAGTGACCTCTGCAGTGGCAGCTGCTGGCATTTGCCCCCAGACATCCACACCCATCCTCTCTTCCCACCTTCAGATAATGCATGACTGATGCTTTGCTGCATTTTGTTTGTAGGAATATTTTATTTTATCCTATTAAGGCACTTCCAGAAGCCAGATGTTCTGTTTTAGTAAGGACTTCCTTTTTTTAAAACTAGCATTTGTGAGTTGATGTTATTTTTATTGAGTTCTCCTTGTGAAACTTCCAAAGACAGATTTTTGCTTGGCAGTGTCACAGCAGGGTATGAGGGAGAAATTGCCATCCATCTGCCTCTGTCTACATTGTACATGTACCCAGGGAATCTACTTAGGGAGCACTACTGATACTGCAGAGATGAATATTCTTATATTAGGAAATTGGTTTATTAAATCACACTTGCAGGCCCACTCCAACTTTGAGTTATGTGATCACACATTCTTTTTCACAAGGTCATCTTTGCTCTGGAGGCCTCTGTTGGACCTGATCAGGCAGGGAGTCAGGAGTCTTGTGTTGTAGAAAGCTCTAGCCTGTAGGATTCCCAGGTCCTTGGCTGCAGAAGTCAAAAGGTGTCTTGTAAACTAAATGGGAGATGGGGAGGATGCCCTTCCCTGGCAGCTGGACTCCACTCCAGCCTCTGCCATGGATTTCCTTTCTGAACAGCGTTAAATCACTTCCACCAACTTTTATTTTCTCACACAAACCCCTGGAGACAGACTTGCAGCTATGCTGAGCTCCTGCAGCTCCAGGGAGGGTAAACAGAAGGCAGCACTTCAAACCAGCCCCAGCCAGCCTTCCAGTTTGCTCTGAAAAACCTGACACAAGGTGGTGAACACCAGTCAGGCAAATTGAAATGGGCCTGTCCTTTGCATTTCCATCACTGATATCAGGATAATACTTTCCTCTGACATCACAAGAATGGTAATGTTGTCATAAGGTGCTGAGCTGTAACAGCCTTGCATTCTCAGAGATGGGACCAGTGAACTCACATGCAATGAATGTTTTCTCTGCTCAGCACAGACCTTGAAAAGTATACAGTTAACAAAAGCAACATACTTTCCCCTTAGGAGCCCTCCCTCATCAACCAGCAATCATGGTTTCTTTTATTCTTAGAATTTTTCACATTTTGTAACATTCAGAAGTCAAAAGATCAGTAAGTCTCAACATGCTCTGAACTCCCTGGCACTTAAAGCTCTAACATAGGCAAATGCTGAAATTAGAAATGAGCCACGGGACAGATTTTCCCATGCTTACTAATCAAGAGTCACTGATGTAAGGATTTCTCTCCCAGGCTAAAATCTCTCATCTTTCTCCAGCACAAAATTTACTTAGCAAATAAAAGGGGACCTGTGACCTCTGTATATGTTGACTTGGATAGTTATAATTTCTGACTCTTAGGTCTCACCATTACAGTCACCCCAGCTCTGTGTTACACAAGACTTGGTGGCTGTGGCTGTTAAAAAAGACACAAGTGTCTTGAGGTTAGGCTGCCTGGAGAGGGGCCTGGTAACAACCTGTCTGCTGAACCTGTGAGTCATGGAAAATGAAAATAGAGAAAAATCTGCTAAGGAACCTCATCCATTTCTCCAGCTGATAAAGTACAACTCCCTAGAATATTATATGTTCTTTATATCTTTGTCTGGTCCAGTTTTAAATTGTATTTCTATACCTTCCCTTAACAAACTATTCCATGGTATGAGTGTTTGGAATTTTTTCTTCATACTTTGTTTTTTACCTCTGATTATTCATATAATTACTTTGAGATTTGGCTGTAAAAACACAAATGTGAGAGTTGACCGGTTTTAATGATCAGGAAGGGGAGGAAGGTGTCTGACAGCACAGATCATGGCTTTCAGTGCTGAGGTTTCATGATTATTAGCTAGACAAAAAGAAAATTTGAAGAGTGCAATGAGCAGCTCTGCTTCCAAGGTGCCAGGCTAACTTGAATGTCTTCTTGTCTTGCAGAAGATGAAGCCCATCGTCCAAAGAAGACGATCTACCTCATCTGCCATTACTAAAGCTCTTGGAAAATCAAAGTCCCATTCCAGGTAGAAAAAATACCTTTCTAACTCCTGTTTCCATCTTTCTGCCTACACAGACTGAAATCAAATTCATTTAACTGTGTTGAGGGCAATTTGGTCCTGTGGCAGGGGCAGGTGGAGGGGGACGAGGCACCAGAGGTGGTGGGTTGCAGGACATGGGCTGATGCAGGTTTAGCACCCCTGAGGAGCATCCTGGCATTCCACCTCAGAGCTTCCCTGTGCAGCCACCCCCAGCTTACTCACTGCCAGAGCCCTCTGCAGCCCCTGCTCCATGTGCTGGACTGCCAGTGGAAGGGGTAGTCCTGAGAATTGCTTCTGGCTCAGCTACAGGTGCACCTGGCCAGGTGAGGGGGCTGGAGCTGCTTCTGGAGATGGAGGGAGAGGTGGGAGGCATGTCCAGGCCCTGACAGCCCTGTGCAGGATGGCATCAGCTCAGGACATTTGCTGGAAGAGCTGCCAGTCCCAGACATGCTCCAGGCCAGCCCTGTCCCTGTCAGGGGCAGCAGCTTCCCCTTACTGCCAGCTCAGGTAGTGGAGAGCTGCCCCCATGCCTGCACCTCCATCGAGTGTCTGCTGGTGCTTTGCTCCTGCAGCGTGAGGAACCAGGAGTGTCAGCAGACACAGTCAGGGAGCCACATGCCAGACATGCACATTTTCTGCTGAAACACTGAGTGTTCTTACTCAGCCCTGAGCTGAGCACCTCAGTCCAGGGGGAGCTGAGTCCTCCTTGACCTAATCCCTTCCTGCAGCACTGAGTCACTGCTAGAGACAGATAAGGGGATACCATGGTCCTTTCTGCCTTGCCTTGCTCTGATAGCAGTCTTTGTCTGATAGTAAATAACATTTCCTGAGAGATTTGTTTAGTTTGATTTTTTCCTTTTTTTTGTAAGAAGGAGAAGATAAAGCTGAACTGATTGACACTTTGATCTGGATCAGCCCTCCTGAAGAATACCCTTTTTGTATTACCCCATTGGTGATCAATGTCCAGTGCAGCCTGCTTCTCTGGAATGAGGGGGGAGTGTCAGTCTCACAGGATCATTTAATATGAAGGGCAGGACTGATTTTCATTTGGTTGTCATTTGACAAAGTTATGTGACTTCTTTTTTCTTCCTCCCACCCCCTTTAAATTGCAGTAGGGAAAAAAAAAAAGTGATGAAGAGAAACAAATTCTTGACTTTATTTGGCTGGAGAACATCCTCATGAGGGAGGGAAGCTTTAAGTGTTTCTTGTGATGAATTGCTATGGAGGGAGCTGGTCCAATGCCATCTTTGCTCAGGCCATGAAAGCATCTGTGAGATTTTTTTGCTATCCTGCCATTGTGTTTATAAAGCTGGGTAATCCTCCAGCTTTAGGAAATCCACTGCTTGAGATTGTGAGATGCTGTGGCTCCCACTGCTCAGCTGATGGTCACAAAGAGCTTTTAATATCATACCTGAAGGTGATTAAGCTTCTCACTTACAGCCCCACAGCTGCATAAGTCAAGATTCACTTGGTGGTGGCTGTGGAGGAGGGAAGAGGGAATTTGTTTGCCAGAGTGCAGGTGCTCCTGTGACTGGGGGAGGATTTTAGTAAAGCAGCTACTGGCTGGTTTTAACCTCACTCCTGTGAAATCAAGTGAGTTCAGTTATGAGGCCAGTAGAAACTGAGTTAAGACCAACAACGTCAAAAATACTACAATTACAGCTTGTGTGGTTTTTTATTTGTTTGTGTAGAGTGTCCTGAGACTAGAGGGCAGAGCAGTAGAGCAGCAGAGGGTAGAGCAGAATTGCTGAGGGGTGAAGGGAAGGCAAGCATCCTTGCCTGCAAGCAAGATACACATTTTTGTCTATGTGTAGAGACAGGAGGATCTCTGTGAGCTTTTTCTGTGTCAGTCTAAGGCCATGTCTCAGAGGTTCACTAATTAAGTCAGGCTCAGGCACACTGTGTGAGCAGGAACTCTTCCATGTCCATGCAGCACAGAAATGGCTGTGGGAGCTTCTCTGTGCCAGCTGACCCGAGCCCAGAGCAGTGCTGAGGAGGTGCTCTGTGGGGTACTGAGGTGCAAGCAAGGAGATTGCACTTGGCACAGCTCTTCCAGCTGGGGACAGCACAGGGAGAGGGTCTGGTTCAATCTCCATGCTGCCTTGTTGACTAAAGTCAACATGCAAAAACCCTCAGGGACTTTTGGAAATGGTGAGCACCTCTATGAATCTCAGTGGAAACAACAACCTGGATGGCTGCCAGGCAAGCCAGAATCAGATGTCTGGAATTAGATGAGTACATGCAGTTCATTTTCTTTTTGCTGCAACCCTTGTGCTGACAAATTGTTCAGTCTGGATGGAAAACATGCACAGAAAGGGCAGTGCCCCCCACACCCAGCTGAGCCACGCCATGAGCCACGGGCTTTCCATGTTCAAGTCACAGTTCACACACATGTGCAGGAAATAAGTCTTTTACCTGAGTGAGAAATTACTCAAAAACTACTATTTCAGCAGCTTAATCTTACAAGATTTGGTGTGGGCTTTTAGGCAGTTTTCCATCTGTCTGAGGCTGGTAAAGTTAATTGTGCAGAGGCAGGTGAATGTGAGTCATAATAGAGAGCAATAGGGGCTGGGAGAAGCAGGGAGCTCTCAGGCTCCTCCAAAACAGAGAAGGAAAGCTTCTGACAAAGTCTTGTGATTTTTCTTACTCCTCCAGGGAAACTACTCTTTCCTCTTCCCATTCAGACAATGGGCTGCCAAGTGGGGTGTTCAGCAGCCCAGGCTCCACCTTCATCCTGGACGAGCGAGTGCAGCTAACCGTGGGCCTGCAGACCCAAGAAAGACATCTGATTTTGTTGAGTGATGTGCTGGTCATTACCAAGTCCAAGTAAGAGGAGTTTCCTCTCATTCCTTCTCCCCAGTAGGTGCTGTTGAAGCTAGGCTCAGCACGTGGTGGGATTTTTGGGGCCGTCCTGTGCAGAGCCAGGGGTTGCACTCAAGGATCATGTGGGTACCTTCCAACTCATGAGATTCTATGATTCTGTGAGGCTCTGATCTATTGGTGCAGCACCCAGCAGCCTCCAAAACAATGCTTCTTTGGAAATGTGGATCTAAAATGTGGCATTTCCCCCTTCCACCTTCACAAATTCTTCTTGGTATTAATGTTTCATTCCATTTGTCTGAAGAAAAAGGTTGTCTAATCGGTTTTGCCCATTTCCTTATGAGGTTGCTTGAAGATACACCATGAGGGCAAGAGGCAGAAGGACAAAACTGACTTTCAGTCTGACTCCTTCTGTCACATATAAATTAGGAGCTCTAACTGCATCTGCATGACTTGAAAGGAGCATGATCAGACTCTGGAGATCTAAATGTTATTCTCTGGCCTAAGGAATTAATAATTTCCATTGCAGATCCTCCTCCAGCCTGAAGCTGAAAAAGCAAGTGCATCTGAGTGAAGTGTGGACTGGCACCTGCCTCAGCGAAGTGACAGAGAAAAAGATGAGTCCTGAGAATTCATTTGTCATTGGCTGGCCTATCACCAACTACGTTGTCACCTTCAGGTATCTTAACAGACATCAGACCTTCCTCTGCATCCCAGTAGCTACTCAGGTCTCCCTGTATCAAGTGAAACAATGACTGAGGCTAAAGGGCCCATTTCCTTTTCCATTTCCTTACCCTGAAACCCAGGCAACCTGTGCTGGCAGCAATAGTTCTAGGAACAGCTGACATTGGGAAGGAAATACTAGGAGAAACTAAATAGCAATTAAAGGTCAGTGCAAAAATAATGAGAGCCCACAAGGTGAGTTAACTCCAACTTCACAGAAAGGGATTTGTCCCTTATCTGAACACTCACCAGTCTGACAGGAAACCTGGTCCAGTTTCTGGCTGGGATTTTTTGTTATTATTATTTTTGTTATTTGTTAAAATAGAACAGAAGAAGGAAAGGACTGTGCTTTTGTTCCAGGGCTTTGCAGGAAGCAACTTTGACTTACAGCCATATATAAATGAAATTGGGTAGAGTTTCCAAAGGCTGTTACCCATTCAGCACTTGTTTGATGATGTGCCTCCCTTTTTGTCTTCAGCTCAGCTGATGTGAAGGAACGATGGCTGTCAGCATTACTGTGGTAAGTGACCTTCCTTTCCTCCTCCTTCCAGGTGGTTCCTCTGCAGGCCTTACAGAAATGTGCCCTTCAAATTGTGCTCTGATTTTCAGCATGTTAAGTGTTTAAGTGCTGTTTGAAAAATCCACCTTTGAAATGTGAACATAAATGCCCCTAGGAGAGTGCAAAATTAGTGTTAACAGTTGGAAAAAAGGGGATGCATCAGAAGATTATATTATTGGAGCATCCTTTTTCCTTTGGAGCTGGAGGTTGACTTGGCTAATCACTGTGGAACTGTCACAAGTGTTACTGATTCTTCAGATGTTTCTTGATTTGAACTAAAATTTTATTATGTTGCATCTAGAGGCTACAGGTTTTTTATTTTTCTTTTATGTTTTATATGTTGCTTCCACTAACACCCAGACAAAAGTGTTTATATAGAGACAAAGAGGGGAAGAAATCTCCTGATTTGTGGAGAACAGCAGTGATCCTGAGGGAACACTGGAAGGTATTATAGAGACACATCTACCTGCACTGCAGTTCTGCATGTGGGGCATTGTTAGTGCTCCAGGTAGATAAAGAAGTCAGTAAGAGCACGTGGCCTCACTATGAACATTACATTCATATATGTCATAATTAATCCATAGTTATTACAGTGCCAAGGAGGATGTCCCATCCAACTTTTAGGGTCCTTCTCAAATTTGGTTGGGAAATTACATCCCTTCCCCTCTTCTTTGACTTTCAGGCATATCAATGAGGTAAAACAAAATGAGTATCTGAAGAATCTGACCCTTCGGATCGTTGTGCTGGATGATGACAACTGTTCTTCTGTAAGTAAAGCTGCTCATCAGATCAAGACTACACAGGGGTCTGGAGTAGGGGAGGGAATGCAGGACTGTGCTGGTATTCCAGCATCTGGGTATCTGCATCCTTCCCACTTGAAAGACCACTTGGAGAGTTTTGGTTTGAGAAATGAGGAGGTAGCCAGACCCTTACCAAACAGCACTTAATTCTTGAGATTATTTTTTGCCTCTGACTTATCTTTTCATTTTGCTTCACTTCAAAATTCATGACAGTTTGTGGCTGAGTGCCACAGTCAATTCCTATTTTCAGTGCTATGAATTGAGGATATTGATCACAGAGTCACTGGTGTGTTGTCCTGAACTAATTTACTGGAATGTGTCCCAGTCTAGCATACATTTCTTGGCTTCATGCCGAGCTTGGTGGGTCACATTTGCCTGCTGGGTATTCTTCCCTCAAAGAGTGACCCCTGACACTCATGGTTGATGAGCATTGCCATGTTCCATGTTCACCCATCTGAGTGACAGTGGCACTATAATCAGCCAAACACTGATGGGATTAAACATGTAAGCACCACCCATCTCCTGTGATTTCTGCTGGATGAAATCTTTGGATGGTATAAAAGACACATGACAGAAGAAGTAGGGGAGAATAGCTTTCATGTTGTATCCCCATCATCCTTTCTGATGTGCTCAAATTTGTACTGCTCATCCAACCATGAACACTTGGTAAAGACAGTCATTAGACAGAGATGTGACATTTTCCCCAGATTTTGAAGCTACAAGATACTGCAACCAAACTTCTCACCCTTGTCTTAGCTTGCTGTATTTTCTCTGTTTGCCTTTCTAGACTACTGCAGTCAAAGTGTCCAATGTGGAAACTGCAGAGTGTGTGATGAAGAAGACTCTTCTACAGCTTGGGCTCCCTGTAAGTAGCAGGTGACAGATCTTAGCTAAGGATGCTGGCAGCATCTTCTTCACAGAACAGTCTGGGTGTGGATAAGTGTAGATTTGCTGTCTGGTGCTTTCTGAGTGGAGGGCAACCTCATGGACCCTCACTCTGGCCCCTCTCAGCTAAAATTTTTCTCTTCTCTGTTCCTCACCCAACAGGGAAGGACCAGTGAACACCACCTCTGGGTGGTCTCAGGAAAAGATGAGCCTGCTTACCCTCTCATTGGTAAGAGCCCTCCCATACTGAGCATCATTTTGGTGCTTAATTCTGGCACCAGAGGAACAAGTAATAAATTATATTAGCATATGTGGCAGAGAAACATCACAAACATTTTACTCTTCCCTTAAAAAGCAATAGTAGGGACTCTGTTGCTGATGTAAGATGTGACATCAAGTTGCTGTAATATGTTATTTGTCTTTTATCATCTTAGCATCCACATTTAATCAAACCATGGTGATACCTTTGAAAAACTTCACACTTACCTTCCTTTTCCAAGCAAATCTGTGCATTTCTGGATGGGAGCCCATCACACTTTTTCAGCAGATGCTCCAAATAAATGGGAGATCTTTAGGCTGGCCCAAGAAGTGTGGTGCAGGGGTAGGATGTGCCTCAAAGCCTAATTCAATCCCTCTGGCTACTGGTATGAGCTCGCAGGGCTACAGGTTTGGAGGCTGGTCATACTCTCCAGCTCAGCTTTGCAGGCATCTCCTCACAGGCAGAGCAGGAGGTCAGGGCAGCCTCAGCCCACCTTCACTGTCTGTGACAGAGGGGTCCACTGATCTCTGTCAGACAGAGCATCTCCTGACACTTCCCAGGCCCTTTGCCTTTGGGCTCTGTCAGAACCAAACCAATTGCTAAAGTCAGGTGGTCATTCAGCAAGAGTGTTTTAGATCTAGAGGAAAGCACTTTGGCAACTGAAAGAATTTTCCATGGTCTGTTGGTGACTTATAAGCCTCTAGTTAGGAAGCTACCATGTTTATTCCACTCTTTTGGTACTTACTTAGTTTTCATTGCATTTCAGTTCTCAAATAACGAAACTGCTTTCCACACAAAATGTTGCATCATATTGAAAACCCAGTTTGTTTCATATGGATTGTTATCTTCTGAACTGCTACCTTAATCCAATACTAAACTGACGTCACAAGCACATGTAGGCCACTTGCAACAATGCCTTCACAGGCTGCTTATTTGAAAACTTTCCTTTCTAACAATTTGTGTTTAGGTTTTAGAAACTCCTCAGGCTTGAGGGAGGGTAGGTGTGTACATGGGGGCCTTGAGGACAATCACAATGGTGCTTGAGTGCTACAGATCTGTAGGGGATGATTTCAGAAATAGAAGAAACAATTTAAAATAAACCACTGAATTTTATCTGTTAAGTTCTAAGCATTCACCTTGGAGATCACCAAAGCTGGAATTTTCCAATAACAGTAAGGGTTTTTACCATAGCTCTGCATCTTTGCTTGCTCTTTACACAACTCTGCTCAACAGGGCACGAGCATCCCTTCAGCATCGCCTTGAGCTGCCTCCGGGACTCTGCTGACCAGCAACAAAGAACCAACAATAACACTCTCCTGGCTGATGGGACAGAGGCTTCCTTCCTTGCTCAGCTCCCAAAGGAAAAACAGTGTCAGTTTGTCCTGAAACCCAGACTCCAAGCTCCGATGCAGCTGAGGAGAGGTAGGGGCTGCAGGAGTGTGGTACAGCCAGAGAGAGACTTTACTGCTCTCCAGTGCTGTGCTGAACTCTTCTGGCATCATACATGTATCCCAGAGTTGTTCTCATACCTGAATGTAATATAAAGAGGAAGAGATTGCAGAGAGGTGACATTTCTCTGTGCAGATGTTCAGACTTAGCTTTCAGTCCTTCATTAGTCTTCAACTGCAAGTCACTGTAATAGAATCATAGAAAATGCTGAGTTGGAAGAGAACCATCAGTATTATCAAGTCCTGGCCCTGTACCAAGAGACCCACCATCCACCTGAGAGCATTGTCCATATGCTCCTTGAACTCAGACAGCCTTGATGCTGTGACCACTGCCCTGGAGAGCCTGTTCCAGTGCTCAGCCACCCTCTGGGGGAAAAACCTTTTCCTGAGATCTAATCTAAACCTCCCCTGAATTCAGCTTCATGCCATTTTCTCAAGGCCTATCACTGGTCACAAGAGCAAAGTGATTCTTGCACTGCAGAGACAGCAAGGTTCCCTGAAGAATGGTGATTGAGAGTCTTGGTGATGGCTGAGAGATGAACAAGTGGTTTCACTGCTGTATATTATCTAACCATCCCCTTTAAGAGTGCAGTTAATAAACAGGTGAGGGTAGAAAGTGCTTGTTTTGCTGGGAACTCTGTCTCCACTGTAGATCACTCACTGTCCAGCAGGTGTGTAATGAAGGTCTGTGTTTGCTTTCAGAGTCACTGCAGAAACACACCAAGAGGAAGAAGTCCTTGATTAACTGGGCCCTGCGCCGCAGCACCAGCACCCCCACGGGCAGCCCTCCTTCACAGTCACCCACCACACCACGGAAACTCTTTGGCCTGTCCCTGTCCTCTGTCTGTCCTGACGGAATCCTTCCCAAGCCAATCATGGTAAGCAGCAGCCTGGACTGCTTGTCTTGACGTAAATTTGATGTGTTTAGCCCAAAATTTAAAGCCACTTGCAGCATTGATGAGGATTGAATGGGGGAAGAGGACCATCCATTCCTTGTGATCCAGACTCAGCTCAGTAAAAAGGGTGGGAACAACCCTCTCCTGGGTAATCCCTATCACTTCATTCCCAGACTCTGCCCTGTTTCAGTGGGTGTCTCCAGGTCATCACCAGCTGACAAAGGGCAATGTCAGTGGATCCTGCCATGCTATGTAGCCTAGAACTCACTCACTACAAGAGTCCCCTCTCACACTTGTCACAGGATAAGCATGCCCACATGAACTTTATCTGCAGCTTGCCTGTCAGGTTCTTGTCCCTGGTTAGATCAGGATAAATCTCTTGTATTTTCTTCCCCTTACTGACTTGGTCTTCTGCTAATTACATTATAACACATGATGTATAATATACACAAACAAAGTGTTAGGCTCTAAAGTACAACTGGGTTTTCTCTTAGGATATGCTGCTCCTCTTGTACCATGAAGGTCCCTCTACTAGGGGCATTTTCAGACGTTCTGCCAATGCCAAGACTTGCAAAGAATTGAAAGAGAAGCTGAACTCTGGAGATGATGTTCAGGTGGATGGAGAGTCAGTCTTTGTGGCTGCAGCTGTCATCACGGTATGTGTGGCCGAGTAACTCAGCTGTTTGGGCTAATGGTACCTTCCTTCTTTAAGGAAGCACTGAGTCTTTATGGGTAGGGAGGATTTCAGGGGAACAGAAAGCACTTTCCAGCAAGGAACATTTTCACCTGTTTGTGTACACAGAGGTGATACAGTGACCTGGTTTTCACATGCAGACATGTGCAGCCCCTCAGGACAGGGCTCCCTTTGGCACCTCCCCACACCAAACCACCTCCAGCAGGAAATACGGTGATGTCCACCTGCAAGGCAGCTGTGATGTCTGTACAGTGCCAAATGACATGACAGACTGCACTGACATATGTATAAAACCCTTTGGTTGCAGCAGCAGAGATGTTCTTTGTCATTTCTGAATGCAAGGAAGAGGCTCCAGAAGGTCTGGGAGGACTTTTGCCATTTGGGGACAGCTGCTCTGCAACCCCCAAAACAGAAGCTGACCTGTGTTCTCTGGACCCCCAGCCTTCACCCTCTGACCAGCCAGCAAGCATGAGGGAAAGCAGCTGCTAAATCCAAGCAGAGGGGTTGTGGTGGGTGGGGGATGAAGCTTGTGATAAGACCCATGTTTCAGTAAGGAAAAGCCTGTATTTTGTACTGGCAATTAAATCTGGTCAGAGTAATTTAGGCACCAAAGTATCAAAAAAAAATCCCCTTTTTTCTTGTTGGCCTGATATTCAGGCACTTCCCAACACAAGACATACATTGAGTTGTTGAATAGTCCCCTGAGAAAAACCAGCAGTCCTCCTAGCTGAGAAATGTTTCAGAGAGATCTGTGCAGAGCCACAGGACTGAGTCCTCTGCTGGATTGCAAAAGGGACAGTCCTGCTCTGGAGAAGGGGCAAAACAGGAGGGCTGCCCGTTCATCCTGCAGTGCTGCCACAAAAAAGCCTGAGGAAGACAGCTTGGTGGGCATGGGAGGGGAGAATAAACATGTTTGTGTAGTGTCTTGTTTTATCTTGTGCTTAATATGAATAAACAGTGACTATATGCATTGTGAAACTGAAACCAGGAATTCAAAACTGACCAGACTGCTCTGCATATATATATTTAATTCAGGATTTTCTCCGAAATATACCTGACAGTGTTCTATCCTCAGACATGCACGGACTGTGGATGGAAGCTGTGGACACAGAAAATCGGGCACATAAGATTGAAACTATCAAAAGGTTTGTAAAAGCCTTTGTAAAAGTTTCTTTTGGTGGGAAAAGGGGGATCATATGGCCCTAAGAATAGCCTTCATTTTCTGGGAGATTACTGGCAATGCTCCAGGCCACGGTGGTGGAGCTATTGCTGATTGTCCGTGTCACTGATCAGAAATTTTTCTTTTCAATGGTCTTTTTTGAACATCCTTAACATTTCTGACCCCAAAAAAGTAATTTAAAAATTCACTTCTGATGATTAGTTCAAATTACCAGAACAAGTAAACTGAAAAAGCATAATAATTCAGCCACCAGGAGTGCATCTACGGTAGCAGAATCAAATCTTTAATGACAGTAACTTTATTCTTATGTGCACGAAATGAGGCTGATCATCATATTGGCAGTCAAGGTAGAGACATGGACCTTGAAAATGGCTTTACTGCCTTGAAACTGCTGCCCTGAGCATGAGCAGTTTATCAGCCTCCTGTTGGATATCCCATTTATTCAACCATGGCTCAGCTCAGTTTTTGAACCTTACCATTTACCCTGGGCTTTCTTTATCCATGTTCTCCACAGCACATGACACAGCAGTGGTGTGGTCTGGTGTGCTGCTGGCCTGGAGCTGCCTCCTGTCTCCTCTGGGCATTCCCTGTTTAGTCAAGGCATTGTGGGTTCCCTCCCACATGCTCTGAACCCGAGTCCCTTGTCCCTCCAGCTCTGAGACCAGAGCAGGTGGGCAATTCGGATGCAGAGCTGTGGCTCTCTCTGAGTTGGTGGAGGGGAGTGACACAGATTCACCTTATTATCAAATGTGGATGTACAAAGGAGCAGGAGGGGGAAAAAGCTTTGGGATGCAGCTTCTGGAATCCAAAGAGCAGATGTCTGTGAACAGCACTGTTTTCCTTTTTTCCCACTCCCTGAATAGTCTCGTCAACCAGCTTCCAGAGGCCAACCTCATCTTACTCAGACACCTCTTTGGAGTCCTCCATCATATTGAGCAGAATTCTGGAGTGAATCAGATGAATGCCTTTAACCTGGCTCTTTGCATAGCACCCAATATGCTGTGGCTACCGAGTCCCACTGGGCCTGAAGAGGAGAGCCGGTCTACAAAGAAGGTAATCTTCCATGGGTTTGGCCTCCCCTCTGTTTTCCCCTTTCACTGCTCTTTATGGGCACTGCCTTTTGTAGTCCAAAGGAAGGCATAGGGCCAGTGACAGTGCTGGCTGAGTGGCACCCAGGCCCCATCCTTTCCTCTGTGCAGCTGTGCCCGTGCTGGGAGGGGTTTAGCCCCTCAGACTGTGCAGGGTGAAAAGGGAAGCAGTGATTCACCAGATGAGCTTCTTATATGGTCAAGCAAGCACAAGAAAACTGCAGCAGCTGAAGTTGGACACTGCCACCTCAGCTGGGACAAAATAAGCAATGAGCACAACAGTGCACCAGAAAGGAGGAATGCTTGCTTGTAGCTTATGAGGTGCAAGCAATAGTGAGGAAAACTGTAGAATGTGCTATACCTGGCTCACAGTACCAGTTCACATAGTTCATATTCTTGCCTCAGGCGTTCATGCAGATGTGCTGCCACATTATTAACAGCTCCTTGAGGAAATTACATATTTGTAAAAAAAACTGGCACTATCTGGGTATGATTTTACTTGCTCTGTTTTCATGAAACTGAATCTCTGAATTCCTGTCTTTTCCAGGTGGCCTTGTTAGTGCAATTTCTGATTGAAAACTCAGGAGAGATTTTTGGGGGTGATATTGCTTCCTTGTTCCAAAGACCTGATAAAAAGTCCAAAAACTCAGCGGAATCTCTGGGTAAGTTTGTGGTAGTAAATCTTCCAGAAATATTTAAAATCTTTTAATAGGTGAAGTCCTCAGACAAAAGAGTTTGTTTTACCTTCATGTTTCTTCTAAGGAACAGCATTGAAAACCAGCTGGGTTTGGTTTTCCCTTTGCCTATCAAGCATGGGCAGGAAGAAATAGCAAAGCAGAGGGCTGAAGTGCAGAAACTCCAATGTGTCCCCAGGGATGGCTGTCTTTCTCTGTGGCTGCTGTTAAACATATTCTTACCATTGCAAGAATTCTGTGTAGCCTTAGCACTGCCATGTCCCAGCAGTATTTTTATTTTCCACGTTAGTTCTGTAAAGCTAAACCACATGGTTTGTATGGAAAGAGATGGAGTTGTCTCTGTTAACTTTCCTACGAATACAGGCCAGTAGTGAAAACTGGTCAACAAGCCAGAATTTTTTTATTATTTCCTGTGAGAATAATGGATCATCTTTGTTTTTCCATGGGCTTCATATAATTTCCCTGTTTTGGTTGTGAGGTACTATATACATGGCAACAAATTAATTTGTGTCCTCTGCCCCAGACATAGGCTTGGCTCAGCATGATGATTCCTCTGATGAGCTGGAGTTTTCCACTTGTGATTCAGAAGGGCCAAAGCACCACCTGGAATCTGAATCAGATGCCATTTTTGAAGTACCCAGCAGCTTGTTACTTGATGAGGATCAGGAAGACTGGGACTTGTTCAGCGAGATCACAGCCTGCTACCAAAGCAAAGCCCAGACCAACGCCAGTGCAGACAGCTACGAGCTCCTGGAGGAGGATGGCTCCTTCTGTTCCATCGGCTCCATCCGCTCGCTCAGCCCGGCCAGGGACCGCTGCTCCTCAGAGCCCAGCGTCTGCCTCAGCTCCCAGCTGCCCGCACAGAGCCACGAGCCAGTGGCTCGCCAGTCCAGCTGCGATGCCACCATCATGAGCAGCCACACAGACTACATCCACAGGCTCAGACAGCTGCAGATGGAGAGCCAGAAGCTCATTGATGAAGGCCTAAGCCCTGGGGTTAATAAGGCCAGTCAGAACTTGTGGCAATTACCTCAGACCACCTTGAGGGTGAAGCAGCTCAACCTTCAGAAGTCCAGCCTGTCCAACAGGTCCAGCTTCTCCAGCCTGTCCTCTACCACCACCTCCCCATCTGCCTCCTCACTTAGCTCCTTAGACAGTGCTTTCTCCTACTGCTCAGAGTCATCAGCCATTAGTCCCACAGATGTTTCATCCCTGCCATTCATGTTTGGCACTTCTGCCAGGCTTCATGCTGTGTCTCCCACGGCTGCCAAGAGGTCCCAAAAAGAGTGGCACAAATCCTTCACACCTCCTGTGCCTTTACATCTGTGCAATCTCGACAGTGAACCCAAGGCTGGAGAGACCAGTCATTGCTTTGGAGAGCAGAAAAGTTTTCCATGTGTCAGCAGAGCTGCCATGGGAAGCCCATTCACTGACATTGACTGGGAAGAAGAAGAGAGACAGCTGAGTTGTTCAGGGTGCCCCGGCCCAGGGCTCAGGAGCCAGGATTGTACCAAAGAACAAAGCCCTGGGTACCCAGCTGCCAGCCCTTCCAGCGAGACATCCCCACAGGTCAGCCACCAGCAGCACAGGGAGAAGACAGTGAAGAACATAGAAATCAAAGGCATTGATGACTGCCCTCTGAGCCAGGAAAGCCGGAAGCGCACCAAGATAACTTTTTATGTAGCCCCAAATAAAGAAAGCTCTTGGGGGTCTCAAGTGGAAGGAGAGGAGAGATCTGTGACAAACACCAGCAGCAGAGACTCACCCAGCAGCAGCAGTGAGCAGAGCCAGTCCAAGAGCTTGCAGACTGTGAGAGTCCACATCCCCCAGACCGTTTTCTATGGGCAGAACACCCCCCTTGTCCTGCAGTCCTTCTCCAGGCGCTACCACCATGACCCGACGGTCCCATCCCTGCAGGCCAAGCACAGAGAGAGCCCCCAAAGTGCCTCTGCTCCCGAGGAGCTGGAGAGACAACCAGTGGAAATGGCGCAGGCGCCAACCCAGAGCAAGGGCATGGACACGTTCAGCCACACCATCCACATCATCCTCCCTGACTCCATCCGGAACACCATCAGGGACTATTTCAAGCACGATGAAAGCGAGCCCTGTCCCACAGCAGAGGTGGAAGCGGTGGAGAAGGAACTCCTCCGCAGCAGGATGGAGTGGCTCAGGAGCCAGCCTCTGGCAGAGGTGGCCACAGAGGAGCGTGACACAGCGGTGTTTGCAGAAGAGACATTTGTCTAAGGCAATGGATGTGGAGGAACTAAATATTTTTTTGTGTATGTGCAACAGAAACTATTCTGTAATATATGATCAGGGTGTGAAGAATTTAACTGACTGCGTGGGGCAACGAGTGTAAAGTGACACTAATGTATATGTAATACTCAGTTTGGGAGGTGGGGGGATGTTCTTGTGTTTTCTTTATGCCCTTTTTTGATGAAAGAGACTCCACTGGCTGGATGTGGAATGGAGTGAATACCACCAGACTCTCCCTGTCCTTGAATTAGCTGACCTGTACAGGGCCTGACTCCATTTTTTTTTTTAATAGCAGGAAAAGAGAAACGTTGCTTTATTTTCTCCAGTCAGCTGCTGATGTGCATGGATGACTGGACAACAGAAGCTAATGCTTCTTAATAATTAGTTAAAAATCTTTACACTTGCACAAAACCCACCATTATTCACTGTTCATCACAACCATTCATCCAAAGGAAAATCCTTCACCTTCATTCCAGAAATCACTGCTGCTTCACTCTGCTCATCTGTTGTCTGCTCTGGTCTAGCTCACAGCCCTAAACCATTATTGGTTGAGGCTGGGTTCCAAAATCAGCAGCTGGAGCCCAGAGTCCAAAGTTCAGCATTCACTGACAGACAGCATGTGTAACATTTTAAGCCCAAGATTGCTTTTTTCTGGAATTAATCACACAGTGATTCTTTCTTCTCATACCTTCCCCAAAGTTAGCATTTGACAGAGACACAGTTGCCATAAAGGATTTTAGTACTGTCGCTTTGACAGGGCTGTGAATGTTCTTCTGTGTCCTCTGGAAGTAGCTCAGTAGCTAGGAGATTCAGTCCTAGTGAAAGGTGACAATTTTCTGTCAATGCTGATGCCCCTTTCTAGAGGCAACTGACTAAATTCCTAGTCATGCTGAGAGGGACTTGAGCAGGGCTTGGATTTAGCATGAGATCAAGGAGTTGTGGAAGTTGTCAGGAATGTTGTTGAGTAGGTGCTGAAGCAAAGTCACATCTTGCCAGAAAGTTGTCAGTCTATACACTGAAACTGTCCAGGCTTCATCACTGATGCTGGCTCAGAGAAACACCAAGTTCCCCCTCAGCAGAGTGTGTGGCCCTGTGCAATCCAGCAGAATTAAGTTTGGGGGATTCCAGGCAGGGATGTGCTAAGAAGGCTGCTGGTAAGGACCACCAAAGAGATGCGGCCAGTGCAGTCCTGAAGCATCCCTCAAAGCCATGCTCAGAAGTGCCACAGACATAATGGGACTTGTTAGAGGGTTGTGACACTGCCAGCTGATCTAAAAAGATGCTGGGAGCACCACAGTGGTGTGGTTGTTTAAAGAAAACAGTGGGAAAAGTCTCAAAGGTTGAAAGGTTTGGGATGGTTCATTTGAAAGTTACATGAGAGTTTTCTATGGTGGTATCTGTCAGAGAGACAATCCTTTTACTCAGTGAACAGTGAATGGGTGAAGGAAAAGAGAAATACATGAATCCTAATGACTGAAATGTGCTTGTGGAATAAGTATCCCTGCAAGCTGCTGAGTGTCTGCAAATAGCCAGAGCTGGGAGCTGGAGCTGCATGACAGCTGCCATGGTTCAGTCCTTGCATAGAGGGGAAAGCCACCTCTGTAAAATTATCTAGTGTCAGATCCCTCCAATCATCTGCCAGGTGCCTATGAGGGTCAGTGACAGGAACCTGGCCCAGCACTCCAAATTCACATCATCAAATACTAGGGCAAGAGAACCAGAGGGAAGCCCAGAGCCCACTTTCCAAGGTGTATACAGTTTGTTTTGTTAGATGAAGGGTGTTTACCTCTCAGACGTGGCATCTCTGTCCCAGATCACCTCTGTGGCCCTTGTATAATGAAAGATGTATATAATCATAACACAACTCCACCAACAAAATTTTTCTCACACGTGAACAGCAACAAGGCATCCACAGTCTTTTTTTCCAGAGCTACAGTTGTAACTGTTTTAATAAAAGACACACAAATTGTCATTGTGGCGTTGTCACCTTTTGTTCCCTTGCTCCCCTCTCCCCCGTGTCAGGGTGGTGGCATTTGCACTGAACTGCTGTGAAACACACTCACCTCCCAGCCCAGGTCTGCCAGGCTGGCCACACTGGCAAGAAGCCTTCTGCCAGCAAAGCCGTCTAGGCATTACTCCTGTCTTTTCAAGAAGGTGAAACAGCACTAAATAGTATAAGAAAAGTCTGCCTTTTCTTGGAAGAGAGATGATTCTGTATTCTAAACATACTAACAGATGTAAACTCAGTGGCTGGGCTCAGGTCAAATAAAAGGAACCTGAACCAAATGCAAAGTAAGAGCTCATAATTTGCATCACCTAAAAGGATTACAGGAAACTTAGAGATTAGTTTAGAGAAACACTGGGTGAGGCAGGAGAAAACACACAATTTTCCTTGCGTCGTCTTAGGGTGCTTAACGTGGGCACAGTTCCCTGGGTAGCTGCTCTAACCCAGCTCTGTATTATACCATTTTTCTTTATTTTAAACAAAGCAAAATCCTGCAAAACATAGCACAAACCAGAGTTCTGAGCTTGGAAATTTGCAGCCCTCCTTTTCCATGAGCCAGACAATAATGCAACTCAGAGACCAATCTTGAAAATGTTCCACAGCCCCCAGCTTGCTCAAAATACCCAAATACATAGTTGGAAATAACAAATACACAAAGACTTGGTTGGCTTTCTGCCCTAGAAAGGCCACAGTTTCCCTTAATGTATAGCCCTGAGATGCAAACAGGTTTCCCTTCTTTCTCTGCCCTTTTTCAGATCATTTAGACCACACTGGCCTGTCACATACTGAGAGCCCTACCCACTGCCCCACCAGATGCAGGCTCTTGGGACTCGTGTCACATGGTCACCATCCAGGAACTGAGGAGCCTTCAGGGCCTGCTCCCAATTTAGACCAAGGCCAAACAAGTCCAGCTCATCTGCCTTGAAGAGAAATGACTCATGCAGTCCAGCCTCATCTTATTTCTGCTCAGGATATATGATTTCTTTCCTTATCCTGCAGGCTGACAGAAACATGACAGAAGTGCCTGAGGCAGCTGTAGTTTACTTTAAACTTTCCAATTCTATTTCTGATGTTTCAACTGTCAGGAAAGCCAGTCTTCCAAGACATACTCCTTTGTAGCAGCTCCTTTGTGCAGAGGCCTCTCCGTTATCCCACGGCACTTTTGAGGGACAGACAGCCCCACCAGAGTAGCACGGGCTACTTTGACTCCCTGCATTTCCATGCTAACAGCTTGTCCTAGAAACTCTTTCTTCAGAGGTCACCCACACTCTGAAGAGGAACACAGCAGCCATTCAACCCTTCCCTGCCAGAAGCTGCTCCCTCCCTTGCCATCCTGCCAGGATATGGGCAGAGCTGGCCTCTTCCAGCAGCAGCCTGGGCTCCAACCTCAAGCTCACAACAAGGTGGGACCCAGGAGTGGGACTGCAAAGCTCCAGATCACCTTGGCTGTGCAAGTGGTGGCATCAGGAGGGGGAGAGACTTGAAGTGCTACAGAAAGTAGCTTAAGATGGCTTAACTGCTTTCATTTAATCCATATTTATTCTCTTTCCTTTTTTTACAGTAAACCTGAGACAAGTTGGAGGAGAAGAGGTTTGGGAGAAACAGGCACAGCCTGGAAGACTCTTCTGATGTATGACAAAGCAAAGGGCTACCCTGTCACATGCCAGTCACAAGCCTAAAGCCTTCCACATCACCACATCCATGGTCCCCAAACAGGGCTGGGACCCGGCAAAAATCCACCCTGCTGCCATCACCTCTTACAGCACATGGCTCTGGCCCATGCCAGGAAATCCTTCCTGCAGGTACCCTTCTGCTAAGGACAGAATTCGGACATGGATAAACATTTGTACCCATTTTTGCACGAAGGATCAGAGAGGAAGACAAAGCCTATTGAGAGAATTCACAGGTGTCACTCATCACCTGTGCCCACAGGGACAGCAGGCCACGCCGGGCACGGCAGCGCTGGTGCCCGCAGTAGGGAGGTGCACAGAGACCATTAGACAAAAATGGCAATTGTGGCTCCCCGAGATGGGCCCAGCAGCGGTCAGGGCGAGAGGAAGGAGAAGGGACAGGCACAGCGCAGCGGCCCCGCCGCCACTGCGGCCTCCTCCTCACCCTCCTCCTCCTCCCCTCAGCCGCCGCCCCGCGCGCGCCCCCTGGCGGCAGAGCGCCGCCACCGCAGCCCCCGCGGCCTAGGCCCCAAGGTCGCCCCGACATTCCCACAATGACAGAACCGCGGAATCGCAGAATACCCCGAGCTGGAAGGGACCCTTCAGGATCATCGAGTCTGACTCCAGGCCCTGTGCACGACGTGCCGAGAATCCCACAATGTGCCGAGGAGTATTGTCCAAACGATTCTTAACTCAGGCTGGGTGCTGCTGCCCTGGGGAGCCTGTTCCAGTGCCCAGCCACACTCTTGGTGAAGAGTCTTCTCCTGAGATCTAACCTAAACCTCCCCTGACTCANTCAGCCGCCGCCCCGCGCGCGCCCCCTGGCGGCAGAGCGCCGCCACTGCAGCCCCCGCGGCCTAGGCCCCAAGGTCGCCCCGACATTCCCACAATGACAGAACCGCGGAATCGCAGAATACCCCGAGCTGGAAGGGACCCTTCAGGATCATCGAGTCTGACTCCAGGCCCTGTGCACGACGTGCCGAGAATCCCACAATGTGCCGAGGAGTATTGTCCAAACGATTCTTAACTCAGGCTGGGTGCTGCTGCCCTGGGGAGCCTGTTCCAGTGCCCAGCCACACTCTTGGTGAAGAGTCTTCTCCTGAGATCTAACCTAAACCTCCCCTGACTCAGCTTCGTGCCATTTTCTCTAGTCCTGTCACTGGTTATGAGACTGAAGAGACTGGTACCTGCCCCTCTGCTTCCTTTGTGAAGATGTTGAAGAACACAATGAAGTCTGGCCTCGGTCTCCTCCCGGCTGAACAAACTGAGTGACCTCAGTCATTCCTCATAAGGCTTCCCCTCCAGACCTTTCATCATTCTCATGGTCCTGCTCAGGACCCTCTCTTTTTTATATTCAGTGCCCAAAACTACCTGCAGTATTCCAGGTCCCACCAGTGCTGAGCACAGCAGGACAATCACCTCCTTTGATCAGCTGGCAGTGCTGCGCTTAATGCAGCCAACCAAATTTCCATCCATCCCATTCTATTCCAGCCAGGCCCATGGTACCAGAACAGTGCATCTTGTAGGTCTAAAAGGCTCATTGTTAGAATTTTATTTGATATGTTGGATAGTACAGCAATTAGAAGATTTAATATTTGGAGAAACTGGCTGCTTCCAGCACAGAACAATTCAGGGAGCCAAAGCATCTCAAGTTCATACAAGTGGTTCCTGCTTACAGGAACTGTCAGCACACAAATGTCCTCAGTATGCTCTTGCTGACCAAACTCAAGTCACCTACATCAGCAAGCCCATCAGTACACTGACTTGCAAACAGCAGTGTCTTCTTAAGCTTCCCAAATTGGTAAAGTCTCCTCCACTTTTAAAGAGCCAAGCCTTGCAAAATTCTCAGCAGTTACTCAGAATAGCAGAATTCTTAAATTTCAAAGGAGAAAGCAAGTCACATACAGCAGAGATATTTACTGACACCCATCCAGGAAAATGTAAAGCCATACACTTTAATCCAGTCGCGTTCAGCAGAGCATTTAAGCACTTAAAATACGTACCAAAGACCCTATTAAGCGTGATGCCTTGTTCAAATAAGAGATTTGCCAAACACGCCTTTTATGCTGAATCAGACCTTTATGGCCTACTGCGAGCCAGCCACAAAAAGCAATAATGTCAACCAAGAGCTAAGTACCCTGCCATGCCTAAATGAGGGTGTAAGCTGTGCAGCAGTCGTTTCCAGTTACTGTTTGCTTTGCTTTCCAACCTCCAGCTGCCTCCTCATGTCCGACACATCCATGGGGACCCTCACTGTCACACCATCCATCGACTTCTTAACGCACACCTGGCAGCCAAGGCGTGATCTGAGAAGAAAACACGAAGTGAGGCTCCTCTGTTCCCAAAGTAAAGGGAGAGATCCCCCACCCACACTGGGATGGCTGGGTCAGGATGGGTTTTCACTAAAGCTCCTGTTAAAGATCTGCTGTGCCTCAAGAGAAAGCAGCTCTCAAGGCACAGCTATAATACAGAATAAGCCCCATCCCTTTGGAAAGAGGTGCCACATGGTGAGAATCTGCCTCAGAGGCTTGAGGATCTGCTGGGATCAGCAGGGAGGCTTACGTGTCAGTGAGTCCATATGCCAAGTCCAGCATGTCTAGCTCTTCATCTGAGATGGCATCAAGCTTTTGGAAGGTGTCCTTGTCAAAGATGAGGTGACAGGTAGAGCAGGCTAATGTCCCTTCACAGGCACCTGGTGGAGCAACAAGGGAAGGACAGCAAATCAGGAAAAACAAGGGGGTGAGAGAGACCATCTTTATTAACAGTGTGAGAAAAGGCCCTTTAACAGATCTGGAGCACCTCAAAAGAGATGCTAGGAAACACAACAGATGGACGCAGTTTCCAGCTGCCTCTTCTCTGGGAGAATCACCATGAGTTTTAAAATTTTTACATCAGCTCTCTGCAGCCAAAAGCACTGGCAGAGGCTGCTGGAATGCCAGTGTGACAGTGTGAGGTTACATTGCCATCACCCAGCAAGCAGCTGGTGAGGAAGGGAAGTTTGTTTATGGTCTTGGCAGAGCACAGTGGCATATGTACCCACTGGCCCTAACAGCACATGTACACATCTTGCTGCAGCACCTACCAAATCCATCAATGGCCAAGTTATGATTGACTACCACTTCCAGCAAACTCTCCCCTTCTTTGGCTGTGGTCGTTAGTTGCTCTCCATCCCGATTTATAAAATGCACTGTCACCTGATCCTCAGAGCTGTAAGACAAATTTGCAAAAATCAGAGGAGTCCACCCTTTTCTGCACATCCACAATTGAGGTAATTTCTCTGAGTGCTAGAGAAATGGAACTTGGAGGGAAATGTGCACACAAACACTTTCTTGAAGGATTATGCCACACACATGAGAAAAAATTCAAATTACCAGTTCTCAGTGGCAGGCAAATCTGAGTTGCCCCAAAATATTTCCCATTTTATCAAACAGTACACAGAATAAATGCCTATCTGTGCATATCTGTGCTCAAACAAGTGCAGGTGCTCTTGACATGCTGCCCCTTCTTGGGCAGAGGGAGCATGTGTAGGCAGGCAGAGCATTTGCAAGTCCCAGGCCTGGGCTGTTAATCCTGGGTAGAGTGATGCAATTACAAGCAAAGTGCTCAGGATCAGATACTAATCCAGCAAGAAGGGCTGTTGCTGTTCATGTTCTGCTTCCCCTTCCCTTCCCAAGGGAATTACTTGATGATTGCTCCTTCTCTGCTGCTTTTTCTTCCATGAAGTGCCCACGCCTTTCCTTAACTCCATCACAGCCTTCTTGTGGTGAGACATGCCCAGCCCCAGCTTACAGAGCTACTGGGCTGAGTAACTTCCTCTGAGCTGATGTGATCCATGCTCAGGAAAAATTGCTAGTTTTTTTGACAGCCTGCAAGATTTAATCTGGCCAAGAGTCAGGAACATGGCCATCAGCTTCTCTTAATGATAACTTGCAGAAAGGGCATCTACAAATGAAAGGGAAACAGCATCCAGTTCATCTCCTCCTGACCAGGCTCTCACACCAATCTGGAGAAGGCTGCTACCTACACAGCTGTGTTCAGGATTTCTCACCACAACAAGTATATTCTGAGACTGTTATATTTCCTACAGGAAGCACATGAACAAACACTTTTTTTTTTCTTAGTGTACACACCAAATGCTCACTTAGATATTGGAGGTCCCAGTTACCCAAAGGTCCCAGCTCCTGTGCTGAAAGAAGGCAGCACCCTGGAAGTGCTTGGGCCTTTTGTCCAGTAACTCTCAGTGTGGCACTGCCCAAGTGCTCATCATCCCAAAGCTCAGGGCATTCTCCAGGGGAGAAGCTTCTCTTTCCTCAGGTTGACAACATACACCAGTTTCGTTCATAAAGACACCTACAGATATTTCTAAATATGCAATTTAAAGACTAGGCCTCAAATGTCAAAACAAAACAAAACAATCCTCCTCATTTTTGATGGATCGGAGTAATTTTTTTTCAATTTGTATTGCAAATAGGCATGTTTCTAGACAATGTTTGGTTTATCTTTATGGGTGAAATAATTTGTTACACAATAGAAATGGTAAACTGATAGAATTCCACTTAGTGCTGAAACTGAATTGATTTTTCAGCTGGATAATGGTCAGAGGTTTGGAAAGATATTACCAGGATGTGCTAAACTCAACACTGCAAAATCAGTGTATGCCAACTGATTATTGCCTTTTAAAAAATAAAATCTCAAACCTTTTGTGACACAGGAAAGTGGAAAAGAAGGTTTCAAGAAAGCAGTTCTTCCCCCCATCAATGTTTTCCCTAAAACATACTTTCCAAGGCCATACAAACCAGCAAGATGCCTACAAGTACTGCTAGAGATAATTTCATAAGCAACAAACCAATTAGAAAGAAATCCCATTGATAATGAGTCTTCATAAATCCCACCAAGCAGGGCTATCACTATGACTTTTCTCTAAGGTCAGATAGCAAAATAATTTATTGTATTTTCTGCGATGTTGGATGTCTCTCTCAATATCTAGCAGATTACAGTCTGACCCAGATCATACTAGTCTAGGAGATCCACAGATTACATTTATTTTACCTTCTCTTCCTGAACTATCCCTAAAGCAGAGAGAGGAGAGGCTGGCAGGGAGCCTGCAGTGGAAATGGGCCAAAGGACTCTTGTGCCTCTTTGTCACCTTCACCAGCTGGTTCCCAGCCACTGGCTGTGGCTCCCACAGCTCTGGAGGCAGAACTAGCACTTCTGACAGGTCCCCACAGCTCCAGGGACAGGAAGCTGCACCTTTCAGCCTGGTCCTGGCACCACCTTCCTCCCCATCAGCATCTGCTCACCCAAGGTGGTGGTCTCATCCCCCACCTCCCCGAGGCCATGGCTTCACTGGCCTCTCTCCTCCTCCTGCCACGGGGCAAGGCAGAGGTGCCTGGACATCCCTTCAGATGCAGCAAGGCAGCATTTGACCCACCTGGATTCCCCAGGGCCATCCTGGAACCCATGTGTGGAGCTGAAGCCTCTCTCTGCCCACCACTTTGCTGGGCTGTGGTGCTGCTCAGTCACCCCAGAGAGGAAAACGAGCTGAGTTCTGCTGGTGTTCAGTCTGCTCCGCAAGGGCCGCAGCAGCCCCAAGATGCCCTGAGCCATCCTGTGCTGGGGCTCCACTCCGTGTCCCCTGAGCTGGACTTTGATGCAAGGACAGCTTGATTAGGGACTTATACATACAGCTGGGGAGGATGGGGGGAAGGAAAGAAAAAAAAATGTAGTAGGACAGCCTCCTTGGGGGTGGAGGGAGGGAGGAGGGAGGGGAAGCAGGAAGGAAGGATGGACAAAGGGATTGTGCTTGGATCTTGCTGCAGTCCAGCCCATCAGGGCATGGGAATTGGTGGAAGCACAGGAACATGTGAAACATCACCTCCACATGCCAGTTTCTGAGCAATGCTCACTTTGTTCTCCTTACAGACTTCCCTTTTAGGAGCCAGAACTAAATCATATTTCAGGAGAAATATTCATTGTGATGTCTAATCATACAAGGAGTTGCAAGTTGAGGGCTGGGAGAACAGAGAGACAGGAGTGCCGATGACTGCTGCCTTGAGGAGAGGGGCACACAGTTCCTACAGCAATGGAGTGAAAGCAGGACACATGAATCCTGCTCTTGACAAGATGGCATCCAGCCACATCCTTGCCTTAACCAATACACCAGGCTCCCATCTCTAAAATGTGAATATTCACTCACTTCACATGATGGTGGTGAGAAGCAGCCACGCTTAGCTGCTCATTTGCTAAACTCTCTGCTGAAAAGTATCATAAAGGTGTAGGTAACTGTCATTCATTTCATGCTAACTGATAAACCACACTACTAAGCTTTGAAGCCTTGCAGAAAAACTCTTAACTTATTCCCAGAAACACAGTCACTGCTTTAGTCTACCCTCCTCTCCAGGGTAAATCAATATGAACTTGAGGGCCAAAAATACAACAGCAAAGGCAGTTTCAGTTCCTGGTTTCTGAGGAGTTAGGGAACAGCTCTCACCTCAAGAGCATGAATGTTCCTTCCACCAAATTTACAGCTCACCATTTGGTAGGATGTCCGCTATAATCAAGTTTTTTTTAATGCAATAACATATTGGTAGCCAGTATAAGAAAAAAAAAAAAAAGTTGATACTCAACTCTCTAATCAATCTGCACAGAGGAAAAAACTACAGCATAAGATAGAAAATGTCTGCCTCAACACAGACACACACACAGTGTTGGATTCATAATTCTGAAGATAACCAGAAAGTATTGGCTTTTTGCCCCAAAATGAAAGTTTTCCACCCAAAGCTTTCAGGTTGGAAGGGTAGGAAAGTGATGCTTAGGCTTTCTGAGAAAAGCATTGAAGATATTAAGGAATGCAAGTATTTTCCATAAGCCAGGAGGGAAATGTATTCTTCAGTTCAAAGGCAAGTGTTCAAGCATTCATACACGCCTCTCAGACAGCTCCAGTGGAGACAAATTCATGGGCAATGCATAAAGGATTAAAAAAAAAATAAATCTCAGGTCAGCTTTTCCAGGTGGTTTACTCTCTCCTACAAGCTGCCCCAAATGTTTCAGACTTCAAAGCCAAATTCTTGAGCTCCATCTCACCCCTAAACTTAAAACCACTCTCTGCAGCCTCTGCAGCTGAGAGACTCTGGCCAGTTCTGCCTTTGCTTTTCAGGCACTACAGAGATGCAGCAGACAGCCCAGTTCTGTCTCTCAGCCATTTCCATGGAAAGAAGACAAGGCTGGCCACAAAAGCCACAAGGAGAGAGGCCACAGCACATACAAACCACAAAGCATCTTATCTCTCCAGCAAACCTTGAGCTGAGAGAGCTACAGTCGATATATGCACAGCAGTTTCCACAGCAAGGACATTTGTGTGTTTGTCTGGCACTGACTCCTCTCCCTGCCAGGAACTCAGAGCACAGCAAGTGACAGGTCAATGTCACCTGATGGAAGAGAGGCCAATACAGAGAGGGAAGTCAGGGAGAAGAGGTGCAGCAAAGGGGATAACAGCTCCCTGGTGAAATCCAAACAATTCTGCTGGGGCAGGAGAGAATCAGACCCTTACAAATTTTTGGGTAGTCTGTTTTAAGGTCTTTGAAATACTGACAAAGGGCAGAAGCAAGATCTCCTTTCTAGAATAAATCATAATTAATTTAAATGCAATGGTTGGATCCCTCTCTCAATGCCTAGCAGAATACAGTCTCACCCAGATCATACTAGTCTAGGAGATCCACAGATTACATTTATTTTACCTTCTCTTCCTGAACTATCCCTAAAGCAGAGAGAGGAGAGGCTGGCAGGGAGCCTACACTTCAGGCCACAAAAATAGAAAGCTTTGCAAATAACCATCCCTTCCACAACAAAACAAACCAGCCAGTAAAAACCCCAAACCAAACAACCAACTAAACTAATGAAGAAAAAATACCTTTGTTTGGAAAAAAAAAACAAACCAAAACCAACTCAAAATCTTGCTTCACAGGTCAGCACACATTTTATAAGAAGGCCAGACACAGCTGAAGAGAACCCTTAGCTCTGTTTCAAGTATGGTTTGGCAGAAACCAACTTCCCAGCAGTGCACACAGGCACATTGCCCCCCAGCTCCCTGGTTTCTTGCCAGCAGGCCACACTGTCCGTGCAGTGCCTGTGCCCACACATCCAGTCATGGGTTGGCACATGCTGGTAAGGAAGTGTTTTTCTAGCTTGAAATACATTGTCCAGTATCTTCTGTAGCACACACCAAATAATGTAGTCCTCCCTCCCCCCAGTCTAGGGACTCTCATGCAAATATCCAAAACACCTATGAGCTGCCTCAACTCCACCTCAGCCCCAACTTCTGCACCAGGAAGTGAACACTGAAATCAGCACTGGCCTAACCCAACCAGAAGCTGCACAACACCTTTGCAGCCCTCCACAGCAAGAAGCACACTTGGATTTTTGAGATACCAAACCCAGCTCCTCTGACCAGTGTTAGAGTCTCTTGCCAGCAGGCAGAGCTGCCCTGGCTCAGCTGCCCCTGATGTTCAGGTGCAGAGAGAGGCAAGCTCGGGCTGGTCCCATGGGGGAAGTCTCAGGGACTGTCAGAGCAGCAGGCACACAGATCCAGGAATAATGAACATTTCCAGAAGGCAGCCTTCATGAATTGGAAAAGCAAGAAGAGGTTACTCCTCCCCTCCTACCAAGCCCACTGCCTCACAAATACTCCTGTAGGGAAGCAGATATGGGCTGCTTGCTGACACAGAACTTAAGCACTGAACAAAACTGAAATTCACCTTTCCCATTGTCATTTTAAAAACCCATTAACCACCTTTCCTGTTCCAGAGCAAGTTGCTAATAAAAGCAAACAGAACAACTTGTACTGGTCTGACTTTTTGCAAGCCTGCAAGCCCAGACAGTGCTTCTGCTGCCTCACAAGAGATGCACTGAGCACAGATCTGGGACAAAGTGTGCACACCAAGTGAGCTCAAGTCACAGATACTGCCTCAGAGGCTGGGGCCTGGGGAGAATGTAAATGTGCCTCAATCTCTGCATCTCTCAAACAAAGCTGTTTGCCCCATTTTAACCTTCCCTAGATGTTCAGCAGCCTTCTGAGAATGGCACAAACAAAAGGAGCAAGAACCATATTCTCACCGCTGGAAGCAGGAGGGCAGACGTGCAGTCAGAGATGGGCTGGCACTGCAGCAAGAAAGCACAATGAATTCACAACAGGGCTTCTGGACAGCAGCCACATCTGACAATGCAGCTGCTGCCTGGCTGGGTGAAGGCCACTAAGTTACAGTGCCCCAGCCAAGACCTTCACTTGCACATGCTTCTCCTTCAAGCATCCAGTCAAGGATGCTTCAGAGATGGATGGGAGTGTAATATTGCTGCATGTGGGGTACAGACAGCCTTCACCATAACCTCCCAGCTCAAGAGCAGATTATTTCACACCCCCTTCAAACTTGTTGACTCAAGACCAATCCTGGCCCGCATTTTGTTAAAGGATGATGCACAGCCACAGGCTATAGCAATCATGGGGCTTGTCATTTTTAAATTAGCTCTGCTCACCAGAAATGTGTATTAACACCGGCTCTGAGCAAGTGCATTCTGACAGAAGCTGAAGGTACAGTCTGAGAGGAATAGTGGATTTGTCTTTACAAACAATCTGTGGGTCTGCTGGTAGATAAAACTAGCACTGGGAGATAGAAGAAACAATGGGAAGGATTCCACTGATTGATGAATGGAAAAAAATATTTGCTTTTACAAATAAACTCTAGGTTGGTTAATAACTGAAATTAGACATTGAAAGAGGAAAGAAACAATGGGAAAGAAAACCCCTAAATTCTGTAAAGATTAAAAATTAAAAGGGAGGGTTATACATTAGAGGGGAATCTTTGGGATCAGGCATTCCAGGAAGTCTGAACCTCTCAAGTACCTCAGCCAGTGGGGAAAGAGAAAGGGAAATGTGGCTGGGAAATTGGGATAAAAAGGAGGCTGCGTCCTCCAAAAACTGGAGAGACCCCAGGGGAATGCCCCATGGCCTCTCCCTTTATTCGAATAAAGTAAAAGGGACTCCTCTGTCTCCTTTTTGGACCTAATCCTCTGATATCTATGGATTAATTTTCCTTACAAGTCCCTTCCACTAGCATCTAGTATTACTTTTTGCAGTTTCAGCACTCCTTTTTCTCTGATATCTCCTCATTCTTTCTTCCACTTTTCGCTATACCCCTCATCCTGACACCTGTCCTGAAAATCTCCATCTTGGAATTGTTAGTAATGTTTAGAGACCCATCATCTGGAGCTAGATACTCATTTAGCCATTGCTCCCTTGCCTACAAACTGCACTTGGAACTGCAAACCTGCAATACAAAAACCAGTCTCAGCCTAGTATTTCATACATTGAGGCCCAGACCTTTTTTTACAGAATGCTTTGGGTTGGAAGGGATAAAGATCATCTAGTTCCAATCCCCTAAGGATGCCACCCACCAGACCAGATTGCTCAGGGCCTCATCCATCCTGGCCTTGAACATTTCCAGGGCTGGGGCATTTTTCTTACAGAAGTAATTTTTCTGTAAGGGAGACATTAACATCACATGTGGCCTCAATTTGCACATGGGTATGCAACAGTTATGGGTTGACATCAGTGACAGAGGAAGTCAGAGGAATTCTGTTCTCTGCCAGTTGTCACATGCTCTGAGATTATATGCCCTGGTAAAAGACATTTAAACTAAATAGCCCAGATAGAGTTATGCACAGCTGCAAAGCTGGCAGGGAACAGAGCAGTCATAGTGATGGTACAGGGAAACAAGCCATGCCTTGGGTGCTCTCTGCTTCCTCATTGCAGTCTGTCTTTGTAGGTGCTCAAGCAGCTGCCATACAAGTGCCTACAATTATCATTCCTTACCCTGTACATTGCATTACCAAGCTTAGGATGCTGGAAAAATGCTTGTGCTTCCCTCCAAACATATTATCCTGAGCAAGAAACTAATAAGCTGTTCATATACTTGGAGAAATCCCTACAGGGCTTGTCTGCATCAAAACAAATCAGAATTTGGAGACCATGCCCTTGCAATTCCCTGCTTTAGAAAGAGCAAAGAAGAGAAGGAGGAAGTGATCAGTCTGCAGTTACTTTGTCCTACTTGGAGCCAGTGCATTTCAGGCCAAATGCATTAGTCTACCAAACAGATTGAACTCCATGAATATTTTACTCTACAGAGTTACTCTGGCTTTTCTTTAGAGTTCTTAATAAATTGCACTGCTTAATAAAGCAGCATTGCAGAACCTGCAAAAAGACAGTGTTTCTAGTCCCCCAGCCTTCTGAGAGCCTTTCATGCTCTAGTCTGCCCCTGTCCCACAGACAAAAGCAGCTGAGCCCCAAACATATGAAGATATAGCCTAAACTAGATCTGAAACATCCCAGACAGACTAGCAAATCCAACAGAAGCTGACTACAAATATTAGAGGTTAAATGCAAATTTCTGATCCTAGAATGCCTTACAACAAACTAGAAGAATAGGGTGGTGTGGATTTTTTTTAACATGGCCTTGTACAGAAGTAGTCTTCAGCCTTTAATGCCTTACACTTCCATTTCTTCAAAGAAAAACTGAATATAGATAAATCTAAATGGAGAATTACTAAGCCTCAAGCCTCTAAGGTGAAGTCCATTGAGAAGCAAGGGCACTAGAAACAGCAAGAACAGGATCAACCTTTCCAGACCAGTGCAACCTTCAATTGAAGGCTGCTGCAGCATTAAAGGAGACATGCAATTCCTTCAGTGCTCAGGTATTTTGAATTCTAGCAGGAAGGAATAAAAAAAAGACTCACCTGTAGAAACTGAATCCAAGCCATGCCTGGTGGGGATTGCAGAAGCCTCTATTGCTCCACACTTCATGTTTTGTTTATAGAAAAGTCCAGGTTTCTTCCCCAGCACCAGATCTCTGAGCATTAACATGTTCCAATGAAATCTCCACCTTATTCTGCAGCACAGCAACGATTAGACAGAGGTTCTTTGAGGCCCCTCTTCACAACCACCAAGAAAGCAGCTGCAAATAAAGATCACACAGTTCATTAGCAGCAAGGTGGCAGCAGCCACTCTCCCATTGCTGGAACCCATCCCAAGACACTGAGACACAGGCAGAGACAGCCACAGCAAGGCAGCTGTGAAGCAAATTGTGCCCAAATCCCCAGAACAGGCTGCTGGCAGCACAGACTCAGCAGGGTGTCCATGCAAACAGCAGCACCAAGGCCCAGGCAGCCCCTCCAGTCCAACCTGGGTGCACAAAGGCCTGGGCTGGCACAGCAGGAGCTCACCCACAGCAGCTCCATCCCCTCCCTCTGGCCAGTCCATTTGCAAGCTGAACATTTATACTCAGTGCCTCCACAAAGAAGTGTCAATTCCAGCACGGGCTCCAGCTGGGGGGGCTGGGGAGAGGGAAAGGGCTGTCACAGAAGCTGTTCCTTTTCAGAGTGCAAGAAAGATCTCCTTATTTGTGAGGGAGCTCCCAGGCTGACCTCTGGGCACCACAGGGCAGATCTGCCCAGCTATGAGACACAGCACTGGACTTAAAGCAAACCTTAAGTAACCAGCCAGACACAATCTGCTGAATTTCTCTGAACTTTATTGGCACTTCAGGAAGAACAAGGTATGGATTTTAACAACTCCTCTGAACAGGAAAAACATGTCTTAATCAAGGTTCTCTCTGCAGATAAGCACATGGACCCATGAATTACTCCACAACCTTAAGGAATTGATGTTTTATTATAATCCAGTAAAACAACTGGTCAAAAACCTTCAACATAATTTACAGCAACAAAAAATAAAACAAGAAAAAATAAGCCAGGCAACATGTGATAAAGTACTTCCCTCCCCCCACCCCCAAGAGGAGTAGTTATCCAATTAAACTGGAACATGAAGAGGAAGAACAATTCACTATATTCTAACAAATAAAAAATGTGCCTAAAAATCTCACCATAATACTGAAAGCTTCTTACATTAGTTTTCTTGCAAAATATCATCTTTATAATACAGTATACATTTCCAAGGGAAGGAGGACCATAAACATCCCCTCCATTCCTTGACTAATATTTTCTAATTGTGCATAGCTAGAAATATTGAAATCAAATATCATTAGATACCACTGGAATATAATACTGGTTAAAAAGAAGGCAGGGCTGAAACAACTACAAAGAGTTAGGTGGATTCACTGGCACAAGCCGTTCTATTCCTTTATTGGACCATGTGGAATTAGAACGTTTAAAAAACCATATAAACAGAAGTCATGCCAACATCATAATACAGGAGAGCTCAGCAGTGTTGTGTGACCCATCAAAGCAGAAAATTACTGGTTTATTATTTGAACACATTCCAGGCACCATACATCAGCTTGTTAGGAAATTATTAAAATATTAGATAGGATTTTCTCCCCTCAAATGCATCAATAGTTGCCATGGACAGAGCAGAAGTGCTGAGAACCAGCTTTAAAGCACCAAAACAGAAGTTTAAAGGTTGTCTGTTCCCCAGTAACGAGACTCACACAGAGCCAATGCCAATCACTTTCAGTACAGAAATATGCAAACACATTCTGACAAATTTCACTCCAATCTTTCATTTGTGACTTTCATGGTACTGAGGCATATTTCTTGGCCAACAAAAAGCTTGCCATGTCATAGGACCCCAAAAGCACTTTGTGTCCAGGGGAGAGAAGGGGGCTCCCACATGACACACCTGGGTGTTTAAGGGCATAGGTTGGCTTCTTATTTTAACAGAGGTTGGCTGGTGTTTGTATGAATCTCCACACAGACTTGCATTGCTTTCAAAAAATAAAGTAACACAGAACTGGTGAGGTTGTTTCCAGCCACCCAAGGAATTCTTGGGGAAATACTGCAGTTTGTTAACACTATCATGAATGTTTCTTTTTTGGCACAGTCCCCCTTTGCCCTTTTTCATACACCAGGGAGTTGAAAATGCTCCAGTTTTCAGACGTTTTCCTTCTATCACCATTACCAGTAACATCATACAAAGGGAGAATCAACAAAACTGAGCAGGTCACAAAATTTGGGATTATGCTAAGAAAATAAATCCCAGGCTAGCCTAATGACTTCCTATAGGGACAGGCTATTCCCAAGGAGGGCAAAACAAAGGAGGACTTCACTTTAGGTGGAACCCATTTTTAAGATGACTCTCCTGAAAGTTAACAGTTCATTTTATGAGGGATCAAGGCAACATCCAATTCAACCCTGAGCATACATGGCTATTTCCTCCACAGAAATGGCAGGGAGGACTCTGGGTAGCTACAGCATGGGCAGCTTGGATGACAGGAGGTGATGGTTATTACAATAACTGGCACAAGCAGCTCTCAGGACCAGTCTCACAACCATTTGTATCCCATTTCTAAGAGAAAGCCTTCTGTTCTCAAAGCTACAAAAGTCCAAAGCATCCTTCTGGGGAAGGAAAAGCACTTGAGCCAGGGCTGTGGCAGAGTGCTAGTGAGGGTTAAGAAAGCAATTGGACAAGTGTCTCAGGATCCTCTCCCCTCAAATGCTGCTTGAAGCCAGGAAGACAGATGCAGTCTTGTACATGACCCAGATATGAGAGCAGTTTTTGGTCCCCAGCTGCTGATCACTTTTTATGATTGCATCTAGTTTAAACTAAAGGTATCTGAGCTACAGTAGATCTATACACAGTCATAAGGCACCAACAACTATGTGCTAAAAAGGCCTCTTATGGAAAAACCTGAAACCTTGTTCATGTAACTACAAAAGTATCTGTTCAGCAAGGGAAAATACAGCTACAATAATTTTTAGTCTTTTACATTTCTACACCTCCCACTTTAGGTTTTCATTGGAAAAACCAAAAAGGAAGGCAGTGTACTTTAAGCTATCTCTGCCTCACTGGTTACATTGAAGTCAGACAAATGATAGTGAACAAAGCCATTGACCAGAGACAAAACCTCTGGAAAGCAGGGAATCTGAAGCTTCAAACCACACTGTATCAGTGGAAATATTCCAAAGGCCTCCTCATGATTAGGAAACTCAAAGCTCCATCATTAAACAACAAAATGTAACACCAGCAGGAACACCACAGAATCTGTTTGGTCTGCTTATTTTTGTAGGACAAAAGCTTTGGTCTTGTAGAGAGAAAGTCCATATTTTACCTTCAATCCTTCTCCTAAGCTCCAGTCTCCCCTTTTAACTACATGATTCAGACTCTGGGTTAAGTCAGAAATTCAGACCCTGGCTACTAAGCTTAATTCTGAAGCTTGCACAGGTTAGTAGGAAGGCAGAGTGTCAGACTGTCAGCTCTTGACTATTTAATGCAGTACAAGTATCTGCTGGTGTCCCCACACAACGGGAGAAGACAGCAACACAGCCACCTCAGTGGGCAAACCCAACACACTAAGACTTTACCCCAAGCCAAACAACTTCAGATTTCCCCCAATACATGTTTGCTTCCCCGAGCCACCCCAGGCAGACGTAATTACTATTCTTTCTTCTGTCACTTAACTCCAGCATTTGCCCAAAAGTTGATAAATAAGACCATGGTCACTCTTCTGTAGTGGTTCCAGCATAGCACGATTATGAGTGAATGATGGGAGAGGATGGGAAAGAGGGGAGAAGAGAGTGCAGGGCAGCAGGTGCAGGGGAGAGTTTACATGGACTCGAACTCGTCGATGCGCTGCTTGGTGTTACCCTGCCGAATCTGACGCAGGGTCTTGTACTTGTCTCGGCCTAGGCGCATGTTCTCCGCGTGGATCATGTCATTGGCTGTCTTCTTGGTCTCATCCCGAGCATTTGCCAGCTCTGAGGAAAGAGCCTTTGGAGGAGAAAGACAGCAATAGGTTAGTACATGCCAGAGAGTGAAAGCTGGACAAGATTTCCTGCTGATCCTCTTAAAGATTCGGTATCTACAGAGACAGGAAACAGACAAGCCCCAGTGTATTCTTCTGGGCAACCTGCTCTAGCTGACCTTGCTTGAGCAAGGAAGTGGGATTAAATGATCTCATGGAGGCCACTCCAACCTAAACAGATCCGTGATTTTGTGGAAGTTGTTAATATTTCTCCCTAACGTCTGAAGGTATAAAACATCAGGCAATCTGGCACCTATTTATCTTCATCTGGCACAGTCCAGAAAGATTGTCTCCAATGCCTGTACTTTAAAAGAACGGCCATGTGGAGGAAGCCTTAAAGACAGCAGGAGCATCTTGCAGAATTTGAGGAATAACTAGCTTCCACCAGAAAAGAAACTTGCTGCAAAAGATAAAATGCACCTCTACCCATTTGTGTGCGACCACCGCAGTACAATGCAGAATGAGCAAAGCCTGCTGCAAGTGAGGCAGCACAACTAAATGTTTGGAACTGAACACCAGAACACTGGAGTTCCTCACAGGAAGATGGTGCAGTAGTGCTGTCTCTGTGCTGAACCCTAGTGGGTTACTCCAGGGTTTTGCAATGCAGAGTTTCACAATGCAACCCAGACTTGACAGTTAGAGACAGCTGCTGGATAGGAATCAGACAAAGTTCTTCAATTCATTGCAGCCAGGGCTGTGAACAGCTGTCAGGTGGTTGGCAATGCTCACAGAAAGCACACTACATCTGACAGACACTACTTGTTGGCACTGCTTCAGAATACTTCACTGCTTGCAGTAAAATGGAAGTCAAGTGCCAGGAGACAAGATCTGCCTCTCTACTTAATGGTTAAGCAGCTAACTGGAAAGACCATGATCATCTCCCTTCCCTGTGTCTCCCCTCATTTTTTAAATAACAGTAATACCTTCCAGCTGCAAGAAATATGGAGAAAAGTAGAAGCAGCACCCACACACACACACACACACTCTGCTGCCAGCTTCTTACCTTCAAGTGTTTCTGGACCCTCTCATTCTTCTCTGCTTCAGTGGTGCGCTCCTCCTCGCTGCGGTCCTTGATGGTGGCCTCTGACCGGAGCTCAGCACTGGCTTCTGCTGCATTCTCATCCTGCTCATCATCGTGCTCATTCTCAGAGTGCATGGGTTCAGTGACATGAGGGGTGCTCATGGCAGTCTTCAACTCCTCTTTGGTCTTCTCTAGGTCCTCCTGCACCCTCTGTGCCTGCAGTAGGATATGCCACAGTGAGTCAGTCAGTATAATCCTGAGTGCCTGAGACTTCTCACAGAAGCACCACTTGGTTCTCATTAGAAGAAATCTTGCACCTGTGAAGAGGTGTATTCCAAAGCTACTCAGCCACCATCATTTGCAAAATTTTCTGCTGGATAACACTTCAGAGATTTGAAGAATGGTTACTGTGAAGGGAAAATGGGCTACAGGTCTAATTAGTCAAAAATTGCTACATGGAGTTAGAATAAGTCACCCATTCCATGGAGAAAGCCAAAGCTGCGTATTTACAACAGCCTCAAGCTTGCAAGCATTGAGTCTAGTGTGGAATCTAGTGCAGTAGTTTAGGTTACAACCCAGAACAAAGAGCAATTCCACAGAAAGCATGCCATTTGCCCAGATTCTGCTTTACCTTGTACTGCCACTCCTGGGCCTCGCTCTCTTTCTTCTGTCTGGCCAGCTCCAGCTGTGTGATCCTAGCTGTGAGTTCTGCCATCTCAGCAGCCTGCAGAAGAAAGGCTTTCAGTGGAAACAAAACCCAAGGTAGTTGCTAAATGAAACATTTAGATCAAATCCTGAGGGAAAACACATCTTTTCAGTGAGAAGAAAGCCTTCCTGTTAACTTCAGTTCCACCAAAACCTCCATGATGAAAGAGGAAAGGAAGCCATAAAAGTTTTGCGTTTCATTGTGGGTTGGGATTTTGTTTGGGTGTTGGGTTGGCTCTTTTTCCTTCTCCCCAAAACAGAGCTACAAAACTCAGTTCTTTGAATCCAAACCAGGGAAAGCAACACTTTATCATTATCACATACAAAAAAAGGCAAAAAGTAATACAAATCTACTGTACAAATACACTTGTATTTACATATATTTTCTACTTGAGGATAAAAATTAAAGAACCTATGAATGTAGTGCTTCCTCACTATATTCATAGCCTGATTTGCTTCAAAAGCTAGATACTTCCCCTTTAGTAAAATAGATACTATTTTCCCTACTTGATTTTCAGTTCACCAACTTACCAACTGTTCCTGGGTCTTTTGTTGATCATGGGATGCTCTCAATAGGGCCTCCTTGGCCTCTTCTGCTTCTCTACGTTCCTTAGCCAGTTTCTCTGCTTCCTCCTGAGCTCGTTTTCTCTCTTGTTCCAGCTCCAGAGCTCTGCGGGTCTGTTCTTCCAATTCTGAAAATAGGGGAGCACGTTTCAAATCAGATCAAGTAAAGAACGGCAGTAGAAGAGGAAAGTCTGTCTGGATAAGGGTTTTCCTTCAGAGGGGCAGGTAAAGGAGGGATGCAAGCAACTGTTCCCTGTCCTCTCCTTTACATTTTACGTGGAGCTGTAAGACTAAAATTCAGGCCCACCCCCAATGGATTTGTGGGGAAGCACCCATCCCAAAATTACATACCTAAGAGCAGAGAAGCATTCAGCATTTTGCTTGGGCAACAGCACACTAACTCTAGCCAAGCAATTAGATAATAAATCACTACAGCAATGGCTGGTGTGACCCCTGCAACACTTTGTGACTCCTTCCTCTATAGATATGCTGGGATAAAACTTCCAGCCAGCAGAGGAACAATGGCAAGGTACTTCTGCTGCCAAGAGAGACATCTTGGCTGTTACCCATTTCTTTAATGCATATCTTTTTTCAGCAACTGCATATGGAGGGCTTAGATTTGGCTTCAGGAGGCTAAACCAGGGCCCTAACACACAACACCGGAGAGACAAATTACTCAGAGATGCTCATAGCTTTATTATTTGAGCTCTTCTCACTCAGACTATTCATCATCAAAGGAAACACTGAAAGATTTCCTATTACCTTGCTGAGCTTTCTTGGTTTGCTCCTCAATTTGCTTGAGTCTCTCCATCAGCTCCTCCTTCTCACGCTCAATCTTCTCCTTCTCCTTTTCTGCCAACTCCCTCTTCTTCTTCTCATTCTCCAGCAGGGCTCTGATGGAAGGAAGTCACAATGTAATTTCAAACCAACTTGGAGCACTTCCTAGTAAACACATAAAAAGAGCACACACAAGATGTGCCCTACAGCACTCAGATAACAAGCTTTACTCCAGATGTACCCCTTCAGAGAAGTGCAAAAATATAAAGCTCTGCTGGCATTCATCTCAATGACAAGTTCTTAAGTCCAAGAAAGTAATGAGAAGTCACATTTGTGATGAGTACCATTACTATCAAGCCATTAGACCTACAGAAGCAGACAGAAACCTGCTCTATTTTTGGCTCAAGCAGATTAAGGTGCTGCCAGCCATTTATCTAGCAGATGCTGCTGCTTATGCAGTGATTAGTCACACCCAGGTTACTCAGAACCCTACCAACCTCTCCATCTGTTTCTGATGTTTCTCTTCCCGAGCCTGTGCCTTCATCTGCTGCACCTCGATGGTGTCTGGTTTACGTCTGCGCATGTAGAGCTCGTGGTTCCCCATGCACAGTGCCAAGATTCGTTTGTTAATCCGTAACCGAGGGGCATAGAATACAAAGTCCTTGGGACAAGAAAAAGGCAGCATTAGACCTGTTCTTCCAGCATAAGAAGCCCCTTGTGTATGCACTATATCCTAAGACCCTGAGCTTTTTAGAGTTGCCAGCCAGCTTTTCTTAATAATGTCTAATTCATTGGTGGTGGCAGTTAGACACTTATTTTTGGAATGGATTCCAACCTGACAAGCACACCCAGGGCAGGAGCACACAATGAGTCATTCCAGTGCTCTGGGTTTCACTGTAACACATCCCTAGGCACCAAGCACACAGCATCTTAGCAGCACCATTTCATTACAAACACCAGCAGGGCTGCTTTACCAGGCACACCGAGCCCCTGGCTTCTCCCACCTTCCTTCCCACTTCAATAATCTGTAAAATAGCCTGGCCAGCCACATTGAATGTAATGTTTTGGCTTCTGCCAGAAAGGGTGTTAAATGTTACAATCAATGGATAAATAACTCTGTTCTGTTAAAAAGGATCAACAGCAGCAGGGAGATGCTTTCAAGCAGCAGTGGAACAAGAATGACCAGAAGGTACTGGCTAGCACTGGAAATTATTAGGCCTTAAAGATGAAAGCAATTACATTCAATATAAATTTGCAAGGAAAAAAAAACTTCCAGCCTACCCTATAAAATGACCTAAAGCTTCTGCTTTAAGTAAGGTGAAAACTTGCAAAAGATCATCCCACACACACTATTAAAGCCAACAGGTTGCAAAGGAAGCATCCATGGCTAACAGAGGTACCTCAGATCCCTAACTGTATTATCAGACAATCTGAACAGTCTTAGGAGAATCAGAAACCCTAAGCAAAGAGCTACTCCCTGCCACTGACCTTAAAAGCTTAAGCTTATACTAAATTTCTACCCTCTTACCCAGAAAAAAAATCATAACTATCACTTGACTGCCCTGAACAGGTCTCCCTGCTTACATCAGCATTAATGCTATTGATGAAAAGATTCTGTGAAAAAAAAAACCAAAACAAACAAAAAGCCCCCAAAACCAAACCCACAGAAATCATTCAGCTAAGAAACGGAAAGTTTAATAGCTTAATATGAATCTTGCTTCTTACTGGTGCTTTCTTGTCAATAGGCTTAATAACAAATTTCTTGTCATTGAATGAAATATTTCTGATCTCACTCCAGGGGAATCCAATTTTCGGTGTTAGCCTGCAAAAATGGGAAGCAAAAAGAAATAAGAGAGCCCAAAGTCATTCCAAATTCTTGACTTAGAATATAAAACTCAAAATTATACCAAATCCACCCTCACATTTCAGTGTTCATATGGTAGTTGAAATTAGCAGACAAAATTAGTCACACAGATGAAACATAAATATAAGCAGCAGTTTTTTAATCCCACTTTTTTATTTTTTAAATGAAACTGGAGAATGCATCTATAGCAGGAAGACTAGGAAAAGAGTGAAACTATCTTGAAAAGATTTGCCAATTTCTTGTATTTGTTGGTCCAAAGAAGCACATTTTATGGATTATTCTGGCAGTGTCATAATCACAGCCAAGAATGATACAGAAATGGTGGAGTTTAGTTAAAGATTTGAATTCCAGAAGAGATTGATTTTGAATGACTTTATATTGGAAAGGAGCTGAAGGCAATAATGAAGAGAGAGGGGTCTATTACCTATCATTCTGCTCATAAATGTTGAGTCCAAGAGCATCTACACCTAGCCAGAGCTCAGAGCCTTTCTTGTTCTTAATGCTGAAGTAGTTCACACCGTACATTTCCAGATCCTGTGCAATTTTCAGGTACTCCAAGACAGCATCTTCTCTGCAGCATGTAAAAAGAAAGGAGATATTCTTTTTTGAGTCTTTAAGCCATTAGAGCAAGAAGGTGCTATCTTCCCACGTGGACAGAGCAGCAACAAGATGGCAAAGGTTCTAAGCATCACCCTAGTAGATAATTACAAACTCTGCAAACTCAGTCATGTTTTACTAAGAGCAGCCAGCTGATGTGGACCAGCAGAGGCACCTAGCTACTCTGAGTAAAATAACCTGAAGAATGCTAACTTATCCTGAAGCAGGTCACAGATTTTTTTTTTATGCATTTGTACATTGCTGTATTTAAAGTAGTGTTAGTGTGTAGTTTCACCCTGCATTGGTTACCTAATCATTCCTCGATGTTCCTCATGCCACACCTGGATCCTCTCCTCCCACTGGTCCTTGTTAAGCTTGTGCTGCTCCAAAACCCTGGAGAGAGTATACATGGGATGTTTCAAACCAAGCACCACATATATGCACACACACAATCACATCACTCTATAATAATGCTTCATTAAATACTCCATTGGCATCAGAGTTCCCCCACAAAAATATTCCAAGAAATACAGCTTCATTAAAAGGCTAGATAGAGACACAATGGTCAGTATTCAGACCTCTAAAAAATGACGATTTTTATTCAGTTTCTTCTTGTAGTGTATTTTGTTTTGGAGCTTCTCTCACTACTTCTGATTAGAGTTTCAGAGTAGCAATAGGAAGTTTAAGGTTAAAGCTCTTAATTGAATACTAATCTAAATGCTCAACATGGCACAAGGCTGAGCATTGCAATCAAAACACTCTCTATATTTAAAAAAAAATAAAAATCACAAACCCTTTAAGAAAGAGAGTGTTTAGGACTATCCAGGTTCACTTGCCTTTGTGGGAGCAGTTTATCACTAGCAAGGTAGCCAGACTTGTGCACGTCTTTGTTGAAGTCTCCGTATTTGGACTGGACGGCGTAAGAAGCCAGAAGCACAGCTGTTTCTGGGGGACAGTAAATGTCATCGTTCAGAATGGCCTCCTTCACTTGGAGAAAGAAAAGGCGCTGTGTGATGTCCTGGATCAGCTCTTCTGCCACATCTTCTGGGTAGAACTTGGCACGGAATTTGAAAAGCAGGGGGCTTTCTTTACGTACATCCTGTGCTGTTACCTGGAACAGATGTTATAGCAGATTTTATAGCCTATATACCAAGTGAAAGGGAGCAGTTTACAAACAGGAAAACAAGCATGCACTAGAAAAAAAGTTTCTTCTTTCCAAAGCAGAAAAGAGTGTGCAGAAAAGTAAGGATTTTCAATTACTAACTGCTAAATACCTCATCACTTCTCCCCACTGGACTCACACAAGCCAGTACTGATGACCAGTGGTAGCTAAGTTACTTTCCAGGTTTCTCCCCAGCCAAGATGCTCACATGAGCACAACATTGGTGTTTTACCAGGAAAGGTAAGAGATGTGGCCTGGTAACAAACAGAGCTAGATGCAGGACCAGGTCAGATACCACAACTCCTCATACCCTGGGGAGGGAGTGCATGGACACCACAACACCAGCTCACTGACCTTGCAGTACTTGAGGTGCATGGCTAGGCAAGAACACATCTCTGACAGAAGTATGGAGACTGAATTTGCCCCTGCACTCTCAGAAGGGAACAAGGACAAGCAAAATTTTGGAGCAAACATACCTTTTTGTTCAACTTTAGCCATGTTGAGAACCCCTTGGTGTCTTGATACTGAAGTCCAAAAAACCAGACCTCTCGCAAACCAATTGTCTTGACAACCTGAAAGAAAGGTGATTATTAGCAAGATCCCCAGATGGACTGAACTTACCAGTGGCTGAGAGCATGTTGGAGGTAAGTTCAGACAAGTGCCCTGACCACCTGCTTCTCCTGCTGCAGTGTACACAAAGATGACTGGCCATCTAAGAGGTCTTAAGTGGATGTGTGTAATATTCTTTGTTCTCCTTCAGCTCTTTAAGGCTTATTGCTATTTATAAACAATAGCTGGGACATTATTTTTTTTCAGCTACTTATAAGCCAGCATGTATAGCCAAAATACAATGCAACAGCTCTGACAGTAACTGCCAGGAATGAGGAACACAGCTCCATTTTCAGGTATATCCCACACTTATCATGCAAATGTACTATTCCTGGGCAAGTCATGAATCACTCTGCTCTGCTGTGCTACTTTAAGATTTGTTTCTACTCCACTGATAGCTATAGACAGGCCTTTCATACAGCTCTTTACTGAGCAGCACCACTAAGAGGAAGTACAGAGGCTAAATCCATATGCTATTCCTTGTGCCATGACAAAGAGCCACCACAGACATTAACTACACCACTATGTGAGCTCTCTCTGTAGTTACTTCCCTAGCACACCAGGCATGTTGTGTAAATAAGAATTTAGAAGGCTTTAAAGATGCATTGTGACAAGAGACAACAGCCTCATGGTGGGGCAGCAAGACTACTGCAGTACAGTGCCACTGTTGCTTAAAAGGAGGGGGAAGTTTCTCTAAAGCCTGATTGCTATCAAGACATCCCCCTTTGTGCCCTGAAAAGCCTGGGACATGCCACAGGCTGCAGCAAGGGGCCAACATTGGTGCAGAGACTGAGACTTGCCCTGTGAAAACCAGCTGCCAGGTCAGTTACATAATTCTGTGCTGCTTGAAGGTGCACTCTGTTCCTTTCTGATGTGGTCTCTACTTTGGCAAGATACAGCACCAAAGACATGGGTTCCCCACAAACACATCACTAATTAGATTGTTTTGGGCTTGGATCAGACATTTCTTCTGGCCTTTCAAAAGCAGCATTAGGGCATATGTTCCTTTCAGGCAGAAAAACCAAATGCAGTTTTCAGCAGAGGCATGCCATTGGTGGCACACACACAGACAAAACCTACACTAGGGCATGTAGTCCATGTACATCATCCCACTGGGGTTCCTGAAATTATTCAGCCTGTCCTTGCTTGAACAGGAATTGGAGAGCTGGGCTAGAGCCCCTGCAGATTCAGGGGAATGTAGATCACTTGTGCATCACACAGCAGGATGCACACAGCTAAGGAGGCTTTTGGAGAAGATTCAGGGTTTGCTATATACATGAAGTTTTGGTCACTGCAATATAAGATATTCATCTCTAATATTAAGATGTTAGAGAGGATCCAAAGGGGGCAATGAATATTAAGGGCTTTGAGGGGAAGCTGAGGGCACTTGGTCCATTCAGCCTGGAGAAGAGGAGACTGAGGGGGGACCTCATCACAGTCCACAACTTCCACGTGAGAAGAGGAGGGGCAGACACTGATCACTTCCCTCTGGTGACCAGTGACCAAACCCAAGGGAATGGCCTGAAGTTGTCAGGGAAGGTTTAGGTTGGATCCCAGAAAAAAAGATTCTTCACCCAGAAGGTGGTTGGGCACTGGACTGGCTCCCCAGGGAAGTGGTCACACCCCCAAGCTTGACAGCTCAAGAAACATGTGGACAACACTCTCAGGCACATGGTGTGATTCTTGAGGATGGTCCTGTGCAGAGCCAAGAGTTGGACTCAATGATCCTTGTGGGTCCCTTCCAACCCAGCACATTCTGTGATTGGAAGCAGATGGTTCAAGGAAGGGAAGAAAGGCTGTCCTAGAGCCCAAGGATAGCTCTGTTCTTGGAAGCATTAACATATGAATGGGATGGAAGCTCCTCACTCGACTGCATGGGTCTGCTTTCCTCTCTTCCACTTGACAGCAGCTTATGCCTGGGAATTCAACAGGCTGGACTGCCAGCAAGGAGCTGAAAGGCTCCACACTGTGGTCCCACACAAAAGGACTTTTATTCCACAGCAGAAGCCTGCACAGCAATAGCAGAAACAACAACGAGCTGGGGGCAGAGAAGAGGGGAGACAGCACAGCACTCACCATCACACTCCCAAGCTGCCACTGAACCAAGGCAGGGAGGATAGTTCTCCTCCCTCCTCAGCTTTAGCAGGCTATTTAGTTCCATTTAGCATGGGGAAAAAAGCATGAAGAAGAAACAGCTTTCTACAGCTGCAAGGAATCTGTCTGGCAGCAGCATAATTATGTCTGGGGGTGTACAGCATTCAGAGCCCTAATGAACTGTGAGATGTTCCAAAAAGCAAACAGCTACTGGCAGTGGCTAAGGATGGAGAAGGGCTGGCACAAAGGACAGGAGAATAGAGAGTCTGTGTAACACAGACCACAATAATAAAATACCTAAAATCAACACTCTCATATGGAGAGCAGCATCTTTTCTTTGTGCCAGGGGGAGCATTAAGTGAGTACCTGGGTCTTTTTTAGCCTGCTGGGTAAAGCTCAGTTTACAATGGGCAACAGATTAGATGCAGTCTTAAAATTCAGCTGTCCCATGGTACCTTGACCAGCTACTACAAAACTATTAATTGAGTACTACTTTTAGCTTAAAATTCTCCTCAGTAAGCCATACTGATGTAGGGAAAAAGGTGCCTTTCTGGTGACTCACTTCATCCTCTGCAGAAAGTCTAAGCACACATTAGTAGGGTTTTTTTACTTATGTTCAGAGAAGAAACAGAAGAACTTCCAGGTAACCTTTTCTCTCACTCCTTCTTACTCCATGTTTTCTAGGTCTGCTTAACAATTCCTGTTTTTCCCCTCAGCACTCACCCAGCTCCCTCTGAACTATGTTCCTGCCATTGGGTGCTGCTCCACAGCAGAAGAGCCATAAAAAGCCTCCTAAATGTACATTTTAGCATCAAGATGATGACTGGAAATGGCTGTCATTCTCAGCCCAGGAAACACACCACCACACTGGCAAACAAGTACAGATTCTGATGAAAGCACTATTTACACACAGGCAAGAGCAAAGCATGCAAGCAGAGGAAAAGGCGTAGCACTTGGATCATGTTCCTGTATCAGAGGCCAAATCATCTCAGGCTATATCATGGTACAAATGCCTTGAATGTTGCCCTAGTTAAAGATGAGGTAAGTCTCTCTCCCTTTCTACAACAGGCATGTCAAGTACATCTGAGAAAACTGCCAGCTAACCTTATTGCTGGAGGAGCAACTGGTGCCACACTGCAGTTTCACATGCCAGTCAAAAATAACTTCAAGGTACCCTTAGTACCCAAGATAGGCTCCATCTACAGCCACAAATATTCAACTGTTCCTCCTCCATTTAGCTGGTGGATGTACTTCTAATTTTCCCTTCCAAAGTGCTAAAATGCCAGTGTGCTAAACTACAGGATCTTCAAGTTTTTGTACTTACTACAGTTTGCCATTGACATCTTTAGCAAAAAGCAGTCCTTTTTTGGTTGGAACTACTGCTTTTCAAAAAGTCAGAAAGTTTCCACATGTTTCTGTGAAATTTGAGACACATTTTCATACCGCTCAACCACAAGCCTTCATTACAGGAACAAGAGTTCTGGGGTTTGCTGGGGCAACCAGCCACTATCCTGAGACTTGCTGCTTTCTACCATGAAAGTACCTAAGTGAGTTTTGGTTTCAGTGATTTCATCTAGTGGATTAGGTGTTTCAGAGCCATTTTAAATGTGTTTAAACACTACTAGGTAGGATCTAGTAGTAGCTAAAGTAGCTAAAGATTTCTCTTAAACTCTCCCTCCTCAAAAAGCTTAGTTTGCAGCCCATGAGACAACAACCACCTTTGTTCCAAACACAGCTCAACTCAGATGGAGTTACTCAAAATTCAAGAGGGGTTTGATCAGCCTGTGCTGTAAGCTTCAGCAAACATGAAAGAAGTCTGACAAACTGGTACTCTACAAAACCACTAAATTCACTGCTGCAGATAAACAAGGAGGAAGCTGCTAAGCATTACCAATGTTTCCAGTAGCACAACACCTCAGTCGTGCAGAAAAGCCTTGCAGAAAAGCAAGACAAGTCAAGCCAGGACACACAAACTCAGAATCTCAGGAGCTCTGCCTCTTAATGAAATCTGAAAGAACCTTCAGAATTAAAAAAAAAAGTATAAGACTTAATGCTGAACATAAAATACAGCATCATTGACCAGGTTTAAAGTGTGCAGAGAGATGCTTATTGTTATAATTTTAATCCATAGATAAGTGCACACTTCTATTACAAGCTTAGTTTTGACCCCAAAAGCTCACAATAATGAGGAAAAGCATCTTCAGAAGGTTAACCACATGTTTTTAAAGTTTGAAGTGATAGCTACTGAAGCTTCTCATGTGACATTTTCTTTAACCTGTGGTTTGTCTTCATGGCTCTTAATTGGACAGAAATCACCTTTAAGGAAATTGGATGCTCAATGATTCAAGCTAGAATCAATTTACCCAAAAAATGAAGTTTGAGAGGCAAAAGATTGGAGAGACACAATTTCAAAGCCATCCACAGCAACAAATAATAAGTTTCACCAGGCAACAATCTTTGATATGCAGAAGACACAGTGCAAAGCACTGCTGTGGTTTACTGACTGCTCTCCAGACCAGCTGCACTCCAGCCCAATACAGGAAAGGGTCAAAGGAGGAAACAAGCTGTTTTCCTATCCCTGTTGCAGTGCCTGTGCTCTGCATCCCCCAGGAAAGCAATATTTAAAGGTACCTGGGAAGTAATAAAGCCTATGGGATAAACAGCACCTCTGACATGCACAGCTCATCCTTGAGCTCTTCTTTTAATCCATCACTGGCAGCTGAGGAATGGGAGCAAAGTTACAGTTCTTGCTAGTGAGTCAGTAAGTGCTGAAGTTCAGCAGCTGACATTAAGAGGTACATCAGCAAAACTGCAGAAGACAGAGTACAATCCTGTCTCACTTAATCCAGGTTTTGTCCATGCACACAAGCCTAAAATATTTAAGCTAAAGCTGTACAGTTACAAGATGAGGGAACAGGAAGAGCTCTAGTATAAATCATTATATTACTGCATTTGTATATCAGTTCAGTGGGTTTCTACAGCCAGCCACTTTGGGGCAGAAACCACTTCCTACAAAGCAATGAAGTATCTGCATTGTTCTGTCACTACAAAAATTCACTTTGAAATTTAACCAAGCAGGAAAGAGGAAGACAGGAATATTTCTACTTCATGTCCATTCATGTATTATTACTATGGAACTTTAGACTCAAATGCTTTTCTCCTCATTAAGCTAAAACCTAGCTACAAGCTTTCCAAAATCTTCTGAATCCTGTTCAGAATGGGCCAGAATCATGTATGTCATAATGAATACATTTATCTACCTTTATACACAACAGGTGAAAATAAATACTGCCTAAATGTTACTGAGCAAAGCCAGAGGTAGTCATGCTCTGAGGTAGCCATGCAGCTAAAAAGCTTGGTAATGCTTAGCAGCTTCCTTCTTGCTTAACTCAGAACTGAGAGTTCAAAGTGAAAGGGTACCCCAGGGCAAAAAGATGCTGGATATCTTAAAATTTTTTCTGCACAAGAGTCAAAAATCAGGTTTCACACCAGAAGTCAATGTCCCACAACAGCAAAACCGTATGTCTGCTTTATAGAGGAGCTCTCCCTTCCCTCAAAAAAGCACTGATGAAAGCAGATCTTTTTTCAGAACCAGCATCATGCAGAAAACACTAGATCATCAAGTCCAGGGGCACAGCATGGCTTAAGGGAGCTAGAAAATAAACAGAAATATCTTTGTTCTCAAGCACCCCATTTTTGTGGGACCCCAGACAACCTAAGGATAGAAACTGAGGCAGGGTGAACAATGACCAGCCAGGGAGCAGCCACAGTGTCAGCAGGGACAGCAGCACTGGACTCTCCCTTTACAGGAACTAATACCCAAAAACAGCTCAGTCATGTGAAAGATACTGGATATGTAACAGCTGACAATACAATTAAAGGTCCATCCCTTTCCTAAAGGGAGCAAGTTTTATGTCAACCAGACCTTTTAGAAACAACAAATGTTTAAAACTAGCTTCAGACACTTCCCCCCCTCCCCCAATTTCCAGCTTCACCTACAATCCAATTTAGGTGAAGTAAGCACTGCCTCAACTTAGAAACTCAGTTCTGCAACAGCATTTGTTTTCTCCCTTGGCAAAGTGTTTACTGTGGAAAAAGCAAAACAAAATTTCTGTTTAGACAGGTGCTGTGTGAAATACTGAAGGGAGGAAAATGTGCAGCTGTCCAAGAGCATGACAAAGGAGTGAAATCAATTACTAGACATGAAGAGCTGCTATATTGGAAACATGACTGGATGCTTCTCAGAGACAAACTGATGAAGCCCAAGTCTGCCAGCAATGTCAGTTTGCAGCAGAAGCCACAGATGACCTAGAGCTGACTGAAAATATCATGTGCAGATTAAAAATATTACTGACATGAGTAGTATTGTTTCTCAGCACTTGGTGCTTTGCTTGGATAGTAGCAGAAACCAGATATTGAAAAATAAACATGGGAAACATCCACATGAAGAACACCCCATTAAAAAAAAAAAAGAAAAAAAAAAAGCTCATTTTTTCATGAACTTGGGGACATGTCACCTCAGCTTTATTAGCAAACACTCTCATAAACCAAATATGGCAGAGTTCCATGTTGCACAGATGGATTCTGGACAGAACTTGGTTTTCACTTTTATCAATCCAAACCTGTCAGATCTGAAACCACAGGGCTAAAATATGCAGGAGCTGCTACACAGTATGACATAGACAGCTGAGAACTACATTTCTGTACTGCAATTCAGAACTTTTTTGAAAGCCTTTTTACTTTTCCCATTATGAAAGGATGCTCTTTCACTAAAGCTTTGGATCTCCCTCCATTTCAGGGCTGGGCTGCAAAGAGCAGTATATCATCTAGTGTTGAATCATCCAGCTGAGTACAAGAGAAAACAGTAGTTTGTGGTTAAAGATCTAAAAAATATATAAAAATTTAAATTATATTTACTGGCCCCAAATGAAATAGCTGACTTCAATGGGTGAATCAGCCCTTAATTTTCTCTCTTCCTTATGATAGGTACTATGTAGAGCTGACCCCAGAATGCTTAGCTCTACTGAACCACACCCAAATCTGACCTATCTGGTCTGGCAGTTCCCTCATCTTGTCATTAGTCCAAGATTCAATTTGCATGTCTTTGAGCTATGAATTTACTGTTCCCATTTCTCTCCAAGGAGCAAATCCATGGCCAATTACAGCAGACAAACACTGCTGTGGAGTCTGTCAAAGTTTCACTCACTGCAGCTGATAATGTGTCTGTCTTCTGCTGCTCCAGCTTTGGGCTGCACACACCTCCCTGCTTCTGCCTGGGCCAGAGCAGCAGGAAATTTGCCTGCCCAGGGAAAGCTGGGGAAGGCTGAAGCACCTCATACAGAACATCACTTTGCCTGCACTTAAAGGCTGCAGCAGCATCTGAAACCCAGCTGAGCCTCTCCTGGTCCCAGAGACCAACGACCCTTTGGAATCAATTACAAAATGCTTACAGGTAAGTCAACCATAAATAGCTCACTAGGTCCCCCAGAAGACTTTTCTTACAAACTAAGACTGCAGATAACTACTGCTTACCAATTACTATTATTTTGAGCACCAATTCAGTTCACTAGAGGTAATAGCTCCTAACACAATCTTGGAGACTACAAAATGCAGTAGTTTTGGAAAAAAAGTACAATTTCTTACTGTGCTGAGTTCTCTTGAAGCTATTGCATATAGTGACACAATCTTTGAAGTCCTTTAGAAATTATTTGCTGTTGCCTCAATAGAATTACAATGTCTTTATCAACTTTATATCTTCTGCAGCTCCATCACTTACCTGATCAAAGAGTTGCTTCCCTGTGGTGTTGGGCTGGATGGCAAACTCCAGCTCAGCATCCATGGTGGTAACACGCACACTGATCTGGAAGACAGAAAAATGCATCATTACAACACATGCTCTAAGTGATGCTATCCAATAATAAAAACAAACACCTGCCCAGGACCAGGATGCAGCTCTCAAGCCTCCAGGAACTTCACTACCAGCAGGCACAAAGCCATCTGCTCTGCCAGCATGGTACTCACAGCTTTCCTGTAGAATATAACTTTCCTGTTTTGCAGTGTTCTTATCCTCTCTGGTCCTACAAAAATTCTCATGTACTGACACACAAGAGAGCCATTTATATCTTATGAAGTTTAATTTCCAGAGTAAAACATTCTGGTGTCTTTCACAAAAGCAGAGATGTTCCAAAATGTGGTGTACACAAGAAGACATCCAACCCTTTTGTTTGAAGGATGAACATCAAAAGGAAGTTCCCAGAAGCATTAACAACCCAGCCTGCCACAGAAGGCTGGTCAATGTTAACATCACTCTTCCAGTCTTTGTGAGTATTTGGAAAAGTCAGAAGGCACAATCCCTGACATGCTCCAGGGGCTCTGGGTATGAAGCAGACAGGATGCAAGGATGCCCTCACAGGCTAAGACAAAAAGGCTGAATGATGAACATGAGAACAATTCCCATAGCAGTAGAGCTGCCAATACTGCTTTCCAATTCTTTCAGGGAGATGAAAGACTTCTAAAAATTGCAGGAATTGTTTAGGTGTTACTTAAAATTGCAGTCAAGATTTCATCACCATACTAGTCTTAGATGCAAGATCATGAATGGTCTTCCAGAAGAAATGTTATATGATGCACTATTTTGACAGGAATGTCTCACCATCACATTTTCACTTGTGGCATAAAAGTGGCAAGGAACTGAAGCAAGAAGTTCACAGCTTCATCCCACAGAAGCAGGAAGACACACACACCTTTCACTTCTCATGAAACAAGTTAAGCAGCAGGGGCATTTCACCTCAAATGCTAGTGTAAAACACTGCTGAGCCCATTCAAAACTCCTGATAATTACTGGGAAACATGATTTAGATGCTTGGGGCTAGACAGAAACAGTCCTGGCCTGAAAGCAGATGCCTTAATTTTAGGCCAGGGAAAGTGAGGTCTGAGAGTACACCAAGCTGCCTGAGAATCCAATTCTATTTGCATGCACATCAACTGAGAGAGGTAAAGATACTTCACAATTTTTGATCACAAGCTGTGCATATTAAAACATCTTTATTTAAAATATTTTTCCATCACAGCAAAGGTTCAAGGCTTGAAATTGTTCAGACAAGATACTCACAATGCACCAAACCCCAGCACACTGGCCCTGCATTAACAGTTCTCTCTTGCTAATAGTCATTTACCTCAGATCAACAACTCCTAATTTTTTTGCTCTTCAGTGCAATCAGTCCTTTTAGTACACTCCACCAGGCTTCCAGTGGTGAAGGGTGGAGGGAATTACACTGTGAACAGCTTTAACAACAACTCAAAGTCATATTTGGACTATAAGCTAACTGCATGACACGGGAGACTAAAAAAAGCAAGAGTAAGCAGAGAAGTATTCAAGGAACCACATAATACCAATATGATCACAGACAGTTCTGATTCCTGTATTTCTACCAAAAATATGTACAGAATTTGCATCTTGTTTACTAAGAAACTAGACTGCAAGAGAACTAGAAACAGGTTTTTTTCCCCAATAAGCAAGAAATGCTCTCCTAGTTAATCTAGGTAAGTACCAAAAAGAGACCACTAACTATAACAAATACTTTCTGAGGTTTCCCAGAAAGCCTGCTTCAGACTAGGCACATCACTATTTTGTACTTGACATCCACTTGAGATAAACCTAAAGGTTTTCTTGTTTTAAGTTAAGCTAAAAATTCTGTAAGGTTAAAGGTAGGCTTAGCACAGCTAAGCTGAAGTACACAAGTTGAAGTGCTACCTGTTTCATGCAAAAGGAATGTTATTTAGACATTACTAGAACAAAGATATCATGAACAAGTATATCAGGAATAAGTTGGTTTTGAAGCCCTCTAAACCTTCTGACACGATGTCAAACTAAGGCAAAACCATCCCACAGAAATAGCAAGGAAAGCAAAAATGGCTTAAACTCATAAGAGCAAAGCTTTTTCTTTTAATTAGCAGCTTTCAATAGCATGCAGATGCCCTAAGATCTCTTAGGGTACATCTTCCCAAAATTATCATCTTCAAATCCTAGACCTTGACAATGGGCTAATTTCATGGTGCTTTGGTGAAACAAAAATCTGGCCACTTCCTAGAAGGGCTCAATGTTCCCAAAACAGCTTTGTTGCTTACACTTGGAAGCAGACTTTGCTTCTCTCTTCTGTAAGCCTCACTCACCCAGCACAGCCACCAGTGAGAGCAAAGCTACATTCAGGTAAAAGAAAGGTTACATTAAATGAGCCATTAAGTTACACCTTACATTCTGTTAGCTTTGAAGTATTTCCTGTTCACCTAAAGCAGGAATGTATCAGCTAGCATGAAAGAAAACAGTCTTTGCTCCACTGTTTATGTACAAAGCACAGTAGCTGCTCTTATCTGATATCATGTGCATGGGTAATTAAGGGCCAAATATCTGAGCACCAGAAAACTGAACTGAAACATCTGTGGCACCTCTTTGCAACTTGTGCCTAAATAGCTCTTAAGAGTTATTTAGAACATTTAAGAGTTATTTAACATTTCAAATAAAGCTGCTTCAGTAACCCCATAATTCATGCAGAACACTTATTAAAACTCACATCTTTGTTAGCACAGTAGAATAAGGTCCCATGCTGGAACCAGCAAAATTCCTTCACTGTCAGTCACTTATATGCCCTTAAGCTATCAGATCTGATATTATCCTTCAGTTAGTACACTCAATAGGAAGATTACACATTTCCCCCACCACCACCCCCAGAAGCCCTCTGTGCTCAGGATGAGTAGCAACCTAAAGTTAGGAGCAGCAAAGTCTTGAATGGGTCTGCACTTGCAAGTTGAGGCTGATGTAAGAGAGCAGAAGCTGAGATAGCACAGGAAACGGGCTTGTGCTCTGGAGAACCACACCCCGGTAGTGCTGCTTCCCCAGGCTGAGCAGGGTTTTAACACGTTCAACAGCAACTGCTGTGAGCTGTCAGCAGAACCAGCTGGGCAGAGAGCACATCCTGGGCACTGCCAGTGACATTTTAACCATTACTTAGTTTGAACCATCAGTGGTAATTTAATACTTGGCTGAGAAGCTAGTTTGCTGTAAAATTGAGCTTTGTTAAGGCTCATTGGTGTGAAAACAACACACAAAGACATTTTTTCCCCATACACTACCAAGCCAGGGTGGTTTTGTTTTTCAAGTTCATAACAACTGGCTCAGAGGGAGGTTTCTACCATTTCAGGTGGTGGGAGGCACTGAGCTTAATGCACTCTGCCTGCAGCTCAAACAAGCTACAAGAAGACATCTACAGACTGCTGTAATCTCTGCCAGACAAGTATGTGCCAGGTACTGCATGTTTACCTTCTCCCTCCTCATGTATTTAAAGTCTCACTTTAAGTAAAACCCCTTTACTAAGGTATGCATAGCTGAGTACTGACCAACACAAGTGTTACACATAGGAATAAAAATGCTATAGCAAAACAAAGCAAACACTATGCAGTCCCATCAAAAATTAGACTCACTTGCTTCGTTCCTTGAGAGTTACCCTGCCAAAAAGCACTTTCAAACCATTTATCTATCTAGTTGACTACCAGTGCTTATTCTAAGAAAAGCCTCAAGATTGATCAGCATTAAGCTATTAGATTTTGTATTTCTAAGCCATCTAATAAAGCTTTCCTAGGTTTGAGGGCTGGCATAAGCCTTGGCATGTTTATAATTTGGGTTGCAAACAGAAAAAGATGTCAGTAAGGTATCTGACTTGGATTGCTGAGCATATATAAATTTAGCTCTGTCAGTCCAGACAGGTAAGGTGCACACTGCTGAGAGATGTGCAAGAGAAAGACATTGCACACCAGTGATTCAACCACAAGGTCTAGTGGCAGCACTCATCCCCAAGTATACCACCCTCCTGTTCCAAATATTCTGTTACTAAACATCTATCAAACTTTCAACACTCAGGAGGTATTTTAAGAATTTTACTGGATTTCATCAACAGATTTATCAAAAATATTATCCTAAGGCAGTAATTCATACTCAAATTCTGTTTAAAGCAATTAATTTAATTTATTAATCACAGCATCTATAATATACCCACTGCAGCATGCAAATATTTGCAACTCTCTAAATTTTACTTGGATCTTAAAGTCACAGAAGTTTATTCTAGTAGGTTGCCTCTAAATAGTCTTTTGTCTTTCCATCATCATTTCATATTCTCTCATACAAACAGCTATAACACAATAAGAAATTCTTCCAGATGCCATTTTGCACATTGCAAGAACATTTAGCTATCACATTTCAACAGGCAAATCTATACTCACCAAATTTTTAAAAAATGCCAAAAAAAAGTGCCCATATTTAACTGATTCCTTTCATAACACCTACAGGAAAGAGATAGAAAACTAGCAACCCTTCCTCTTCTCTATTTGGGGAATTACCACAGTTCCACCAGTCTAAGCACTGCTAAAGCTTGCCACTGCCAGAGCACATTAAAAGCTTCCTGCTGCCAAGGACAGTATTGTCAAGTGTGACACCTCCTGCACAGACAGAACCTCTTGCACAGAAGATGCTCTTCCAGCCCCAGAGCAGCTGCAGCCAAAGAAAGCTCCCTTTGCCCAGCAAAAGCTTTCCAAAGGCCCATGCCAGCACTACCCCCTCCTGCCATGGTGTTCAGTACAAGAGACAGTGCTACCAGGAACCTATCTGCAGCATCTTTTCAGGTATTTTAATATTGCCCATATACCTTCAAGTCTCACTTTCAGCCCCACTGTGATTCCAAATAAATTTTACTAGCAGCAGTAATAGTCAGGTATTTTCCAGGTCTCTGAATAAGTCCTCCTAACAGTGTGCTATAACAACTTCCTGAGATGAAAACGTGTAGCTGCATACAGCAGGACAAACAGGAAAGGCTGATACTGTCACACTCAGTAACGGATGTATTGCCTGTGCTAATGCCCCAGTGCATTGAGCAGCACGAGAGGTAGAAAAGACAATTCTGTTTGTCAGAAGTTGAGACAGGAATAGAGTACTAGGAAATTCATGTCAGAATAATAAGTGGAGTCAGCACAACAGAGTATCGACCTCTACAAAACCCTGACCCTGAGCTAAAGCTTCTTTCCTCCCTGCATTTCCTGTGTGCAAGGAAACTGTTATACCCTGCTGGGCTGGAGGCTTCAAGCTTCAGATATTCCCTGCTTCCCAGGTTCAAGCCTCCAAGTGGACTATTTCTGGAGAAAGTAACATAGGGAAAACTTACACTTAATTGCAAATTTGACTGGTACAAGAACAGAAGCAAGCTCAATTAAAAAGAAGCTCCAGACCAACCTTTATAGCCTCTGCACTGAAAGGCACCAGTTTACCCAGCAGTTACTCCATGTAAAAATACTAGACCAATACCATGCACCAGTTCCAGAAGGTCTGACCTGGGAAGCACATCAAATCCAGCTGGAGTTGCATGAACCAAGATCTCATAAAGCACCTTAATAACCTAAAGAGCTGCCTAGTTTTGGCTTTTAGCAAGATCAGCAGCAATATGGGAAGTTTAACAAGAAGTGTCCCCCTGTTTCTCAGAAAGTTCAAGTGGATTCTGGAGTGCCCTGCAGTGCTGCACTTCCCTTCCCACCACTGGTCAGCCAGCACAGGCCCACCGAGAGGACAGCAGAGCTTTGCAATGCCTTGGAGGGGAATCAGAGGTGCTGCCCCACACCTCCAGCACCAGCCATACTCACAGACATCTGGCTCCTTCCTGAGTGCCAGCACCCTGCTGAAACAGCCCTGGCTCCTCTGTGTCAGGGGGAGGCTGGGATCGGGTCATGTGAAAGCGCTTGCAATTTCTCAAAGGATTACACTTAATTAACCAAGCCCCCTTCCAGCAGTCTTAAAGGGCCTTTTCATACCTCTAAGCTCATCAGGGAACAGAACAGCAGCAGGGACACCCTAGGCACCACACTGCAGACACCAGAGAGAGGTTAACCCTCCCTGCAGCTCCTGGGAGCTTCCCAGCCCTCTCCACCAGCCCCATCCTGCTCTGCTGGGGACACAGCACTTCTCATGTCACTGGAGCACAGGCCACAGTAAGTTCACAGAAGGCATCCCATCCCACCCCAATATTTGAATAAAGCTATCACCCAAGGAGAAAGCTTGCCATGGTACTTCTGGTACCAGTCAGCCAGAAGTAGTACTCACATTCTAGAGAGTGTGTGGCTTTCTTCTGGTACCTAAGTACAGCCTGTAGCAGGAATGCACCTCTTAAAGCATCCCTGATGACTTTAGCATGGAGCCTGAAGACAGAGAGCAGTGAAGGGGCAGCTGTTATTACCCAGCTTCACAAACCTCTCTTGTTACCAACAGCAAGCCTGGTTGAGGAAGAATTCAGGCTAAATCTAACTAAATTTGTGCTCACATGGTCTGTTTCCTTCCTTGTGAAGGAGCAGGGCAGCAAGCCAGCTTGGATTCAGAAGCTGCTGTGGAGCCACACCTGAGCACATCACAGCAGAGCTGTATCCTCACCACCAGCAACTGCTCTTTGTCCCCAGCAAGACAAGATGGCTCGTGTGGGCAACAAACCACAGCACCCACACAGCTCCAGGAGCCACACTGCTGGGACAGGAAGAGGAAGCAGGCCAGAGGACCAGCCTGCAAGACCAAGAAAGTTCACAGCTTTGAGAAGCCTGCTTGCAAAATTGTACAGAGAAAGGCTGGAGGCAGCAGCACCTAAGAAAGGGTGGAAGCAGCAGTGTCTGGGCAGACATGCTCTGTGTCATCTGTGGCATTTAATAACTCACTGCAGCCAAGGGATGCTGCCAGTGCTTGCCCACAGCTTCCAGCAAAACTCACCTTCATTGCATCAATTTACAAACACTGGGTAGGGGGGAAACATGGTTACATCAGCCATAAAAAAGATAAGCTTTCCATAAGCTTGTAAGAGCAGAGGATTTCTGCTTTACCTCAAAATAAGCCAATTCTGTGCCCATTCCAACTGCATTTCCCTGTTTTCTGACAAGGTTTATAGCAGTCATTGCATCCAGTGGTTGTAACCCTAACCCTGTTCTCGAAAAGGGTAAAGACAAGAAACTGACTGAGGTGATTAATGAGATTAGCTCAGTTGGTTAGAGCATGGTGCTAATAACATCCAAGGTTGCAGTTTCAATCCCCATACACATCAAACACTTTAGAGTTGGACTTGATGATCTTTGTGGGTCCCTTCAAACTCAGAATATTCTCTGTGTGTTTATGTGTCTGTAACTAAAAATCTGCTACAATATATAATGCTGAAGGTCAGTTTCAAAAAAAGAAACCAAGTGATTTATTCTAATATAAACCCTGTCATCCTGTAGTGTCAGAGCCCTGGTATATTTGTTTGACTGTTAATCTCAAAATATTCCTGTGTTAATTTGTACTGCTTATCTCACAGTGATGAGAAGGAAAATAAAATTCTTCCATACAGTAAGTGGTAATCAGGAATGCTCCCATTTAAAAATAAAAATTAAAAAAAAATCAGTTTCCTTGAATGCAGTTGCTGCCATTGAAAAGGCAATGCCTACAGAGCACAGCAATGCAGCAATACTTGATTGCTTATCTGGTTCTCAAGACCAAGTGTGAGAAGCCACAGCTACCTTCCTGTGTAAGTCCTCCTTTGCATGTGATTGATACCTGGTACTCAGAGAGGCCTGAGCACAGGATCACTAAGTGGACTTGGAGGGGATCATCCTTGCAGGACATGTTTATCAGTCCAGAGATCAGCTATTCCCACCAAGTCAGGGAATCTACTTCAGACATCCTTATATAAACTACAGATTCCTTTTTTTTCCTCAAATGGTGGAGAATCATACTTATTATCATATTTATCACCCTCAAGGAGAGTTTCTCTTAAAAATAAGGTCTCCTTCAAACCACATCTGTTCTCTGCAGTTGCCTTACTTTAGATGCCTTCACCCACCCACCCTGCCCCAGCTTTGCAGCTTTCTCACAATCAACATTTCACTGCTCTGGAGACACCTTCCTTCATCAGCACCAGTGAGCACACACTCATGAGTGCACTGCACAAACACTCAAAGCCAGGGCTGTGCCAAAGCTGGCTCCACAGGGCTGGAGAACTCCACACTTCAGAACTCTGGAGGTATCATTTACCCAATTTAATCAGTGATCTGATTTGGGCAGGCAACCTTTTCAGGAAGAAGGTTCTACTTTACAAAGACTACTACAAAGTTATTAATTCAAAACTATTATTAAAATTCCCCTACCACCTACACAGCATGGCTTCCAAAATCATTAATGATGTTTCCAGGTTAAAGCTACTTAAATGTAATTCCTTACTTTTCAACCAGTCACCTTCACCAATGGTGTTTGAACACCCTGGCTATTAGCAATCCTTGCCATCCTCCCCAGAGGGCAAATAAGTTTCACTTAGAGGAAAGGAGTTGCAAGATGAGAGTACTGAGCCAGCAGAAGCAGCCATGGGTGGATCCCCACATTTACCGTCAAGATCAGATACTTGTATGCCACTTATTGCACTACTTACTCCCAACCTTGTGCAATGGATCAATTCCTCTATTTTTGCCATTTCCTTTTCCATAAATAGATTTGTCAAGCACCTCCCTTTGCTTTCCTGTAGCTGTTCCAAGTCATTAACATTGCCATTTTCTGTTTCTTTAGAGTCAGTTTGAAGAATAACTTGGAATAACTATTTTTGTACCTGTTGTTTGAGCTGCTTAGAGAGAACATCCTTCACCAGTCAAAACCCAGAAGGAAATTAAAATACCATGGGGAAAATCCCCGACCCCTTTTCCACAACATCTGGATCAGCAGGTAGAACTTGAAGCAAAATCTAGCAACGTGCATCTGCCATCATTCAACTTTTACAATCTGTGCAGCTTTGGGTTTTGTTTTCGGGAGGTTGCTTGTTTTGTAAACACCTTTTTTTTTTTTTTTGGCCTGTTAGAAGAGCTTTTCTCTGGAGAAACATACACACCCATTATGGGCTCTGCACTAATAGTAGGGTTGGCAGTTGTAATTCACATGTCAGAGCTTAACCATATCCCTTGCTAAAAGCTCTTCAACCTAAGGGCAGTTAGCAGTTTGAATGCCAGCAGTGGTATGCGTGACACTCCTCACACTATTGTGTGCTCCTCTCAGGCAATCCTACTCACAGGTTACAAACAAGAGTATTGTGCCACCCCCCTTATGTTGTACACTGTACAAAGGTGTTGTGATCCTGGCTGTGACTGCAGTCACTAGACCTGCAAAACAGTCCCTGCACTCCCTACCACCATCAGAGGCACTTCAGATTTTCTGAGAAGGCTCTTAGAAGGCAGCTTTTTCCCCACCCCACCTCCTCTTAGTCCAGTTCTTTCCCTTCCATCCTCAAGCCAAGGGCAGGGAATTTCCCAGAACCGTGTAACAGTTGCAAAGACCCAGTTGGAGGGGCTGATCAGTTAAGACTGGGAGCCAAGATATGTTCCCAAAAAGCCAACAAGCTTTCCAAAAATAGCATCCAGTGAATGTCTGCCAAAATCACAGGCACCTACTTTGCTGGAAGGAGCTCAAAACAAGATCAAGACAGGATGCTAACAAGACAAGTGTGACCTGCATTGAGGTATCACATGTACAGTAAGTACTTGAGGTTCATGAGCTAACAGACTAAATACTCAGTTCCTATGTAAATGTCTCTAAATTCATCTACAGTTAAGAATTGTTTCAGAGGTAACTTGGAATCAAGGGCAAATAGAATTGTTACACTCCAACACTCTGCTAATCACTAAAGACACTTTCCACAGGGAAGAAAGCATGAAGATAACTGCTGTGGCCAAGCTCTGCCTTCTAAAGGACTCACATTTAGATAAAAAGTCAGAGCAAGCTTATCTATTTCACGTGCTTCTCTCTGGCCTTCAGCTGAGGGACTCCTAGCAGTTTAGCTCTGTTACAGGGAGGGGAGCTGAACACAGGGCTGCCTGTTCTAGACACCCAGCGCATGGCCTGGGTGTGGCACATCAAGTTCTTGGCCAGCTCACAGCCCTCACTGAACCTCTGAACAATGGCCAGACTTCTAGGAGCTAGAACACAGTCTTACTGTGGGATCTGACTGCCCAGACTATGAGCCATCCCTCCAAATTTAACTACATGCACAGTCAAGTATGAGCTAAAGCTGTTTCATCATCCTGTGATTTTCAGCTTTATCATTTCCAGTGCACTAGACAAATCCTGCAACTTCCTTTCAGTACAGGGTCTCATTTAGGCTGGCTAAATTTTCATATCTATTTAGGTCACAGTTCCCTAAAACACAGGATTTCCCCTAAATGGCTCAGTTCTACACTTCTTTTCAATATTCAGTTTCTCCACCCATATTTGCTTCCCTCACCACCGACCTATTTTAGATTTTAAATAGTTCTGTTGGGACTGACCACAGTTTATAAAAGATCAGCTTGTGATTGCTGAAGTATTCTTTGTTATTTTAAGCTCCATCTAGTTCAAGCATTTGAGCTTTCCCAATACAGAGGAGAGTAGCTACAACACCATGACACAGAAGCCCACATCCCAAAAGGTTCCTGAAGGGGCTCAGGAGCTGAGGAGAGCAGTGTCAGCACCTGCAGTGTCTGTACCCACCAGCACAGGAACCATCCTGAACAACCTGCACCCTCCCAATCACTTCTCTGGGTTCATTCTTGTACTCCACAACTACACAAGTAGGAATTCAAAAGGGTGAATCAGGGTGGGAATAACTCTTCTGTTATTTTCTCCAACAGAATAATTTCATTGGTCCTGTTCACTACATTTACACAGGGGCACTGCTACAGGCCATAGAAAAGAAATGGCAAGATGGATTTTTGGGTACAACTGGACAAGATGGACCAAGCTATTGAACCACTCTAATTCCTCACTCCCAGGCATCCTTTATCCTTTGCAGCAGCTCTGATACACAGCCCCTTGGTGAGATTTACCATCGAGCCACATATATACATACCATTAACTCCATTTTCTATTGAACTTCAGAACAGAACTGATCCAAAACTTTACACTGGCAGCAAACCATCAAAGCTCTAAAGCAAGCAACCAAATTGATGTAGTTCATGCAAGGCTGCAATTAAATCCACACTCTTGGCTTCACATTCTTTTTTTTCACATTTCAGTCTTGAAATTGGGCTGCTTTAGAAAGAAAGCCTGATAAACTTCAGCTAACACCTGAGACCTAGATGCATTGATGAAGAGATTAATGAATGTCCAGGAATGCCAGTGGTCAAATAACACTTATTAAGATAAACAGACTTCTTGTATCAAGTGGGCAAGAGTAATTTCCTTACATGAATTGCAGTTTCAATATCTGGATTCTTGATTCCCTTCTACAGAGATGGAAGAGAAATAGCCAGATGCTGATTACATCTCCTGAATAGGTTAACATACATGCAGATATAACCTACAAAAGCAAACAGTAAAATTCACTAGACTGAGGAGAGGCAGGGAGCCTGAAAACCAGCCCTCTGCAAAGACCCTTCAGAAGTCATCTTGACAGTTCAGCTCTTACCCAGACCTGCAGTGTAGGGCTGCTTTATGTTTTCAGGTTTTTCCATTTGCTAAGGTACAGCAGCATAGGTCTGGCAGACATGAATTCAACTTTGATCAAAGCCAGGGGCTCCTTCAATGCTCCTGCATGCAGATATCTTACCCCTAACTGCATTGTCCAGAACACTGGGAGCAGTAAGAGCAGCTAACTATTCCTGCTCAGGCTTGTTGTGGAAATGAATAGATGCACACTAATGCATTTAATCACCCATCTCTCTCTAAGGGAACAGCAGAGCAGCAAAATCACTTGGTTTCTGAGACTATCTGAATCCTCTCAGATCACAATTATTTTCAAATCCTTCCAAACACTGCCAAATCAAGTCTGTCATTAGAATATGGTAAAAGCACTTAATAGGAAAGTCCTCTATGCCTAACTTTTCTGAGTCAAGAGCATTTGTACAAAGCCATTTGTAAAATGACAAGGAAAAACTTGAAAGGACAGAGCAATGCAGCACATAGTCCAAGACGTTCTACAGAGGAAAAAGAGACACTCACCAAGCTTTTTTTTTTTTCAATATTAAAGACATTAAAAACTTAGCCATGGGAAAAGTGGTCACCTCTAAGATACATTTGGTACTTAGGGGCAGAAGATGCTTTGCACAGAGGTGAATCAAGTACAGAGCAAGCAACAAATCCTATGTATTAAACCTGTCAGAACTTGAAGCAGCAAAGGAGCAGGACAGTCTTCTGTCAGATTTTTACTTGATTATTTAGCATTGTCAGAACAAACACTAAGATAGCATTGTATTTCTGTGCATGATGCTGAAGCAAGTATTGTTCATATTGGTCTGATCTTTTAGTGATTTACAAGTTACTTAGTCCTATTTGCTCTGTCTTTCATTAGATTCAAGATAACACTACTCTACTGATATATTCTTACAGCTGAAAATGCTAACATGGGCCCCCTTTCAAAAAAAGAACTCTATCCTAAACTGCTGGGTGTGCAAAAGGGTATTCAAACTGAGCATAATACATTGCACTGCTTCTTGCAGTCACCCTTCAATCTGAGACATTAGTAACGAACCACAGAGCAAGATAGAGGAAAAAAAAAACCCTAAGTTGGGGGTTTTTGAGATTTGCACTTCTGCATGTATGGCTATCAATACAGAACCCCAGGTATACAGTGCAGGAGACATTGGTGTCTACAGATTTCACAAAGCCCAACACACATGAAGCAGCAAGCCATTACAAGTAGAGTAAGAAAATTAATTTTCAGGAACTTGCTGCTTCCCAGTTTGTCATGGCTGGGTCAGAATACTATCAATTTCAGGTGCAGTTTAGTGTTTTAAGCAAACCAAAAAATATTAAGTCAATACTTTGTTTTTTTCAATACCAGCTTCAGGTCAGAGGGGTTCCTCAATAGTTTTTGAAGTGAAGGACTAGCATAGCAACAACAGAAATATGTCACCTCAGTATTACAGTAAATAATAAGTTACAGTCCAGCTTCTGTAACAAAATCAGCACAATGGAGCTGCAGGCTGGAGGACTAAGACATCACTTATCAAAATGTTTTCTTGGCTTAGTGATAAAGCATTTCATGGTGTTGAATAATAACACTCTTCAAGCCTTCCACAGTCCCAAACATGGACTTGGAACTTCTTGACTTTTTTAGTAATTCTGGTCTTTTCTGACCATGTTGTTCAAATTACCAGTAACCTTAGAGTTTTTGAGGCAGCTCACAAAATGAGCAGTCATGTCTAACAGCTCATGCAGCAGCTTCTGGTTGTCTAGGGGATTGTGAATAGTGAAGTGATAGAACATCATCATTTTACTGCTCTCTGCTTCCAGTACTTCAGCAATGCAAACAAATTCACATGTTGAGTGTGCCTTAGTGAAAATTACAGATACTGCAACAAAAATCCAGTAGCTCAAACAGCACATTCTCAGTAACAGAAGATAGATTTCTCTTTAGGCAAGCCCAGATCCTGATTTTTCACTGTAGGAGGATAACTGTAGCCACAGAACACTGAATATGGACAGACACTGGATTCAATGCATCTCGGCTGAAGCTTTCATTGTCTATCCAAGAAAACAAGAGAAGTTAATCAGTCACTTTTCCAAAAGCAGTTTTAGGGTTCCTTAATACTGAGATATATGTAGGAACAAATGAAATAAACATATGTTGGCAAAACAGTTATTGATGCTTAAGCTTTCAATCTCATCTCACAGACAGTTCTTAACATTTGGATGTTACATACAGTAGTAACAAACAACACACTAGAGAAGCAACACCCTTCTTATGCCTGCTGTGCAGTGCCTCCATTAATGACTGCTGTCAAAACTTAGAGGAACATATGGATACAATCAGTAATATAATCCAGTGACATTTCTAAATGATAACTTTGCTGATTTTAAAACCAAACCAAAACACACACTAACCATACACCAAAGCAAACATGTCACAATATTGCATGTTTTTATTGCTTAAACATTGAGTATTCTATTGTCTCAGCTGTGGTACAAGCTACAATATAAGCAAGTTTCTTTTAATCCTTCCAGCTTTTCAGGCAATTTTGCTTTCTTGCAGATCTGTTTTAGAAGTCAGAGAGTAATTAGATTAACCAAGTTACTGAGTGCTACTGAAAGGCATTTAAAGGACATTAAAGTGTTTAAAAGACAATAAAGTGTTTAAAAGACAATGCAATCATCAGGCACAGTCAATGGGGGCTCTTGGTATCCTTCTACAATAAGGTCACTCATGGATGAAGGAAAGGTGGTGGATGTAGTTTTTCAGTATTTTAGAAAAACTTTTGATACTGTCTCTCACAGCATCCTTCTGGACAAATTGTTCAGCTGCAAGATAAGGAAGTTCAAAGTGTGCTGGATGAAGACCCAGTGGCAGCAGGGCTCAGAGGGCTGCAGGGAATGGGGCTGTCTGGCTGGGAACCAGTCACCAGTGATGTTCCCCAGGTCTCCATAATGGGGCCAGTGTGGCTCAGCATTTTTATCAATGATTTGGATTGCAGGAGCTGAATGCATCATTAGCAAAGGTCCAGCACTGGTTGTGCTGCTGACTCACTCAAGGGACACGAGGTCTTGCAAAGGCACCTAGATAATTCAGAGCATGATTGACCAGTGGCATTAAATTTAAAAAAGAACAAATGCCAGATGCTGCACGTGGAGCAGAGTAATACCAGGCACAAGTCCAGAGTGAGAGAGGAGTGGCAGGAGAGCAGCCCTGCAGAAAGGGATCTGAGAGTGCTGGTCAAGAGGAGCCAAAACACACCCTGGGGGGCATCAGACACAGCAAAAACAGCCAGTCCAAAGAGGTTATCTTCATTAAAGTCTACTTAATGATCTGTAAGCAAATCCTTACTTTTAATATATATGTACAAGTCCCTCCTCTATAATTTCTGACTAATAGGATTGTTTTCATATAAGATGTATTGGATCACCAAGTATTGTGTAGGTTTTGCATTAACACTTTTTTACTGGGCAGCCTGATATTGCTTGAATTTGTCAGCAGTTATTATTTCTAACACGGTGCCTTCAGAACCATTTGCTGACATTCTGCAAGTCCTGTAGACTACAATTGTCAGGAAGATACCAAGTTCTGGATTTTAACAGAGAAAAAAAAATTATACACAACCAAAACAGTCTTGCCCATCCAGAAAACTGCCTGAAAATACATTTAGCATATTGAAGAACTAATTTTTTTTTTCCCCTCTGAGTATACTGTTCTAGAAAAGTGAATTTAAAAAATAAAATCTATGCTATATTTATATTCTTAGAGACATTATGAATGAAAAGCCACACCTCTGAGGGATGGAAGATATCAAGCTTCCTGACACTTCCTAATCATTTCTCTGGCAGTTCAGTTTCTGCAGTGTAACCAAGCACAATGGAATTCTGAGCTTAATTTTTCCTGGCCATAGCTTTTCAACTGTACAGTACAGTTGAAAAGCTATGGCAAGGAAAATGTTAGCCCAGAATTCCATTAGTTAGCCTAGAATTCTATGCTTTGTTAGCCTCTGTTATATAAAACCAAATGCATTAATTAAATGCTGTGGCTAAGTGGTTGATCAGATTGCAATGGCATTTTTTCCTGTACTAAGTCACTTCACCACCATAACTAAATTCCCAATCAAGAGAGGAAAAAATGCTCTGATAAGGGCCTACAAAGGAGAATAGTAAATATCAGTGATATATAGACAGACAAGACTGGTTCATGGCTGCAGAAAGTCATCACTTTGCAGCTGGACTCAAACTTAAAGGTCTTTTCCAACCAAACTGATTCTATGATTCTACCTCAAGAACACAGGAAGGAATACAATGGCATAGTAGCTGTTCTCCAATATGTAGCATGCAAAATTGTCCAATATCAATTTAATAACCCCACTGCCCCACCAAAAAAAAAAAGACAACAAAAATACAACAAGCAAGTTTTTACAGAATTCCCAGACCAGGACAGTAAAATTCTGGCCCTGAGAAGCCTTCCTCTGGGAAACAAACAAAAGAGAACTAGAAATTTGCAAGAATACAGCTCAGTCTGGACCATGAATACCATGGCACTTGATTCACTGCTTCAGGTATTCTTTCTGAACTCTGAGATATCATTTTACTCTACACAGAATCACAGCTGGCAGAGAAAGGAGTCTCTCTTCCTTCTTCTAGTCCATCATCTCATTCTTGTCTAATTACATGTTTCTCTACAGGGCTGATCAGATCCAGAGCTTTTTCATTCATTCCTCCTTTAGGGGCATTCCTCTGCCCTTTCCCATAACTATTCATCAACCAGCAACAGCCAAAGGGAAAGAGACCTAGCATAGCCAAGTACTCCTCTTCCTTAGCCTGGCAATAGGGTGAGAACTGATCAACATTCTTTCATCCACTGTTTGTATCTTTCAATATGTTCCTCAGCTACTACTGCAGCTCCAGAGATGTCAGAGCAACTAGGAAAAAGCATTCTGCAGGAGTCATGCCTTTAAAAACATCTTCAAAGGATGTTTTTTCCCCATTTAAGTTCAACAAACTGCTATACAAAGGCAAGAAATTTCTGACTGCCCCACTACTGCCCTGGAGGATCACACATTCATAGAAGTGAATATATCCTTTCACAGCTGCACAGGAAGGAAGCAGCACTAGATCACCTACCTATTGATAGCCACAATTCTGCAGCCATAATTGTCTCTTGTCAATATAAGGCCCAAACCTCTGCAATTTCAGGTTCTAAACCCCCAAACAGTTGTAAATGATCCTGTGGTCTTACAACCACCAAGCCTGCCAGTGACTGTCTCTTCCTACCTCCCCACCAAGTATTTGCTTTAAACACTACCTTAAGAGTCAGCATTAGCTACTGGCCTCAGAAGAGTGGGTTTTATACCCACAACTTCCAAAACACTTGAATGCTCCATCTAGAAACAGCCACAGGAATGATACAAAGAGATGTGATTGAAAGAGTAGCCTTCCATCAACCTAGAGACTTCAGCCTAGCTTGGAAGTTTCAGATAGGACAAAAACAAACTCTTAACCCAGTATCACTGGCTGCACTATGCAAATACCTGCTGTTCCCAAATACCCCTGGGGAAAAGCAAGCAATTAACTGGCTGCTTACTATTGCTCTTAATTTACATCAGTTAATTGCCCTGGATTATTCCTGGGTAGAGGGAGATTTCCTCTTTTCCAATAGTGTGACTGCAGCAGCAGAGACTCCTCTGCTGGCGTTGGTTTCTGGTATAATCACTTAGCAAACAGACAAAAGGGAAACGGGACACTGGAATGATAGAGATCCAAGGAGTTGAAATCTTGGAGCTCTTTTCAAACAAACCCCATTGTAGTTCTCAGAACAGTGATTAAGCACAGATAACAGCTTTATTGTGCAAATTCAGGGAGGCCCTCTTGCTGCACAGAAGGGGAAAAAAAAAAAAATGAAGTCAGCCAAATAAGGTTGCTTGAGCTGCACCGAGCCAGGAAAGAGTCCAGGAGATGACGCAGCCAGAGGAAGCTTTTAGTCAGTTTCCTTCACAGCCTGGAGCAGAGCCAGAGCCACCTCTGAGGAGGAAGAGGGGCTTCACTGTGGAGCAGCCATTGACCAGCAGGGCCGTGGCCAGGCCAGCAGCCCCAGGAAGGTGCTGTCCCCCGGCACACCCAGTGTCACAAGCAGAAGGTATTTGAATCCTTCAGTTTCGGTTCATCAGCTGTCCTTCAAGCAGCTACTAGAGACTTGGTGAGCTTTTTGAGGAGAATTTCCCCTCAGACTAGCCATTATACATAAAACAACTGAACCAAGTTTCCTCTAGAGGCAGAGATGCCATTTCCTTTCAAAATAAACGAGTCCATATTAAGATACCTTATGAACCATCCTCATGAGTAAAGCAAGAATTGTAATGAAACTTCAGGGGTGACTAATCAGACAATGTAGAATCACCCCAAGGAAAGGGCTGCAATGCCCTGAAGATTTAAAAAAAATGCTGCTTGTAGACATTATGGTGACAGGATATTTGCAAGAAGCAAGTGATGGGGAACCCCTGATAGGAGGCACCCTGTTCCCCACAGGATTCTTACAGCAGACCTAAAGCTCTCCTGGGGCCCCTTCTATTGGGGGCCCCTCACCAGCCTGCTTCTTGCTCAGCTGCCTCTGGCAACAAATCAAGAGGGCAAAAATTAAATAAAAGACTCAACTAAGAGGTTTAATCTTCTAAAACCTCTTGTATGATAAGCACTCTTATACGTAACATTGTCACCTTGAAGTTTTATGAACTGGATCATGACTACAAATTCAGATCAGGCATTTGGAACAGTTCTTGCTCACAGCAGTGTAAAACCACTATAACTGATAGGTTTTGCCCAGTCAGGGGCAGGGCTTGCCATAAGAAGAAAGGAAGATTTTACCAGCATGTAAAAAAAAGTGAATGTTTGTTTCTCATCAATGGTGTACTTTTAAATCCCTATTTAACTTTAATATAGAAGGCCTAAAAAACAGAAGCTTTTACTCACTGTCAAGCTTAATTGCTTCACCTGACATGAAGTAAAACCTTGCTATTCTTGCAGAATCTAGGGACCAAGCTGTTGAATACAATACAGGCTAGGGTGCAAAGGCCTTTCCTGTTTTGCAAAATCCCATGGTAGGTATAAAGCTACAGATAATTCACTGCTTCCCAGTTTCAGTAGTTTACCTGGCTCCAATGTAAACTCAGCATGTTTTAGCTATTGCTGCTTCTGAACTACCAAGTCATCTGAAAATCACCAACAGGGATAACACTTTGTATAAAGAAAGGTCTTTGGGAGCATTCAAACACACCTCTTTACAGCAAGTCACATATCTGATAGCATTAAAAGAAATATAAAATGGATTGAGTTTTCCTAACAAATTAGCACACATTTCAAACTTGGATCAGTGTCACCAAGCTTCCCAAGCTGAACTGAGTGAGGAAAGGAAGAGATAGCACCAATGGGTCAGTGATGAAATAAGACAGAAGGCACCTAGAATGCTTCCAGAGTTCCTTCATAGCACAATAGGATCAAGAGAGAAGTGCACATCTACTCAAGTCACAGTTTTCATCACTATCCCTTCCCTATTCGAGACATCAAGCAAATTCCACAGGAGGAAAAAAAAGAAATAAGAAAAACGATCACCCAAACAAGTGTAGCATTCTATTCATAGTTGCCATCTTGTTGCAGCATTTGGTAGCAAGTAGCTACACACACAAGAAACTAATTAACCAGAGGGTTCTCCTGATACACACCTCAATCTCTCAGTTGCTTTTCTCCTAACCAGAACCTTAAAGTTCCAAATATCGGAAAAAAAACTCTAGGACCTTTCTAGTCCTGCTGGGAATTAGGACCATCAATTCAAACTACAGACAGGGTCCCTAAAGATCCTGATAACTATTGCTACACTCAGCTTCAAACTAAGGTATAATAAAGTTTGGACTGGTACTTTTTCCCTTATTACTTCCTAAAACTTTCTGTGTTCACAAGACTAGCTTTGATTAAAGCCCTTTCTCTACAGTGTTACCTATAGCAGAACTGCCCACGTCCTGGTGACAGGACTGTTGAGTGCACCCCTCACATGTGATGAATGCTCATGTTTCACCTTCAGTGGCCCATCCATCCACAAAGCCACAGAGTAAGCACATGCACAGGCAAAATAATCAATGAATCCCAGAGCAGAAGCCTTGCACCCATCAGTCAGGGAGAGATCAGAGCCTACTCGTGGCAAATAGACTGCACACAACTGGAGGAGAGACTTTTCAGAGTTTGACAAGGCTCATTTTTAGCACTCAACTACTTCCACCCTCTGCAATACAAAGCATGGGGGGAATTATATGCCCTTTTTGGTGTCTGCTTTAACTCTTCACACTTCACAAACTTTCCAGAACACAAAATATTTAAACCAGAGTTGTATCACTAGATTAAACAGTGAAGGTTTCCTGTTGAGAGCATGGCAAGATCAGCAGGCTGATGCATGATGGACTTTCTACACAGCCTACAAAGCCTCCAGCAACCAAACCCCCCCAATTACATGCCACCACAGCAAATCATGTGCACTGGTTCAAAGGTTACCAGAGTTAATCTTGGATTCTTATTAATAGTGCTACACAGCCTAGTGTCACTCACAGCAAACCTCCCATAACAAAATGGAAATCTCCAGCTACATGTGCTAACATTTAGCCTAGCTTGAGGAGGTGTAGAGACTCAGAACTCAACAGGTTTTGCTGCTTAAGCCACGCAGCAGCATGTTTCTGTAAGCCTGGTGAGATGAATGATAAGAGCTACCAACCAAGTAGTTTTGACACAAATGCTTTTCCTGCCCAGCCAGAACTGTTCCCTGGAACATTTCCTCCATCTGTCTTCTTCACAATGGATTTATTTTTGTGATGAAGCCCACATAAACCTACATCTAACTACCCAGGTTTCACCCACATTTGACCTTGATTTCTTTTCCTTGATTGAGGAAAGTCTCTTGCATTTTACTGTTTTGTTAATTAAGCAGCTATTAACAAATCTTAAGCTAGCAGAGTAGTAGTCATGTTTATTTCACATGAAGAACTGATTACACAGTTATGCCAGCATATCCTGTTCCTGCAAACCAAAGATCAAGAAATAATGTTTCAAGTATTATTTCAGTTGGGTCTATAACTAGAGCAGATGGGGCAGGAAACCAAAGGCTGATAGAGCAGCAGGCCTGCAGCTCTGTACTGCAACAGGCACAGACACTGGAACCGCTCTCTGTAGAATCCTCAGTGTGCAATGCAAAGCATTACACCAAAGCACTTGCATTTCTCTATCTGCTCCAGTTTCTAAAAGCTCCGAAAGCAGAACTGCTCTGTCAAAACCAGAACCGCTCTGTCAAAACCAGAAAGCAGCAGACTGAGAAGGTGAATCCAGCCTAGGGTGTGTCTGCAATGAGCACCTCGCAGCCAGCGCTCAGATTCAGCCGGGCTCTGGGAACCCCGCCCCGCCAGCCGCTCTTGTTCAGGATTTCTTGGCCGATCCACACTAAAAAAAGTCACTCATCACGACTGTAAACTCTCTGGCTAAAAGGTCGCAATTGCATTTTACATAGAAGTTCCCTAACTTGTGCTATTTCTGTTAATCTTACTGAACTTGTTGCTTGTTATCTTTTATAGTAAGCAAATCTTGACTAATCATCAGTAATATTTGATGGAAAGCCTTTCTAAAGCTTAAGAAAATACTGTCTTAATCTTGAAGAGGCTGAGGTTTGATATCCTTTAAGATGTTGATGTTTAAATAATAATAACCATCATCTAGCTATCCATGCTATCAGAGATGGCATATAAGACACCAGGAAAAGCAGCTGTCAATCAAGCAGGGTTTCAATATCTAGAGTAAAAAAAGTAAACTATCAAAAGAAAAGAAAATCACGATGGATTTCGTTTCATCTTCTATTTGCATAGGAGTGAGTTTTTGATTGGATTTGGTTTTTTTCCTCTCCTTTATGTAAACCACAGACTCTTAGCTTAAACATTAGATTTTCTTAGGCCATTTCAGATCACTCCAGTACGGAAACATCCAGAGACTTCCAGCCTGCTCCTTCCTGTTTTATCAATGAAGGGCTGGGACTGATTCTTTCGCTCCAACCAGGAGAAATTAAATGGAAAAACCCCATGCTCCTCATTAGTCACCGAACTCCTGCCGGGAGGAGAGTCAAGTACAGACTTGACTAGACTTTCTAAAGTACTAAAATCTCTTCAGCCAAGAAATACCTCGAGTCAAGCTGGGACAAGGTTCCCCGGCAACCCAAACTGACTAATCGCAAGTTGTGAAAACCCCAACTTCTCCTCTCCGGGGAGGACGGGGCGGCCATAGCAGCCACCCGCTCCCCCCAGGCTCTCGGCAGCCTCGCCCCGCTCCGCTCCGCTCCCCCCCCGGGCCGGGCGCACACGCGGGCGGTGCCGCCGCTCCGCCGGACATTTTAGGGCGGA
>WBNO01023171.1:1521158-1538392 GCA_013400575.1 Peucedramus taeniatus
GCCCAGGCCGCCTCCGTGCGGGAAGGCTGAGCCGGGCGGGCCCTGCGGGGCCGGCCGGGAGGGGCTGCGGCGCGCTCCCATCGGGGCCACAGCCGAGCGCTTCCAGCGCCCATAAGGAGTGCCTAGACAACGATCCGCCGGCGCGCATCGGTGTCATTGGAACTTCTGGTCCTTGATAAAAGCATTATTTAGGAAAATAATGCTACTTTGTCGGCGATTGCATTGTTCAAAGTAAGAGCGCAGCACTGACCTGTGGCCGGTGCTTCTGTCCCTTGTCAGCCAGAGCTGTGAGCACACAGGTGCAGCTCAGCCCGGCCTCCTCGGCCCGTGCTGTGCCCGGTCCCTGTGCTGCTCTGTACAAGGTTTTCACAGCCGTCTGTTTGAATAAAAAGTCCACTTCCAGCTTGTACGGAAAACCACGCTATGAAAAGCCAGTGTCTGTAAAAGAGACAGAGGAGTCCTGCAACTTTATTAGAATAAAGGGAGAGAGTCCACCAGCACACACACACATCTCCAGGGATTTTTCTCTCGAGGTTTTGGAGGGCGCAGCCTCCTCTTATCCTGAACTCCCGGCTGCACGTTCCCCTCTTCCTTTCCCCTTTGCCTGAGGTAATAGGAAGGTACAATCTTCCCGAACCGCCTAGCACCTATTCCCCCCTTAAACCTGTTGTTGTACCCCAAAGTTCAGAAACTCAAGTTGTGCAGACCCACTTGACTGTTTCAGGAGCCAAGCTGTCTGGGATCTGCAACAAATCTACTGTCCAAAGTTAGTAGAGACATTAAGACCCATTTCAAAGACTTTAACATCCATACCTTCACCCATCGAATTGTTTGTAAAGACATTAGCACACATCTTCCCTCTCAAGTTCCAGGTGCTTCAAAAGCCCAAGGGACTGTGGCTCCCTGAAGCTTGGTAAATCACATCTGGTCTTCAAGGCTTCTCCAAGGCCACACCCACAATCACAGAATATAAATCAGCAACCAAATTCAGGGATGAAAACAGGGGAGGACCAGTGGCAGGCCATCTACCAAAGCTTCTCTTGCCATCTCTGTTTTGCAGCCACTGCTGGAGGGAATCAAGGGTCAGCATTTTCATGGAGATTTAAAAAAGCTGTCTCATCTCATTTGTGACTTTGAACATAACTTTCATACAGCAAACTAAGTCCTATTTTCTCCCAGGAAATTAGAAGTCATTATTTTTAAAGTTAACAGTGTCCAGAAGGAGGAAATTAAATAAATGTAATGTCTTGTTTTTAAAGAAAATAGAAACATACCCTATTTTTTTTTTCTTGACTTTGTGTCTTCTTGTCAAATCTGTAAAACATTTCTGGCAGAAGATGGAAACAGGGTCCAGGCACTTTGTTTGCTTCAGCTGAATATGCAGGTTTCACCTGAACTAGAATCTCTATGCTGTGTCTACTTAGGAAAAACATATAGTATAATTGGATTGATGTAAACTGGTATAACTTTACTGCACAGAAAGTCACAGGGTGCCTAAGAGGCTGTTTTACAAAGTTTTCTTCCTTTTCTGTCTCCTTTTTACATTGACACTTTCTTAGACAAGGTCAAACAAGACTGGTTACACTTACTTCCTACAGAAATAGATATTGACAGAAGAAATACAGAATAAAAAAGTCACTTGCTGGTGATTTTTTGCCAGGTTTGGATCCAGAAATGTTAGGTGTGAGCTTTCTCCCCAAATTCAAAAGACTCTGTTGAGACTTTTTTAATGCTAGCAACACATATGATGGGGAGAGCCCAATTCTGCTTCTGTTGAAACTTCTATGCCAGCATTCCTTCATAAGACTTAGGTAATTGTTTGGAGAATTCCATTAATCTTTTTTGCGAAGGTGATAAACTTTAGATGATAAAAGTCTAGCTATCTCCTTGCCAAATTTAAGGGGCCATAGTTTAACATCCAGGGACCTAAGATTTTCTTCATAGTGCTAATGACAGGAGTGCTAATGAGGCATATGAATCCCCATGGCAGTGAAACAATCAGATCCAAAGCACTTACAGTGTGCCAGGCATTGGCCATGTCCACAGAAAGTCATAAACCCCATATCAAACAAAGAGTCTGAAGGGCCAAGACAAAACTCCAGCATAACATACACTTGTTTCTGACCCCAGGCACTTCTCTTGTCCTTCTTCTCTATTATTCATCTCAATAGCCAAACAAAATACCATTCATGCCACTTTGAAAGACAAGAGTATCCTGTGACAGGCACATGAGTTTCTACACCTCACTTCCTCTCCTTCTTCTTTTCCCCTTCCCCTTCGCTATTGAGGTAGAGAACAAGACATCTGAAATTTGAACCTGATGGCACTCCAGCCACAGTTCCATGATGAATTCCTGCAGTGGAGGTGCTGCACCAAGACCTGACCTTCCCTGCAGACCTCTCCTTCAGCAGCTGCTGAGGGGTGATGGTGTCATCCAGCAGCCTTTTACTGAGCCCTCCCTGCCTGGCCGTGTCTGAGAACCACATCAGTGGATTCCTTGAGAATTGCAACAGGGGTTACATCTCCCTCTGACTTCAGGATGAAATTCCAAGGGGTAAAAGTATCAGCTGATTAAAATTTATCCTTGGAGGAGGCTGGAGAAATGAGTAACATTACCCAGGGCCTATAAAATGCTGTTACTCCCATACTGCTCAGATCCCAAATAATATTAAAGTATTTCAGAATCAGATTAGACCAGGATGACATTAAACATTCTCCTGGGAAGAGGTCTGGTATTTCACTGGGGATTTATTGTCTTGGTTTTATTTTCATCAAGCCTTTTGTAGTAGCTTCTTTTAAGCAGAAAGAACACATAAATTATTTGGTCTGACATAGCAGCATTATTTAGCAAGAGCACTAAACAAGGGGCTGTTTTAACAGCATATGGGTTTTTTGACTAATGAGGAATAACCTGAGCTCCCCTTTGCATGGCTTTGATAGAGGGTAGAAGCCAAAGGTGTTTCATACTAGAGGTGTATTTCAGAGAGCTGAATTTTTGTTTGATTCACATATGTAAAGGAAGGCACAAAATGAAATTATTACTATAGTATGAGAACTGCACCTTCAACACACAGTAGTCTTGGCTCTATTTAAAATTAACCAATCTGGTTCTGAGATCTTCTTTGAATAGCAGCTAAACTTCTTTCTCCTGCTCTTACTGCTTTCCTTCTGCTCAGACTTTAATGCCTACAGGTTCACAATGAGTTGCTGTAAGTGATGATCTTGGATCTTTTTAGTGTTTAATTGTATTTAGGGGTAAAAAACATCTTTCCTCCCAAACAAATACTATCAGTCCAGTCACATCTTTATGTCTTGAGAATCAGGGTAATCTTTTGCAGTGATTCTCAAGCTGGAAGAATGAGAGGGATAAAAGGGAGAGCAAACCACATTCAGGAAGGCAGGATTTGAAAAGACTGGAAATAATTCCATTTACATGCAGCTGCAGTGACAGGACAGAAGCTGATGGGGCCACTGGATTTGTGAAGCCATTTATCTGATCCCTTTTCCACCTCAAGGAAAGGAACTCATTGCAGTATATGGTCCCAGCTCCTGGCTTGTCCACTCACCAGGGCAGAAATAGCTGAAAGTGCCTGGAAATCCCAGGGATTTGTGTCTGCCAGATGCTTTTTAAAGCCCTCGTCCCTCATTCCCTCCAGCATATAAATCCCACACTGGCAGTGACAGCCCTGCAAGGAACATGGAGAAGGCTTTACCAGGAACAATGACTCACTGTATGGCCCACACCACTCATCTCTTCCTGTATGTGTGGGGATGTGCTGGGAATATGCTGCTTGTGCAGGGAGAGACTAAAGGGGAGGGTTTCAAACCAGACAAAAGGTGTGCAATGAATGCAATGAGCATATGAAAAAAAAAGTAAGAACAATCTGTCTGCTAGAATTGTCTCATCTTCATTTTTGCTTTGTTTGTACCATATGGGAGCAAATACTCATGCTTTCTACATCTTGTACTGCTCGCAGCAATGTGGGGAACAAAGGGAAAACTAATGGATATTCTGGGACTTTACTCCAAATATTTGCAACCCAAATAACAGATAATGTCACTAGGAAGGACAACAAAATTAATGGGAATATGTTTTGCCAGTTTGTGTGAAAGGTACTGATGTAGAAATGCTCTTAAATCTGTGCAGAACTGGAACAATGTGAGGTTTGGAGACTGATACTGGCACCTTATCCTTAGAGCAAGGAGATGGAGTAAATCCCATTGCTCTGTTCCACCTCAAACCAGTGCAGAGAAATTATTCCTGTGGGTGATGGGAAGAATCAAGGTAGGGCTTTCAGTTTTAGAAAAATGTATCTAATCTAAAAAGTAACTCCACTGGTATTTATTCTGATAGGCTTGATGTTGTAGCCAAAAGGAAACATGCTTACTCACATGTATTTCTCAGAGACCATTAAACATTTAGAGTAATCATGGCCAGCTAAAAACATACTGGAAGCAAAATGTAAAACACCTACATTACCCATTGCATTCTATCCCCTTGAGGCATATTAAGGAAACTTCCTTATCTGACCATTCAGCAGCCACTCTGGCAGTTACCCTCCCACCACCAGAGACTTTAATGCTGGGACCAAAGCCCCTTCTCAACAGGCAGCTCCAGTGACCTGGTGAGGGCCCCACTTGACTCCCTACACACCCCACTCTCACACAGTCAGACAAGCTTTCCCTGCCAGCTTGACCCCAGGTTTCCCATAGCAGAGTCTCAGGCCTCTGGTACTTTTAATTTTATCACAGTGCAGCAACAGAATCACAGTTTGTCCTGGTGCCTCCAGGGAGGGACCGTGAACAAAGGACTCCCTGCACTTTTACATCCTCACAGTCTGTGCTGGCATAGCCTGGGATCTTCTGAGTCATGGGCTCCTGCTGTGTCTCTGAGTGTCTGGTCACCTGGCTGGCCCCACAGGTCCTCGTGCCATTGTGCAAAGGGCCAGTGCCAGTCCATGACCTCCTGCCCCAGAGCTCAACCCTCAGCCTGCACTGGAGTCTGCACACTGAGCTGCCTGCTCTAAATGTATTCCTCAACAGGCAGTCCAAAAAACCTGTGGGGCATCCACCAGACCTGTCTTGACCAGCAAAGCCTTATTGTAACAAACCATGATAAAAAAAAATAAAATTAAATCTCCAATATCTAACAAAATATGATGCTCTGCTCTTCATCCATCTTACTTTCTTAACAGGACAATTCAAAGTTTGTAGATAAAATCTAGCAATTTTTTTATTCAATAGGGCTCAGAATACCAAGAGTTTACATGCAGTACTAATTAGCTTTGCTGAAGAAAGGAAGGTGATTTGGAATCTTCAGCCAAGATCTTCACAGTTTCAGTGCCCCAAAGAAACAGGCTCGGTGGGAGTTTTCTTCTCTCTTCCCCCTCTCTCCTGCTCTGCCTCCTCAGATGGCTGGTGTGGAGCCAGGATGATGGTACTGGTGTGATGACCATGTAGGGCCACTGCCTTTCTGACTCAGAGACTGGGAACTTGGAGGCTGTTACAAAGGCCACCAGGCACTTCCTTCCATGGCTGCCAGAGAATGGGAGTGGCCAGTCCAACTTCAGGGGGTGAGAACCAGGTTCCAGATGGTTCTGGTACAGGTGGCCACTGCCTAGGAGTCTATATGGAAGGCATCCATTTACACTGGGCTTTTCTGGAGGTATCAACATTCAATAATCAGGAGTAATTGTATAAAGAATCATTTCTAGATGGTGAAAAAGGCCAAAGAAGGACCAAACTGAGCAAGAACCAGGGAGAAGCCACTTCTGAGAGGGATTTTCAGGTCATGCAGTTTCATTATTTAAAATTAAACTCCCCCCAGAGGCATGTGGGTCACCAACACTCACAATGAGCTGTAATAGCAGGAACCTCCAGCTGCAAACAAAATACAGTTATGATAGGAGATAGTGGAGGCAGTAGTGTTCTCTAAATTAGAAACAGAGACTAGCAGATAGCTCTCCTTGGTCCTACAAGCTGTGTCAGTGGGTGACTGGATGGTTTTATATTCCTTTTGACTAGCTATGAAAGTAATATAATATGGGGGGCTGAGGGGGCTGAGAAAGTTGTCATCTTAAGGCTTCAGGCAACAGTGCAAATTCTGTATATTATGGTAATAGTTTATAAATAAATACCTCTACATATTATCTCAATTCTTAATATAAGAGACTAGTTTCCTGGATATTTGTTTTGGAGCTGTCAATGTGAGGAGTTTATTTTTCAAGCCTTTTGTGGGGTTACAGTTCAAGTACTTCAGAGCACTGCTAGCATCAAGAGTCAGAGAGGCAGATAGCAGGACAAGAATAACAGCTGTTTTTCTTGTCCAGTCTCTATGATACATAAAAAGGGAAAACTGCACAACGAAGTCTGATCCAAATACCACCAACTGCAAAGTTGTAGAACAGATGCAGATTAATATGGAGTCTCATTCTCCATATCTTAATACTTAATCCTCAGGGACAGACATGGTGTAAAATATGCCCCTCTACTTGGAAAGTGTCCATGTGCTCATGTTGCATAGGTGTTGAGAACAGCTGGAAAGTCAGGGTCATGTATTTGACATTTTCACTCTGCACACATAGAAATACACCCAGTACCAGTGTACAAAGAGCTGTTAAAAATTTTTCACACATCCCCATCATCATTACCCTCTAGGTCTCCTGGGGATTATCAGCTTCTCAGCCACCAACTGCATGAGAAAGTCACAATTACATTAGCTTTTCAATTCAGACCAGGAGTTTGGTTTTGGAGTTAATTTCCTAACTCAGAGCATTTTGTTTCCCATCATGGTGCAGTCTCATACCTGGTGAACCGAATTCCTTTTGTATGTGCTCCAGGAATGTACCTATCACACTCCAGCTGTTGGCAAGCATTCCGTTAACTGGACCAAAACAGAGCAACTCCAAAATCATCTCCCTGTGAAGCACATTTAGTGTTCATGTTAAATAGTCAGCACCAGCTCTTTTGTTTTCCATATCTGCTCTTATTACACCACCCTCCTTGTTAATGTAGGCATGTTTACCTGTCAAAATGATCCAGACTTGCTTGTGTAGCTACAGAACCTGTTCAAATATTTTTGGCAAGATAGATTTTAATCAGGGTGACAGAAGTAAGTTAGGAGGCAAGGAGACATGCAGATTTACTGGCACCTCTGTGGGGACAATAACTTCCAAGAAAATCTCAAATGCAGTCAGAATAGCACCTTCAGCCCCAGGCCATGCCTGGGAGACATGGGTGGGTTCAGCACCAAACTGCAGATTTGGAGCTGGCTTCAAAATTCTGCTTCTCCCCTCCACAAAATGCCCTAGGTTCACCCATGCATTAAGTCTTCACTGATTAACATCAAATTCCTCCTGGAACAGAGGAGTGCACCTCCCCAGAGGTTTAACTCTCCAGTCAGCCCCTACTCCCACTCAACTATCCCTGACCTTCCCCCTCTCACCTGACATTGTGACTCAAAAACCTTCTCTCCCTCACACACAGAGCAACTGCTTATAATCTAAATTTCTTCTGCTTCTCCAGGGCTCCAAGACTGACTCTGTGCTCCAGGAATCCCAGCTCCTACAGAGTAGAGTCAGAGCAGGGGTGGGGTTCTCAGTCTCAACACTAAGATTAAGTCAGTTCTCCTCACTGTACTGAAACTTGGTCAAGTGAATCAATGCATTGGAAAATAGGGCTCAGAAAGCCATAAAAAGGGAAAAGAAAGCTGGCCCATGTTGCCAGGTAGTGGCATGTAATGTGGAAGATGATCTCAGCACTAACCATTTCAGACAAATGATCCTTTACCAGTTCTTTCCATTTAAGCCTCAGCTCCATTCATTTTTGCCTGTGACTTAGATCTATTTTTGGAAACCTTAAAAATATACAGGGAGTTGCCAGCCATTTTTATTCCAATGCAGGAACATTTTATACTGATGGCATTACTGCTGGCTCTTGCTCAAATATCAGGTTTTTTTCAAGGTGAACACCAAGCCCTGACCCATGGCAATGTCATCTAGGTAAGTATTGCATCTGTTTCATGCTAGAACATGAAATGAACTCAAACCCAGAACTTCATTGTGCAGAAGCTGCCTAGAGCAGGAGTCTAATCTGGGTCTGATGCTCCCTCTCCCACTCAGCTGACACACTCACAAGGGAAGGGAATTCCCTCCCTCCCTGGTAGCACCACAGGGTGTGACACACAGTCAGGGTCACATGGCTGAGAGAGGTGTGCACGCCTGGGCAAGCCTAACTCCACACACACACACACTCTGCACCCAGCATATTTTTCCCTACAGTGAAACATGATGATGCACTACACAGAACACACCACCCAGCCCAGACAGGTGAAGGCATGAGAGATGACATCATTTATTTTTCTTAGGTTTTTGCTAAACACGTGGTATCTCTGATCCAAAAAATGCAGAGAATTAAGGCATTTAGGGTATTTGTACAAGCAGAATGAGTGGGTAAGAGGAATTACAGGTGGATAGATAGATAGATAGATAGATAGATAGATAGATAGATAGATAGATAGATAGATATAGATCACAGATTGACAGGTAAGCACATATATAGATGTATATAGATATATACTGTATTCTTGGCTGTTCTATGTCACAGAATTTCCTGTCTTCAGCCACAGACACAAAGAAGCAGGCACTCAGTCCCAATTATTCCTGCTCTGTTTCAGGAGAATTCTTCTGTCTTCACAAGGAGCACATACTTCTACCTTTAAAACACAGCCATGACCTTTTTGCTTTGTCTTACAAATTTTTTCTCTCACTAAACCCATTTCTGTTTTCTTCATTCTTAGGTGAAGAAAGAAAAATTCTTTCTTCACTATTCTTAGGAAAAGAAAATCTCCTGAGTTAAAATGACAAGGAAAATTAGTTTTTCAAGTCCAAACATATTTTGGGAAGATCTCCAAGCCCAGGAGTTTTCCCCTTCCCCACCATACATATTCCTTGCATTTCCCTGATGATAGGCCTCAGCACAATGAGTTTGCTTGAGTTTGGAGCAGATTTGCTCCAGAGAGGTTTTCAGTCACACAGAGAAACTGGGACAGGCCCCATCCTGGACTTGGCATGCAGACCCTGTCACTGCCACCAAAAACAGTGGAGGACAGAATTAGAAACTGAATTCACTTTGCCATAGAGCTCCAAGGGCTTCCACTGGCTGACCTTAATATTTAATTTCCTGCAGTATGGTTGGCACTGTCAGAAAATATGAAGTTGGATAGTTAACTTTGCTTTAAAGACAGGAATACATACTAGGTGGTTTCTTGAAAGTCCCTTCCTGTTTTCTACTAACCCTATTACTTGATGCATTTGTAGGAGCTGAATGCTTCCAGAAGCATAATAAATATAGGAACAGGGTGGTGTAAGGTAGGGCAGAATAGCAGGGCAGAGCACAGCACAGAAGCAAACTTGTTTTTATCATTGGTCATCATGCTCTCAACTCCATGTTTACAATGACCTAATTTATAGTAAAAATACATCAAAATACAGTATATTAAAGACATAATACAAATATAATTTATAGTAAAGATTTCAGGCAATGTCAATTCAGTAAATATTTCATTTCAGCAACACAGACAACAAGATCCACTTCCATATTAACCAACACATGGTCAGGCACCACCTGCACAGCCTGCCAAGGTAACTTGAGCTTTTGAGGAACAAAATTTAAGCCCTGTATTGCCCCATTACAACATAAAAAATGGTGAAGTGCATCACCAGACCAGCACCAACCCATCTTGCCTGTTGACTTCAGGGAACATAAAAGGCCAAGTGTGAGGACAGAATATATGTTCAAATTACCTGAATCTGTGCCAAACCACAGATGTGAACTATGTCAGTTTCCCTTCAGTTGAATTTCCTGGCAATTTCCATTTTAAGGAATTTAGAGGAAGTGGACCAACGAAATACAAATAAGGTATTTATTTTCTTTCAGAAGTTTTTTTTCACACAAGCTGTCTTTCTGTGAACACTAATACTGTATTCACACAGTTCTGTATTGCTGACAGTAAACTTTTTGTCTGAAGCAGACAGGACATTTCTGTCTGATTAGCTTAGCTAGGGCATTTTGAGTTTTGCTGACTTCATGCTTTAATGCTAAAACACTTCAGCAGAGATGAGATTTGATCTGGCATAATTCTGTAGGTATGTGGACAGGTGATGTCTGATCTGTCTTCCTGGAACAAACAAATACAGTAATGTTTTTTTTTAATAAATTTGTACCAGAAGAAAGAGCCATCTCTGGACTGGCTCTTTGTATCACCAGACCGATTTGTTTCTGGTCTGATACTCAGTCCTAAATATGGTTTTACTGCCCTGGTGAATGATTGCTCTTCCACTTTCTCTTTCACTTTGATTTTGCCTAGTCTTTTTCCAAGTAAATGGAGTCAAACTTTCGTGGGTGATTTACCCTGGCTATAAGTGGAGATAATCCTGTACAAACCAGTGGGAACCAACTTTGCTCCTCTCCCAAATATGTCATAACCTAAACTTCCATCAGTTCTAGTTTGTAATCTTTTCTGATCTTCTCTCTACATCATTTTGTATTTGTCATAAGGGATTAAGAATTTTCATAAATCCCAATCATACTACATCACAGTACTGTGTCATTTTTATCTCACCCAGACCCTGGAAACATGGCATCACATCATGCCATAAAACCAAAATGGGAAACATTTAGCAGCAAAGACTACCTATATCAAAAATCACCTGAAGAAAACCTGCCATGCAGAGCACTGAAGTGGCCTGCAATATGTTGGCACCAAGTGAAAGCAGCCTCATGTAGAAAGTCATCCTTGTGCTGTGGGAATGAAATCAGACTCAGCACATGACCTCAGATTTCCTCCTGCACAAACACAGATCAATATCCTAGAAACACACAAACCAGCATCTTAGATGAACACTCACAACTCACAAAGCTCCAGAGGTACCTGTCCCCCACTCCAAAGCTGTGGCCACCCATCCTCTGCCAGGTGCACAGCCCTGCTGCCATCTCCCCTCTCGGTGTGCAGGCCACGAGTCTTCATAAGACTGAGCAAAAATCCCAGAGATGGGGTAACTGCACAAAGGACCTGGCAAGTTCAGTGTTTAGAAGAAGAATCTCCTCTCCTGCCTTGCCAAGCCCATCCGATTACCTCAGCTCTCTAATGACACAGAATAACAGAATAACTTCAAATCCTCAACACCCCACAGCTCTCACAAGGTGCCTGAACACTTGGTTGTCCTGGTGCCTTTCTTGCAGCACAGCTGAGTGCAAGTCTGTAAGGTCCTGATGTTGTCACTAGAACCTAGCACTTGACTTGGTTGGATGCAGGGTCCTGGCACAGCTCTGCAGAATTTCCTTTCAGTTCCTAGTGCTGCACCCTGCAGCACTGGGAACGAAGAGCAAACTACTTAATGAGTGATAATCATCTTGTATATATAGCTTTGAAAAGAGCTCAGCATGGTGAAGAATTGAATATCTTGGTTTTCCTATCCAAAAATAGCTCATGGGGAACAGCCCACTTTTGTATTCCGGTAAGTCCCAGTGAAAGTAAACCCAGCAAAATTTATACATGATTTTACTTTTTGTCCAGTAAACTTCAAGACTGTGCATTCTGTTTCCTTTTAATATCAGTCTCAGGTGTGTTTTATTTATTATACTTGCTTGTATTCTTTTCTAGGCTGACTCTCTTCAGAATTTCAAGTCTACTTTATGGTAAAACAAATCAAATATTCTGATACTATCTGGAGGCACAGGATTGGCTTAAATCCCGATGAATACAATTCATTTTATTCTGTAGAACATAGGTTCATTTAATCTCAGTGCCTCATTTTCCTTACATATAACATGAAAACACTGGTTCCTCATGTTTCAATAACAAAAAGTTACACTGCAGTTACTGACGTGTCAGACAGTTGGTAGGTGTGCAAGGGAGGGTATGAGCCCTAATGATTACACATCATTATTTATGAAGTTTTTCACCTTGTTTAGGGAAAAAAACCCAGATTTTGCAGATATCCCACTGTGGTCATGTGAAAGTCCGCCCAAAGAGATTACAGCTGAAGGATGTGCTGTGAAATCAGCCTAGTTATTGTCCTTTTCAAAAAAAGTTATGAGAGCCCATGTCTCTGAACCTGATTCTGTTCTTCCTTATAGTGGTACAGACTTAGTGATTAACTGTAACTGAGACAGAAATCTGACTTTTTGAGTCAAATTCTAGGATAGTTTGTGTATCTAGGCTCCACAGAGCTTGGCTCTTCACTTTCCAGGAATTTATTTAATGCTCAGAAATGGAGGAAGAACATTTCACTGGCAATATCTGCTTTATTGAGAGCTAGGTTCACCTTTCAAAATTATCAGATTAATTTCATATTGTACTCTTTTATATAATACCCAGTGTTTGACTTAACTGCCTTGTGTGTACAGTGATTTGGAATGAAAGTGGGTATTATAAAAAAGTAGATGTCTGGTAATGATAAACTGATGTGATTTTGGTGAGGGGCTTCCCTGTGTTTGTCCTCAGCTGAGAACAATTCATCTATTTCAGCTCTGCCTCTAAAGTAACCATAGTTCAAGGCATTAATATTTCATGAGGTATAAACGGTTCCCCTTTAGGAAAAGTAAAAGCAGTTTTTCCTGTTTGTGAAATTTCCACATTGCCAAGAACAAGAAAGCTTTCGAAACACTATCTTTGCTGCTTGCAAAGCTTCACTGCCTTATAGGGTCTGAATCCCCTGGATTCACGCTGGGGGCGGGCTGGGAATGCTGGCTTTTCCTCCTTCTGGGTGATTCTGGGAGGCCTGCAAATGATGTCATGGTACATTTTAGGCTACAATAACAGGAAATCATCAAGTGTTTACACTGGCAGACTGGGCTGTGATGTGATTTTCCTCCTCTTCCTCTCTGCCCCCCCCACCCACCTCGCCCCTGCCATTGACTTCCTTCATATATCTGCTTCCTCTGATATAAATACTACAAGGTGGCAACACTAAAGGAGGAAAAAGGGAAGTGGGGGAGGGAGACAGAAAGGCATATTTTTAAGAAGGGTTTTAAAAAGGATTCCCCTCAAATCACTGACAGAGAGCACAGTCCTCCCTCTGGCCCTGCACATTGTGTTAGTGCAGTGGCTCAGAAACACGTCAGAAACTGGCCTGCTGAGGAACTGGAGGATGGACCGCTCCCAGCTGAGACATGAAAAAGAAACTCTCCCCTCCTAGCACAGATGAGTCACAGAAAAAGATCTCCCTGGCAAAGTTTTCTTTGAATTTTCCTGCCGCACAGGCACATCTAAAAATATATGCCATGGGCTGATGGATTTCAAGGAGGAGAAGGCCACATTTTCAGGGCTTGGGTCAGAGCAAGGATGCAAGTGACTTTTACCCAGAGACTGTATCACAATCTGTAGCAAACATCAGTTTTCAGTTTCAGTTTCAGAGGTGAGGGAGGGAGCTGGGGTTCAGGTCCTGCTTGTCCCAGTTATGCACAGTATGAATGTTAGACATTGTGTCCTTTCCAACCTGTTAATACAAAGGCAAGGAGGAGGAAGATGTAAGGTGGTAATCAAGGGATTCCAATGAGGTAAAACAGACTCATTGGCTACAGGGTAGTTCATGTTTCCAGGACTGTAGAGAACCAGGCATTAGCTCAGTTCATTAGAGCATGGTGCTAACAACACCAAGGTGGTGTGTTTGACTCCCAGTGGGCTGTTCACTTTAGAGTTGGACATGATGATCCTTGGAGGTCCCTTCCAACTCAGCATACTCTATGATTCTATGATTCTGTAAGTCTAGACAGGAACAAGGTAGGAAGGAAGAGAGTAGCAAATAATTTTAATTCTATTGTCTATTTTTTCTCCATTTATGCAGCATCAGCAACACGGACAGTTTAAATTATGCTGAGAAATCTCCCAAATGGACATGAGCCTGAGACATTCACAAAAGCAAAACTACTAGGATATGGAAAGTCTTTCTCAGAGTACCATGACTCTGTTCAGTGCATCTAGAAATTGCAGGTTTCCAGTTCATAGAGCTCCAGAACAGACAGACAGGAAACCCTTTAGAAAAAAATACAGTCAGAGGGACTTACACCTTGCATCTATGATGTAACTGTAAAGTGCAATTTACAGCAGTTAACACAAGGAACAGGAACCATGAAGATGTGATTTCACCACTCTAAGTTACTCAAATAGTTATCTATGGTCAGTGACAAGCTGATGCAAACTGCATTAAAACCACGGGTGCTTTAGCTTCATTATTATTACTAATGATGTTTTTACCTGAGGCATCGAAGCAGGGCTGTGAGAGAAAGACAATCACAGCAATGCTCACACATTTATTGTCTCCCAGCATGAGTCTACACTGGTCCAGAATAAATAGGAAGCTTTTGTTCCAACCAGGTAGCTGGGATCTTAAGCCCACTTAAATAGGTTCTTCACTCCCAGACACACTCAAAATTAAGCACAATCTCAAATGCTTTGCTGAATGAGGGGTTGAGGCTTTCCTCTCCTTAATAATCCCAAAGATAAATTGTAAGGGTTCACCCTCTGGTAAATTGTGCAAACCAATCAGCTCATCTTTGAGAATCAGGCTCTCCAGGGCAGTGGTCACAGCACCAGGCCTGTCTGAGTTCAAAATTCATTTGGACAATGATCTCAGGAGTTGGATTCAGTGATCCTTGTGGGTCCCTTCCAACTCACTGCATTCTATAATTCTATAATTACCAGCTCCCCAGCAGGCCCAAAGGAGCCAGTCATAAGCACAGAGAAGCCTAAGCCCCTTCCTTTCCTGGGCTGCACTGGAGTCACCAGGGAACCACACCACAAACTGCTCTCATAATGGGCAATACCAGCAGGCAGCAGTGCTTTTCCCTTATCATTCACTAAAGCAAAATGCCTCACAGTGCTCCTCTTGCTGGGGAAACAAGCAACTAAGAGACTCCATGAGACAGAAGTGTGGTCTAGAGAAGGGAAGGATTCTCACCTCCTTGGCAAAGCCATGTTGCCAAGCACAGGCCCCATTTCCCCATCACTTCTGTGCTATATGAAGCTGTGTTGATGTTTTCCAGTGACAAGCAACTCCTCATGCTTCCACACTGGGGAGTGCTGGGAACATGAAAAGGAGGGGGAGCTGTATTTATTCCATGCTGGTTCACAGGTCAGTTCAAGAGCAGGACTGGTCAGCGTGCATGAAGTAATTTTTTACTGAAAAATCCTAAGCTGTTTTGCAAGAATAAGTTTTTTTTACTGATACTTTCATTACAGGAGGCAAAAGTGCTCTTTGCCGTATGGTTTAGTGTCTTATGATAGTCCTACAAGGAGCAGGGAGTTGGACTTCATGATCTTTATGGGTCCCTTCTAACTTGAGATGTTCTATGAAAAGTGGGGGTTTATTTCAGTTTCTAACCAATAAAGACAGAAAGATTTTCATGAGCTAAAAATGCCTCATTACATCTTTCTTATGTTGGACATTACTTCTGTATCAATACACTATTGCACTCTCATGTTAAACATGTAGATGTTTTCTCTTGTTTTGCATTTATTGCAACCAAATGGTTTCAATCAATCAAAATGTCCCCTTGTGTTCTCACCAAAGTGATTGCTTCCCTCTGGATGTGACTGGTGATCACTGGATGTGGTGCTAATCAGGGTCTGCAGATTCCCTCCTCATCAGCACGGCTTTGCCTCCCCATGAGCAGCCTTGGCAGAATCTGTTGCCATCTCTGGGTGTGCCCTGAGCACACCTCACCTGGTGCTGTGGTGGGGGCCAGGCTGATGAGGACCCTGCTCTGGCAGTTTTGGCTCTGGCTCACTGAGTGACCTGCCAGGAACTGCTGGCCCCACTGCATCCTGACAACCTGAGATATCCAGTTTTTGAGTTTTTATTCTGATTCAAAATAAAAACATATTACCAACTATCATTGCCTCTCCAACTTCTCATGTGCTTTGTGATGGAAATGTTTGCAGGGTTTATTCTTTCACTTTAGACAAAAATGAATTCATTATAATTGCACTGGAATACAGGGAAGTTACCTCATGTTTCAAGAAAAACAAAACAGCCTTAAAATGCTATTGTGAACAGAAAAATCATACATACAGACAAAACCTAGTCAAAACTGAAATAAGAATACAACCTTAATGATATTTAAAAACTTAAACTTTACTGTATACTGAAAATAATCTTAGTATATCATCCTGCTATATAAACAACGGGATGTCGGGTTTTTTATAACTCAAAAACTTCAGTTATTTCAGAATTAAACATACGTAACAAGACTATCCAGTTAAAAGGGGAATATTCCTAATTAATATCTATGCTTCAAGAAAGTAAAATACATTAAAATGGTACTGAGTAGTGTAGATTATGTACTTCTTTTTGAACAAAATAAACCTCATGTAGATACTCTGGCTAGTAGCCCAGTGACTTCATTACATAAAAATCAAGAACTGCTGAAGGGCCTTGAGGGGAACCTGGATGAGCAGGGCTGAGGTCACTTGGTCTGTTCAGCCTGGAGGAGATTGAGGGGAAACCTCATCAATTTACAACTTCCTCATGAGGAGAAGAGGAGGAGCAGGCACTGACCCCTTCCTTTAGTGACCAGGGACAGGACCCAAGGGAATGGCCTGACATCATGTTAGGGGAGATTTAGGCTGGATATCAGAAAAAAAGTTCTTCACCAAGAAGTGTGCTTGCCCCACCTTGAGTAGTCTGTGCTGTTTTGGGCATACAAAGGAGGGCCAGGAGGAAGGGGAGAGGTCTGGAGGGGAAGCCTTATGAGGAGTCTGAGGTCACTTCGTTTGTTCAACCTGGACTAGACCGAGGTCAAACTCATCGTGTTCTTCAACATCTTCACAAGGGGAAGCAGAGGGGCAGGTACCAGTCTCTTCACTCTCGTGACCACTGACTCAAGGAAATGGCATGAAGCTGAGTCAGGGGACGCTTAGGTTGGCTATTAAGTAAAGACTTTTCACCCAGAGGGTGGCTGGGCCCTGGAACAGGCTCCCCAGGGAAGTGGTCACAGCACTAAGGCTGACAAAGCTCAAGAAGCGTTTGGACAATATTACAGGGCACATGGTGCGGCTGTTGGGTATGGTCCTGTGTTTTCTCGCACGGCTTCCCTCGCCCTGATTCAGGACACTCCTCGCCGTCCCTCAGCTCCCCGCACGCACAGGGGCAGAAGGCGCCTGTTCCGCACTGGCCCCGAGCCCTGAGGGCCGCAGTGAATGCTGCCGCCAGCCCCGCCGCACCCCTCAGCAG